>VZRR01009901.1:7947-40107 GCA_013398015.1 Oreocharis arfaki | reverse complement strand
CACGGCTTCTCTTCCAGCAGCATCCCTCCCACGGGGGACAGGCAGCTGCGCCAGCTCCCCTGGCTGCTTCGTTTTGCTCTGGTTTGGAAACTGTGGGAGAGGCTGAGCCCCATCCTGACACCCCACCGGGTTACCTCTGCTCAGGGGCAGCTCAGCCAGCCCTTCCCCGCAACGAAGAGCCGCTTCTTTTTCTTTTCTTTCTCTCTCCTGTCTCAGGGAGTGGGGGGGGATTGGCAAGGATCTGTGGGGAAGCCGCTCAGCCATGCCCGTGGGCAGGGGGCTGGCCCCATCCCTCACCCGAGCAGGGCAGAGGTGCCATGGGCATGGGCAGCGGGGTGGCAGGGCGGGGTGGGATGGCGGGGGTCTACTGCGGGTCGGGGCTCAGGTGGGTTGGGTGCAGGGAGGAGAAAGCACATACAGACCTCACCGGTGCTCCCAGCCCACACCCCAACAAGCGTCAGAGTCACCACCAGCAGCCCCCCGTCCTGGGGCCCTGCCAGCAGCGTCCCTCCTGCGCGTCCGGGGCTGGCGGCGGGTTGGCACGGCATCGATCCTGCCCGGGCGGATGGGCCGCTTTGTGTGGCTCTGCCAGGCGGGTGCAAAGCTACCAGAAAGCTCCTGTGTCCCCTTGAACTCGCTCATCACGAGTCCGCAGACACAGGCGAACAGGCCTGAGTGAGCACCCGGGACACGGCGTGCAGGCCCCCAGCTCACGTCTGCAGCCTCCCCTGCACGCTCTCCTCGCAGGCCCTCGCCGGGCCCCGGCCCCCACGGCACGGGCTGCGTCTCCCCCCAGCCGGCGGCAGTGCTGGGAACCCTGCGAAGTCCTGCAGTGCCAAGCTTTTCAGGATGAAAAGGAAGCAGTCAGGCCGTTCCCATGTCTTGCGTTTATTGGACTGATTGTTTTCACCGAATGCAGGAAAGCCTTTGGGAGGCCTGGACGCACGTGGGAGAGGCAGTGAGCGATGCTGGGATCCCAGCAAGCAGGTCCCAAGTGACGCCTCCCTGCCACCAGCTCAGCTCCGTTCCTGTCCCCGTCCCCTGCCTCATCCACAGGCAAAGACGGCGGCAACTCTGCCCGCCCACGAGCGAAATCCTTGAGCGAGGGAGGCGGGTGGGCAGGGCCCGGCGCGACCCGCGGCCGCTCCGCCGGCAGCGCGGCGGCTCCCGGTCCCCAGCCAAAGCGCCGGCTGGGGGGAGATGTCCTGCTGGCGACGTCTGGTCCCCGCTCAGAGGTCTCAGCAAGACATTGTCCATCCCAGCCGGCCACGGGAAGCCCCTGAGGGCCCGCGGCGCTGGGACGGGATCGGTCGTGGCGGGAGGCGGCGGAGGTCGGCGGGGGGTCTCACCTGGCGTTGATGAGGTACTGCGCAAGGCTGATGTTTGCAGGGGTTCCTGTGATGGTAATTTGGCGCTCCGATGACCCTTCCGTGGCGTTGGCGATTTTGATCTGCGCTCCCGACATCTGCCGAATTTCATTGATTTTGGTCCCTTGGCGTCCGATTATGCAGCCTATTAGCTAGGAAAGAAAGCACGGAGGGAACGTCTGAGAAGCGGCAGCTGTGGCGGTCACCGGCGGGACGCGAGCACACCTGGGACAAGAGTGACCTTAATGCTCATGAAAACAGGAGAGGGACAGCCCGGGGTGAATCCCACCTGCGCGTGAGCACGCTCCTCCAAGGACACATCCAGAGACCTGCCCTGCTCTGCTCCTTGGGGAGAAGAATCTCCGTTATCTGGTGCCCAGCCTCTCAGAGGGCTTCAAGGAGAGCTCGTTTCAGTAATAGTAATTTTCATGTTTTAATAAATGGTCAGTGTTTTGCAAGTACTCATCCCCTTGCCAGTCACAGCAAACCCAAAGGTGGTTTGGACACGTTACCAGAAGGAAATAAGCCTGCTGCCTTCCCTGGGGACAGGCCAGCCCCAGGAGCCCCCTCATCAGCTGGCGCAGTGACCCCATCCCATATTTCTTGTATCCCACTGGGACACCCTCAGTGCCTCTGCTACCCCCTCTAGCTCTTTGCTGCAACCCAGTGGCTCGCCAGCGGGCACGAGAGAGCACCATGCGGCCATGGCACCCACAGAAAAGGTGGACCCTACCTAAAAACACGTCTTTCATGCTCTTGTGAAAAAGTCAGAGCCAGCTGGAGGCTTGAATTTCCTCAGCCGTTCATCCCTTGAATTTCCTCAATAGTCCTCAGTGGTCTTTGTTCATTTGTGCATCGCCCTCAAAGCATCTCCAAAGCTTGGTAACACATACGGGGATGCCCAGCTGGACCACCACAGGCATGAGGTGCTCTGCATGCCCTTTTTGGCCATCTGAGCCCTTTTCCAAGGGCATTTTACACATGGATGTTCATCTTGGCAGCTACTGGATTTCTGCCATGGTATAAGTGGAGACGATTACTCCTCCAAATATTCCCTGATCCTTTGGTCAGACCATGGGGCTGCCATGGTGGTTTATCCCACGTGGACCTGAATACATGCTGGAAGGGTGTCCACTCTCTCAGGGCCTGTGGGGGGGGGGATGTTCAGCCCATCCTGGTCTTCACAGCACAGAAATAACTCCGAGATGCTTCACCGGGGAAAAATCTGCTGGGGGAGACCTGAGGAACCAAATTGTTTAGGCAGATGCTCAGCTACACCCAAGCTGAACAGCGTTCAGGTCTCTCCTGACAGTCAGAGGAGCAGCAAGATGGGCATCATCAGATTTCCTTCAACTGCAGCACAGCTCCAAGCTACACCACTAAAACATGCCTGGTGACTCTTAAAGGAACCCAAACCTGTCCTCTGCTTCCCGAGAAGGTGGCAGTGGGTGTTTAAAAGCCTTTGAAACAACAGTGGGGAGAGCTAAGGAGGAGTTTTTCGAGATGCAGGTGATGACCTCTAATGACCTCTCCCAGGTCTGCTGAGAGCTGGGTCTCTGGCGAGCGAATGGTCCGAGTGCTCCTGGGTTCTCAGAGGTCTCCTGGCATCCTTTCCTCCCATGTGAGTCCTTTTTCAAGGGGCATCTTTATATTTCTGAAGATGCCTTCATTGCTACAGTCCTCCACGCTCAGCAGATGTGGCTGTTGGAACCTCAGGAGCGCCTGCGGAGCTCCCTGCAGCCTCCTGGCAGAGGAATCCTTGCTGGGTGAACAGGAGCAGATCTGGGGTCAGTCCCCACTGGCTCCTCTGCAGATCCCTCCTGTGGTGATTGGGCCCAGGGCGAAGCATCTCCAAGGGTTTCAGCCAGCAGGCGCTCAGAGGCTCTTGTGCTGCCACGTCTCTCGGGGGGACAGAGAGTGCCCTTCCCTGGCACTGCCGGCTGCTGGTGAGCAGCAGGAAGAGGTAGCAGCAGCTGCCAGAGACTCCTGATGAGGATGGGCTGAAGGTGCTTGTCAGTGATGGAGATGGGAACAGAGACTGGATGTCATCGCCTCGCTTGCCCTCATCACGATCTGAGCGCAGACTGGGTCTTAACCCATTGGAACTAGTCCAGAAGCAAGTGAGACACGTGGATCCAGGTGCTGGCTGTGTCGAGCTCTCCACCCCACCTCCTCCCTGCTGAGCATCCCTGCCCAGCATGGCTCCAGCCTCCTCCCAGCAAACACCCCAGTCCAACACCCACTTTACCACAAGGCTTCCACCTGCCAGACCCCAAAGCTGCCTGCCAGCAGCACTGAGATGAGACGCGCCCTCCTTCAGACACTCGTGTGACGCTTTGTGGCACCAGAAATGTTATTTACTTACCTCCTCTTCCCCACCACCCCCTGCCCAGCCACTAGCCTTGAGCTGGAACGTCATCTCAGACCCACCACGGCCTTAATTAAACAATTAAGAGTTTAATCAGGGCTGGCATGGGAGCTCTCTCCCTTTCCCAGTGCTGTCAACTGGGCATGTTTCATGAGCACTGAGTTCACTTGGAAAGGGAAATGGGGCATTAAGGATGGTACCTGGGAAAGCTACTGACAGGGTAAAGTCCCATGGGCACTCTGTGCTGCAGGCTGATCCCCCATGGACTGCACACGGATGAGGGAACATGGGGAAGGGGCATCTCTAAATATATTTAACAAAGCCAAGTGGCTGCAGCTTGTGGATATGTATATTTACACACACGTGTATACACAGACGCACACACGGACATGCCAAGGAAGCACTCGGATTTACTTACATCATTGGGAATGGTGAGTTCATGAGTACTGGCCGGGGGACTGGCATCCAAACCTGGGCAGATGCAAGGGAACAAGGTTAGAGCTGGCACAGGCAACACGACGGAGCTCCGCTGCTTTCCTGCAACACTGCCAAGGCTGCGTCCTGCTCCGGGCTGGGAGGGGAAGGGGATCACACACTCCGGGACAAGGAGGAGGAAGACGGTTGCTACCTGACCCTGCTGGAGCTGGGTGTCACCTTCCCTGCATCCCACGAGTGCCTCGCTTCCCACCCTTCATCCTCCCACCGGGAATGGCTTCAGGGGAGGGCGCAAGGTTCCAGCATCACCAAAGAGAGGTGGGTGAAACACCTTCCCACACAGCAGCAGAGAGCATGCTGGCTGGGACACCCACCAGCCCTGCAGGAATGCTGCCCATGCACCCTCCAGCCCTCTCTGGATGCAGCAGCATCGAGCTGCTGGGCTGTGACAGCAGCTCGGTGCCCCAAAACCGGTGTCCCTGCGGGATCCGGCGGCACAAGCACTCTGCAACTTAAAGCCCCACAGACTTTCATGCTGAGTTTAAGCCAGACTGCTAAGACATGCAACCTAGCTGGACCCAGGACCAGCCGTCCCTCTTATTCCCAAGGGAAAGCAAGATGAACAGTATGGAGATTTAGATCCTGCTTCCCTCCAAAATTACACAGCGAGGAGCGAAGGCAGCGGTGTGCTTCCTCCCAGCCTCTCCTGGATCAGGGAGAGCTCTCTCCTCTATGGCTGGAGCCAGCAGGATACCCTGTGTGTGCAGCTCCCGAGGTAAGAGGACACCATGCTGTGGTGCTCCTAGGTCTAAGCCTGCCTCTCCCATGGTTTTCCATATTAAATCACCTCAGTGCCAAAGCAGGGACGTCCTATGTCATATCTGCAAGAAATAAGCTGTCTGGTGGCTGACAGGAATTTGCAGTAACTGGAAAAAAGCAACCCCTTGTCCTTATGATATTAACCACTGATGAAGGCTTGTAAGAGCAGAAGAGACTGCCAGACCTGTGTCCATGGAAAGAGGGTGGTTAAGGAGGTGCAGAATGAAGAAGCACAGGGAGACTGGAAGTGCAGGGCTCCTGCAAAACAAGACAGCAGCAGCACCCAATTCCTCACGTATTTCCACGGAGGGCCTCAGCACAGAGGGAGAGGAGCTCTGGGTATCTCTGATGTGCTCATGCGTGAACTTAGGATGTTAGGAAATGAGGGTGGGGAGGCTCTGGCACTGGTTGTCCAGAGAAGCTGTGGCTGCCCCATCCCTGGAAGTGTTCAGGGCCAGGACAGATGGGATTTAGAGCAGCCTGGGATAGTGGAAGGTGTCCCTGCCCATGGCAGGGGTGGAACAAGATAGGCTTTAAGGGCCCTTCCAACCCAAACCATTCCATGATGCTGTGACTCTGTGATTCCTGTGCTTGCCCAAATGCAGCTTCCCAGACACAGCTCTCTGACACCTGCCTGCAGGAGGTTTCCTGACCGGATTTTTCACTTGGGAGCACAGAGAGGAGAGGAAATGCAGGGAATGAGGATGCAGATCCTCCAGTAGGCAGCCCTCTGCCGTCCTTCACCCCTGCCAGGGGTACTAATGCCAAAACCTGCACAAAACAGGTATTACACCACAGGCAGTGCTCACTGCTGACTTTACAGCACACACTTCACCTGCACTGTCCTGTACACTGACACGGTCTGGGGCAAGGTGGACTGCACCTATCACAGACATGTCCCTCTGGTGAGGGTGGCCCTGTCCCTTGGCCAAGTGTTACAAGGCTCAGCTCAGCAGCAGCCTGGGTATGGCAGAAAATGTCTTCTGAAGGGAGTAGAGCACCAGTGAGGGCTCCGAGCAGTGATGAGGCATCCAGGGATCTTAGGGAATACAAGCTAAGCTCCTCAGACTCATAGGCAGCACCCTCCATCCCACACTCAGATGACATGGACGCTGCTGAAAGCCCTTGGGACACCTGGTGCCATGGTACTGCACCATCCCTGCCTCACACAGCCTTTGAGGAACGGCCACGTCCTTCTCCATGACCTGGAGACTGTTTATTTCAGCACTCCGGATCCTCCCTCTCTGATACGCACAAGCAGTCCTTGAGGCTGTAACGAGGGTTTCAGGGAAGGATTAATGCCTTGGCTGACTGCAAAGGGCAAAGGGGGCATGCAGAAAACATGGCTGCACAGATCGGTGTCATGAAATCTGTGTTTCTGTTGTCTTGTGGGGTCTATCGACTCGGGCTACGCTTGCTTTCCTAGTTAGGTGATGTCCCCAAACCTCTGAGGCATGCATGGGAGGGCTGTGTGCCCCAGGTCTGGTTCATACTGCCTGTGAGCCCCCAGGTCTCGGGATAACTCCTCTGTGCAATGGTAGGAAACAAAAGACCAATCCGTTCCGCACGTACGGGTGAGCGTGCGACATCTGACAGCAAAATGTCCCCAAGGCTGCAGCCGCGCTTTGGCTCCTCGGGGTCCTGTCCCACTAAAATTGTGACTCACCCTGAATGGCTCGGAGATGGCTAGAGCTGCATGCCATGGCTGTTCCCACCGGCACTGTTCTGTTGTTTCTGAGCAGAGTTTATGCAAAATTAAATGCAGGAATGAGGGTGATCACTCTGGTATCTTCCCGTACGCAGACGGCGCTGAGGGAGACCTCGCCACACCTGAGGGGCAGCTCCAGTCTCTGCTCTCTGTGCCCAGGGACAGCACCCCAGGGAACAGCGTGAAGCTGTGCCAGGGCAGGGTCAGGCTGGAGATCAGGGAAAGGTTCTTCCCCCAGAGGGTGCTGGGCACTGCCCAGGCTCCCCAGGGAATGGGCACGGCCCCGAGGCTGCCAGAGATCCGGGAGCATTTGGACACCGCTGCCAGGGATGCCCAGGGTGGGACTGGTGGGATGTCTCTGCAGGGACAGGGGTTGGACTGGACGATCCCTGTGGGTCCCTTCCAACTCAGGATATTCTGTGGTTCCATGGCAGTTACACACAAACATCACAAACGCAGGCAATAAAGCCCAGGCACTTTTCCTCTGACGTGCTGCACCAAGGAGAACGGTGCTGCCTGACCTCTCCCTGCCCACCACGGAAACCTGCTGTCTCCTCCATGAATACCACGGTTCCTCTTGGAGCACAACAACGGCACAGTCCTATTTACGGAATATATTTCAACCAAAGCCTGCTTACTTCCCTCTAGCTTTGTGTTTTACCTGATGACTGGCCCATCAGATTTTGAGCTTCTTCGGAGGAATGTAAGGGCAGCTTTTCTCCTGAAGAGCAAAGAAGAAACAGGTTTAATGCTTTTGCCTTCGAGGAGATAAGCAATGTCACTTCATCTAGGAAGCTCAAAATATGATGAACATACTGTCAGAAAAGTCATTTCCAAGCGGTACTTTAAGCATCTCCATCCCCTGTGCTCTATCTGCTTCCCAGGTCACCGGGAACATGCCAGCCTTGAGGACAAGGCTCGGGCCACGCCAGGGCCAGCTGTCCTCCCCGGCAGCACGGCCCCCTCCGGCCACGACTCCTTCCCACGGCGGGGGTGCCTTCCTGCCTGCCAAGCACCGCTCCCCGAGGCAGCGCCCCCGGCCGGCCCCGAGCCGCTCCCGCCGGGAAAGCGCGGGGGTCCCGCCGGAATCCGGAGCGGCGCGGGGCAGGGGATGCCGCCTCCTCCGTGGAGGGAGGGACGGTGCTCACGGCTTCTGCTGGGAAAGCCCAGGCTGAGAGCTCGCCCCTGAGCACCGTAACCCCCCCGAAAACATCCGCCAAGCCTCTCGTTAGCCTCTCCCCATGGATATTGCGACTTTTTACTCGCCCTGCTCATTTCCATTAAACAGCAAGAGTTTAGAAAGAGAGAGAAACTCTACAGGTAAGAGAAGGATATCTTGAAAGGGCGTGTGGGTACGTACCAGGGAAAGCGGGGGTGGTCTGTCCAAGGGGAGTAAAGGGGGTTTGCTGCATAGCCAACTGGTGGAGCTTGGTCAACTGCTGAGGGGTAGGAGGGACATTAGAGCTAAGAAGGTTATTGTCATAGAGTACAACAAGTCACACCGAAAAGCAAGAACGAAATTATAATGGAAGGGGGGGGGAAAAAAAAGGAAAACAAACTGAAAAATAAAAAATAATAATTAAAAAAAAACCAAACCAAACCAGGAAGCCATGGTGAGACATGGCAAAAAACATTAGCAGAAAGGACTTGGCCTGGGTATAGTGCAGTAAAGCCCAAATCTTTGGCAGAAGTGCTTGGTCAGGGTCTGAAGTACGGTACCAGCGAGAAGCCCATTCTTAGTGTCAGTGCAGCTCCTCTGCCTTGGAGCAGGGCCAGCTGGTGGGCATCACAACCAGCACCCAGAGACCCTCTTTGTGCCACCAGAGCTGCACTGTCACCGCTCGTCCCCCGAGCACACACTCTTGTGCTGTGCCCCCGATGGGAAGTGCCTCTGGCAGATGGATGAACTCCATTTCTAAATGCCAGCTCATTAGGAATATGGGGAATTATGGGCTTCAGCCGTGACCAGTAGGTATTTCAGATCCTTGTATCCCTTGTTGTGCCGGGCAGGTTTTGCTGCCCGGTCAGGAAGCGGTTTTACAGAGAGGTGTTTGTTTGTTTGGAATACATTTTGTGCTCGGTTTTACTGCTCCAAATTAAAAAAAAAAAAACACCAAACCAAACAAACCAAAAAAGCAAAAAGACAGGAAAAGAAAAGAAAACAAACTAAACGGGGCTGAAGTCTGGCAGTGAGCAGGAGGGAGGCTCTTTATCATCTCCCACTTTCACAGGTGCTCAAGGAGCTGCCAGCACAGCATCAGCCCCCAAACTCAAACTGCTTGTTTTGCCCATCATCCCTGGCAGTGGGGAGGCAGAAGTCACAATTTCAGCGTTCTGGGGGACAACAAGACTCAAACACCTCCTTGCTGCTGCAGCGGGGCTGGGGAGGGAGAGCAGGGAGGTCTGGCTGGCAGCGGTGAGGGGGAAATGCTGGGAGGAGCTGGCCCGGGGGGCTGCGCACACTGGGGGAGGCTGGAGGGAGGCAGCGGGAAGGGGTGAAACACCTGCAAATCCCTGGACAGGGACCCCTGGGATCCCTGTCCCACCTGCAGAGGCATGAGGACAGCCAGCCTCTGCTGGCTCGGGGGAGAGGTCTCACCACTCCAGAAAAAAGAGGTGCCTGCACACCTCTGTGCTTATTTTGGCTGCCTCTGGCTTATTTTAGCCGAAGGTGTGATACGATGGGTTCCTGCCACAACACAGCTGTCTCCAGTTAACCCTGTGGGGAGCAGGGACTTCAGCATCCACTGCTTTTTAACTTCAGAACTATCCTGTTTTCTGGGGCTGCACCCTGTTTCTGGAATTCCTCGTGACACCTGGTCCCACTGGCAGGACTCCAGATGAAAGCTCTTTGCCCCGTGGGCTCTAACCGTGCCCTGGGACAGGGGTCCTGCTTTGCCAGGTGGGGGAGCCACCAAAATCCTTTCTAATACTGATCTAGCAAACTTTCCAGACACAGTGTGGATAGTGTATTTAGGCAGCAATTGGAGCAATAAACAAGCCTAGGAGAGGAGAAGATGGCTGCACCCCGGTGTCACAGAAAAAGCTGCTACATTCATCTCTTCCCGCTCATCTTCCACGGCCGAGGGAGGGGATTGTCCCCCTCTGCTCTGGTGAGACTGTACCTGAGGTTCTGCATCCAGCTCTGGGGTCTCCAGCACAGGAAGGACACGGATCTGTTGGAGCGAGTCCAGAGGAGGTCACAGAGGTGCTCCAAGGGGCTGAAGGGGCTCCAAGAGAGCTGGAGAGGGACTTGGGACAAGGGCCTGGAGTGACAGGACAAGGGGGAATGGCTTCACACCGACAGAGGGCAGGAATAGATGGGATTTTGGGGAGAAATTCTTCCCTCTGAGGCCCTGGCACAGGGTGCCCAGAGAAGCTGTGGCTGCCTCTGGATCCCTGGAAGTGTCCCAGGCCAGGCTGGATGGGGCTTGGAGCAGCCTGGGACAGTGGAAGGTGTCCCTGCCCGTGGTAGGGGTTTGGAGTGAGAGGAGTTTTAAGGGCCCTTCCAATCCAAGCCATTCCATGATTCTATGATCCCACAACTTTGGGAAAGGCAGGCAGCTGCATGTCACATCCCAAACAGCCCACAAACACCCAGGCACTGCTGAAGCCCTTCATGAGCCAAAGCTTCCCTGTCCTGGGGCGTTTTTCCAGGGGAGAAAATCAAGGCAGAAACACACGCTGGGCATTCTGCCTGTTTTGCAAAAGGCAGCCACTAAATGCAGACACCTAAAATGTGTTTAAAATGCCCCAACACCACATTCTAGACTGGATGCTACACTGAACACTGTTTAAAATGACCCAGCATTGAGAGAACACCCTGAGAGTAAGGATGGAGTGAGTGGCCCCTGAACCAACATCTTTCCTCAGGAAATCTGCTGGGAGTGGGGCAGAGTGCAGCCAGCAAATGTATTCTAATCCTGACAACCAGAGGAACACAGGGACAAGGAAAACACTAAGCTGTTGGCACCACTTGCAAAGAAAAACTGGGATAAAGACTGCATTGACCTACCCTAAATACACAGGTGATTTAGTTGTATTCTGCTTATGGAGCAAAAGCGAGGAGTACCTCATGAGGAATATTTCCTATCAACCATGGCAGCAGGCTGTTCAGAGTACACACATACTGGTGTCACAGGGAAAGCCAGAGCCTGGATTCCTCTAATTCCACTGAAACCACTACTCCTAGGATGAAAAGCCAGCCTACAGCTCCCAAATGTTCCCACTAGGAGCAGGCATTCGTGGTGTCAAACACCCTCTCAACCATGGAAAAAGTAATTCCATTATTTAGTACTCAATGCACCCAGTGGAAAGGGGAATGCTGAGCTGCATCAACCCCTTCCCGTGGGTGGGATGGCGGGAGAAGGCTTTTCCCCACTGCCACATCTTCAGCCCCACTGCAGACCCCTGACTCGCAGTGGCACTCGATGGGTATTTTATCCCCTTGGAAACATATTCAGAAAGTCCCTGCTTTTTCCAAGAGCCACAACCACCTCAGAAGCTGAGCTGCTGGCGTCACAGTGCTTCTCTGCTTTCCTCAAAGAAAGCCTTCATCCAGACTGATTTGCTATTTCCCTTGGTAATTTCAGGTGCACACACTCCAGCTGATGATCCCTACACGTCCCCCCACAAATGTGATCCCCCACAGGCACGGGGATCCCAGCAGCAGCAAACCCCAGCCAGAGCAGCTCAGAGCAGCTCCTGCCTGCACCAAGGAGCCTGAGGTGAAGTGGGGGCTGTCCCCATGTCCCCACCATGGGTGACAGCCACCCGCAGCAGTGAGACAGCCACCAAACCAGGGTGACCATGTCGGTCAGGGGGCCCTCAGCAAGGTGAGATCCAGCTGCACACGCCTTCCCCATCCCTCTGGGAGACACAGGGTGGGGTGGTTTGCTCAATTTCCAAGTCACCCAAAGGAGCACCCCCTCAGAAAGGCACATCCCTGCCCAGGCTTCAAGCACAAAACCCCCAGAGCTCTGGCTTCTTCCCACCCCACCAAGGCACTCAGCAGCTAAATATGCCCTTGGCTTACCAGCATTTTGAGGACAAGGGGAAAATAGAGGGGAAAGTATTAGTTTTTCCTTTTTTTTTTTTTTCTCATTTTGATCATTTTGAGGCACAAAATGCATAGAGTATGGTTTCTCTCAGAACAAAGGGATAGCACTGAACAATGCAAACAATTTAGCATCAGGCCAAGTCCTCAGAAGTAATAAAGTTTAGTGCTAACAGGTTAAAAGGCTACTCGAGGTATTACAGATACTACACACGGCCAGTTACTTTGAAAATACGCTATTAATATTATTGGCTAATATTAATATTATGTGAATTAACAGTAGCATGCAGGTGACAGAAAAGGGTGTAAGAAAAATGAGGGTAAAACTCACATCCGGGTGTGGAATAGCGTATTGTCCCTGAATTGTATAGGCCTGCAAAGGAAAAACAAAGATGTCACCAGGGCTGGCAGGACATGGGGAGAGAACTCCATCCCTCTGCTGGGACGCCCCCCTGTGCCACGTGAAATTCCCTGGGGCAGCAAATCCTTGGGGCGGGAGGGAGATGTTCCACCTCCCATCCAACCTAGAGCATGCTGAGCTACCTGACTTCAAGGGCTCGGGCTCAGTTTGGCTTTTCCAGAAGGAAAGACAGAGCTCTCTATAGGTGCCAGCATTGCATGGAGCGGGAGTATCAGGCTGCGGCTGGTCTTTGCCGAACAAAAAAACAAGGATCAGTGGCAGGGGGGGGTGGAAGTGGGCGATCTTTACTGTCCCTTCCAACCCAAGCCCTCCTGTGCTTCTCTGATAACCAGAACTGCCCGTGTAGCAGTTGCACAGTGACCTCACTGCCGCCCCTCCCACCCGTGCGTGATCCCAGACAGCAAGCCAGCGCCCTGAGCCTCTCCGTATTTCCGGGTGCACAACTCCCAGTGGATGCTTTACACCCACCCAGCACATTCCAGTGCTCTGCTGGGGCACTGGAAAGGCATCGAGGCGAGGGCTGCCTGCCCTGCGATGCCTTTCGCCTGCTGTAATTGATAAATCCATGCAGTATCTGCCAGGCAAATGGGTTTGTGCGTTTTCCCCATCCTCTGCAGCAATCCTCTCTCTTTTTGCTTGTAAATAACCCCAAAATAAGCACCAGTGTGGGTGAAGAGCCAGACACTAGAGAGCCCAGTAATAACCAGCTAGCAAAACGTATCTCACTGGTTGACAACATTATTCAGATGATTCTGAAAGAAATGGCAAAAGAGATGGAGAACGCTTTGAAAAGGGAGAGTGAAGATTGCCAAGAAAAACGAAAGGAAAAAACCTTTGGAACCTCTGCAAATTTGCCACGTCGTTTGCAAAGAGCAAAGTGCTTCGTGTGAAGGAAACCCCCAAAATCATGGAGGAGGAAAAGGGAAAATGGCTGTCCCAGTGCCCACCAGCATCCCAGCACAGCAGGGACACGACAGAGGCTGAAGAGCTGCCCGTCCTGGTGGTTTAGTTTGGCCACTGGTTTTTGATTAGGAAAATTGAGACAAAAGAGGTGATTAAGGGCAGGAAGGTGTCTTGGACAGATGCAACTCAACTCTGACCTTGCCCATGGAGGGCTGGTCCCTTTGGCAGCTGCCACTGGCCTCTACATCCCTCAGCCTGCTGAGCTCCTGGAGGCTCGTCCCACCCCAAGCGCCTGTCACCACTGTCACCAGCTGTCCTCTGCCCACCCGCCCCGTGCCACCCCTCGGGCAGAGCCAAAGGGCTCCCAGCCTTGGGAAGAGCTCTCCCTTCAGAGACACGGGTGCTTCTTCCCGTGACATTACTTCTGCCCAAGACACCAACCATTCGCCAGCAGGAGAATTGCTGCCTCCATCTCACTCTCCCTTTTGAAAAGATCAGTTCACCAGGCAGCTGAAATCAAAGCTCTTTTCCAGAACGGCTGCTCAGATGGAGTGACACACTCCTAATCCTGGAAATGACTAATTCAGCCTGAAATAGCCTGTGCTCTGGGCTCTACTCCTGTTCTTAGCTTGTCCTTCTATTTATTATGGTTGGAGAGAAATGGAATAACTCGTGTGGAGCTGCTCTGGGTGGCATAAGCTGTGGTTCTGTGGTGCTGGCCCTACCTTGGGAGCTCTTGGGAAGGTACATCCCGGGCTGGATGTGATGGCCATGGTGGCATCTGCAGGCAGGCCCTCAGTCAGCAGGTGAGGCCAGGAGATGAGGTGGAGAAAGCAATGCTGCAAGTTCCCTCTTTGGAAACAGCCGTGTGCTCAGTTGCTCTTGTTTCTGCTGATTTCCGTTTGCAGAATAACCTCCAGCTCACCCGTGTGGTGGTTATCCCACAAAGGAAAAGCCCCCCCAAGGCTCGCTGCTGGAAATGGCACGTGGTGTCTGCAAGGCTGCAGTGTCACCGGGGTGGCACAGCGCAGGCTCTGCCGCGGGGGGAAGCAGCTCCCCAAACCAGCCGAGCACCAGGGCCGGGACACGGCTCTTCCGTGGGGGCTGCCCTGAGCAGGGGCTCAGCACAGCCCGGGAGTAGCTGCAACAAACACTGCCTACCTTGGGTCAATTGCAGCTACACAAAGGTATTTTTAATTGGGCTGGAGGTGCCAAAGAGCAGTGACAGTCTCTTGCTCAACAGTGCTTTTCTAATCCTCTCCTTCTCACCCACTGACAGACACTGAACCTGGGTCTAGTGAAGCGAATCCCAGCCTTTCCTTTGGGCAACACGGAGCTGACACCCTGTCTGGCCCTTCCTTTCCCCTCCTCCTCATCCTCCAGCATCCATCACGGGAGCTAAGCCAAGAGCTTTGAGTCCAGCTGCCGTGGCACACAACGGATGGGATGACACCATGCAAGTGAGAAGGCAAGAAACCTGAGTGCACTAACGGGCAGCGGCTGGTGCTGCAGTAAAAGGCTGAGGTTGGCAGTGGAGGCTGCAAGCGGGTCGGCTCTTACCTGACCACCTGCAAAAATGACAGGGGTGGAGGCGGGCTTTGGGCGGTAGGGAATGGTGGCACCTTTTGGTGGGGACTAGGAAAAGGGACAAGGAGAGGGAGAGAGAACATTAGAACAGCTTTCCTGAAACGGCGGCAAAAAGAGCGTTAGAGAGCACCTAACGGAGCACGGCCCCGGGGCCGCCACCAGCAACACCCGCACCAGGCGACACCGCGTTTCTGGACAGGAGCACACGGGGGAAAGAGGTGTTCCACGGGCAACAGGGACAACCTGGGCCACGGGAGATCCCCTGCCACGGCACGGGCCCCTGAACGGCTTCCTGGACCTCCGCTGCCTCCCTCAGCTCCGCTCTGCTCTGTGCGAACCGCATTGCCTGCTCAAGGCTCCGGGAGCCCTCCTCAGAGCGCCCCGAGCAGCAAGATGGGGGGTGCAGCCCATCTGAGCGACCTGGCGCCATGCTCGAGCTCTTCGGCTGCCCTCGTCTTCCTCACTGCCAGAACAGGGTCACCTTCAGGCCTTGGTGCAGTCCATCGCCGTCCGAGCTGGGACGTGGGTGCTGCGAGGCACCCGAGGTCAGGTGAGAGGTGTCCCTGCACGTGGCAGGGTGCTGGAACGAGATGGCCTTTAAGGTCCCTTCCAACCCACACCATTCCGTGATTCTGTGGTCTTGCTCCTCTCCGTGGGGTCCCTGGGCAGGCCTGAGCAGAGCTGCAGTGAGTCAGGCGCTGGTGGGATGCACAGGAGCTGCTCACCCAGGTTCTCGCTCCTGGTTTTTTCCTGAACACAACTTGCAGGCCATAGGAAACGTGGAGGTTTCCAGGGATCGGGAGGGATTTCAGCTCTCCTCCTGCTTCTACCCAAAATTAAACAACTCTGTGACAGCTATATAAGGACAGGCAATAGAAATTACACTATCTCATGGAAAATTCTTCTTTTTTTTTTTCCTGTACATTCTTCAGATGCCTACTTGTAGGCAAGCAGCATTATCTAAATCCTCCTGCTAAGCACCTGTCTGTGGGAAAGCTGATCAAAGTACGTCTCCAACATCCCAAACCTACTTGTTGTTTTATTGCATTACAAATCTCGGAGGGGACGAGCCAGGATTATCTGTTTAAGACTGAAAGGTGATATGGAACATCTCTGTGAGCCAGAGCGTTAAAGTCAGGGCGCTTTCCAGATTTCAAGATTGCAAGAAGACTCATGGGTTTTTCTCTTTCCCACTGCTGAGCTGTGCAGAGGAGCAGCACATCTTGCTTTGTGAGTAAGACTTTTTAACACACCTGGCAAGCATCACCTCGGGCTCATCTCTGCTGCAGTCCAAGACCTGGGGTCACTGGGTGTCTAAAATTCCTCTGGCAGCAGCGCAGCTGCCTGAGCATCACAGCCAGCAGGGATGGGTAATGTGGCTCCTGGCTATCCCTCCTGAGAGGCGCTGCTGCCAAGCTGAAGATGCTTTCATTTGGCTTTGCTTCACCTTCACCAAGCCTTGCCACCCCCATCTGAAGCCTTTCCAGTGGGAAATGTGCTCCTCCCTGCTGTGAAAGGGCTGTGCAGCCAGGCAGAGGCGCCTGACATCGGTCCCTGCTTTGTCTGTCTCTAGGATGCACCAGCAGTGGAACGTGTCACCATCCTGTGTCCCAGGGGCTTTCCTCATGGAGCTTCTCCCATCTGAGGTGGCAGGTGTCGACGTGGGGCATGTGGCTGAGATCATCTCCAGCAGCTGGTAGAGCAGCATCTCTCCATGGCAGAGATCTTCAAGCTCTGCTTGCCAGCATTTGTCCCAGAAAATGGCACCTGGGACATATATCCACGTGCCCTGCAGTCCCTGCTCTCCACCAGCCTTCCTCACTACCACTCCCACTGCGCCTCACTGGAACGCAGCTCTGTGCTCCCAGTCCCAGCTCCCCCAGTGCAGGGCATGCTCTGGCCTCCTCCTCCTCCTGGCTGTGGTCCTCGTGGGGCACCGTGACCCCTGTGCAGAGGAGACCGGGTGCTTGGAGCAGTGGCTGCAGCTCCTGTCCCCTTCCCACGGCACGCTGGGTGCTGCCGGGACACCAGGCCAGGCTGTCCCAGCCCGCTGTCACCCCTCTGTCCTGAAGCCACCCCCTGCTCTGACACAAACCACCTCCTTCGGGGCACCCGACCGGACAGGCTTCCAGTGTGGGACTCAGGGAACAAGGGGCAACGTCGGGGAAAAGACACGGGGCGTGTTTCCAACGGAGGGACCGGGAAATGAGAGTGGTCCGACAGCGCGTGGTGAGGGGGGCGAGAGAGACACGCTCCACAGCTCCCAGCGCTCTCGTGGGGCCAGCTGGGGGCTTTTTCCGTGTGTACTTTACCCGCTTTGTTACAGACTGTACCTCCAGCATCACCACACAGATCTGTTTGACACACTGGATAATTGCGTCGGGTGTCCCCGAGATTGTCACCGCCCGCTCCGTGGAGTTGGGCAGCATGTCCCCCGCCACTTGGACCTGAGCACCTGTGGACTGGAGACAGAAAGAGAGAGGAAGGAGAGATCCCACAGCTGAACGCCTTCACCCGGAGCCCGGCACGTGGCATCCCACGGGATGCTGCTCCTACATCAGCCACACCATGCTGGGAAGCAATGTGATGCAGCACAGGGATCCCCTTTTCCGAGGCAGCTCCCCCTTGGCTGCGGATCAGCTCCGAGGAGCTGCACTGGAGTGCAGGAGTGAAATGAAACCTGCCCTTACCTCTCGGATCTCCTTGATCTTGGAGCCGCCCTTGCCGATCAGGGAGCCGCACTGACTGGCCGGCACCACCAGCCGCAGGGTCACCGGAGGCTTGCTGGTAGCGGTGCTGTTGCTCATGGAGTTGGTGATGTCCTTGGGAGGGGAAAGTGCAGCACATCAGCCCTGGGGACCCAGCCAGGGCCACCCCCAGTCCCCAGGTGCCACACACACACGCGCTGTGGTCGGGTGGCTGAAGTGCTCCCTTTTGAACACTTCCAGGGCTGGTGACCACCACCGCCCTGGGCAGCCTGCTCCAAGGCCTGACCAGCCTTTCAGTGAAGAAATTCTCCCCAATATCCAACCTAAACCTGAGGTAATTTCCTCTGATCCTGTCACTCGTTACCTGGGAGAAGAGACTGACTCCTAACTGGCTACATCGTCCTTCCAAGTGTTACTAGAGAGTGAGAAGGTGCCCCCTGAGGCTCCTTTTCTCCAGGCTGAGCCCCCCAGCTCCCTCAGCCACTCCCCATCAGGCTTGTGCTCCAGACCCGCCCCAGTTAGAGATGTCTGGAAGGTTCTGTGCTGAGGCCATGTCCCAGTTAAGCAAATCCAACCAGGCACTGCTGGCCCCAGCCGTGGGCTGGCTCACATTTCTCACCTCCTCAAATTTGTAGGCGATCATGGCAAAAGCCTTGAAGATGGCATCGGTGGGGCCGGTGATGGTCACAATCCGCTCGGGGCAGTTCCCCTCCGAGATGTTGATCCTTGCCCCGCTCTGCAAAGAGAAGAGGAGTCCTGGAATAGCCACAGCCAAGCAACCAGGTCGGGTCCTCTCTCAGCCTGTGCCTCACAGCATTCCATCTAACCTTCCAAACTCCCACCCCTCCTCTGCAGTGATTCCAGCACTGCCTTATCCCAGCCCTCAGAAAGGGTTTCCAATGCTTTACTGCAATGGAAAGCCATGGGATCGCAGCAAGACCAGCTCACGGGGTCACTGCCTGTGAAAATAAGTTTTCTTCACTGCCCTGACAACTCCCAGGGAGCTGCAAGCACAAAGACCCTGCACAAACTCAAAGCATCTTACAGGTGACTGAATTTCAATGTTTCATTAAGAGCAAATACTCGACTCTGGAAAATGAGACAGGAGTTTGAGTATGAAGGGAGAAAACTGGTCCAAGGAGCTGTGGGGACAGCTGGCTTGCTTGTCCTGACCCTGGGAATTACTGCACATATCACACAGGGCAATGTGCAGCTCTGGCCACTCCACACTGCCTCCCTCCCACAAATCAGCCAGAGCAGGCTGCTCACCTCCTCACGCATCTTCTTCACGGTCTCTCCTTTCTGAAACAAGAGGGGAAACCAAGCCATTACTGAAAATTCAAGACTTCCACCTTTAAAACAACCCTAGCAAACGTGTATCTCCCTAATGCATGGCAATGTGTAGCCAAAACCATGGGAGCTGTGATGCCTGGCCCTGCTTCCCCATGTGATGGTCAGCTGAAGAGCTGAGCGTGTAAACCATCAAATATTTACACACAAACTCACAACTGTGAATCTTCCCAGAGTTGGACAGGCTGATGAGAAAATAAGGCACAAGCCTACAGGGAAAATGTGTTCATGCTGCAAATCTCTGCCAACATAAACCTTTCTTTTAAAAGCACCCAAAAACCCCCTAATCCTGTATAGCCAGGACTTTCCAAACCACCGTGGAAACACCAGAGCACCTCAGGAAGCTTTTCTGCACAAGGCAAAAAAATAGAGCCCTCTGACCTCAGAGACGGGGGCTACAGAATTACTTAAAATATAATTTAAACGGATCTGTATGACATTTTTACTATCCTTCAATGAAGCTATTTGATTAAAACATCAGAGCAACATGACTGTAGAGTCCCAGCCATCACCCACTGAAGCAGCTGGGAACAGTTTGGTGGTTGGTGGGGTTTTTAGGGGAATGGTCTTTGACCCCTCTGTGGGTCTCTCCTAATTTCTGGCTCACAAATGCAGCAACTAGCTCAGGTACCCCAAACTTTTCAGGACATCACAGGCAAGAGGTGACTACAGCATCTACCACACCATGGGTGCAGGCAACAGCGTCAAAGGTACATTAAGAGGCATCCTCACCTTCCCAATGATGCTTCCAACTTCCTACACAGGGAAAAAGCCAGAAACAGAGGAGCTGACATTAGAAAACGTGATGAGAATCCAGCCGAACCCCAGACATAATGAAGCAAAGACCTGGTGGACACCATCCCCAGTAGAGGGACAGGGTTGAGGGGCAGGAACGAGAGGGAGCAGGAGCACCGTGCCACCCTCCCCACGGGCAGGACAGCAATTCCCAGGGCTGGGATGCTGTGTGTGGGGCTGGGCAGGTGGGAGAGGGGCCTGTGAGGACAGCCCCTCGGTGGGAGCCCCTTACCTTGCCGTGCATGAGCAGCCGGATGGTGAGGGTGACGTTCAGGCCGCCTTCGGAGACCTTGGAGTCCATTTCCTACCAGGGGACGGGAGACGCGCGTTAGCTGGGAGAGCAGCCCCGGCTCAGGCAGCACCACGGCCGGATCACCTGGGGACACAGCGGGGATGTTTGCTCTCAGAACAGGTTCCTCGGGGTGGGATGGGCCCTGCAGAGCAGCAGGGCATGACCAAAAAGCAGCTCTGGAGCAGGGCATGGCATGAGCAGCCTGGCCAAGGGCTTTGAAAGACCCGCAGCACCTATCCAGCAAACCGAAGTTCACCGTTTCCAGCATAAATGGGCATGCAGGAAACCACAAGGCACTTTTTCAGTGACTGGGAATTACCTGTCTGACCTCAGGAGCACTGAGTGAGAAGGATGGAAATGGCATCCCGGCTGCCACACATCCTGACCTGAGAGCTCCCCAGCTGGGCAGAGTGAGGACCACGCCACTTCCAGCCACTCATGTCACACATATCTAACGAAACCATGTCGTTTTCTCTTCCCATTCTCTCTCTTTCCTCCTCTGCCCTCTAGAGGGGCCACCAATGTTTTGAAGGCAAGTGAGTGGAAAGAAATAAAAACCACAGAATGGCAACAAATCCTTCATTTTTCATTCCTGATGCCTCCTTAGGAGCATCTCTGCACGAGGATGTGGCACATGAAATGTCCCTGCAGCCCCGTCCCAGAGGGAGGTGCCAGCATCCCTCTACGTGCGGCGCCGAGAGACGCGGAGCAATTCTCCCTCACGTAATTTAATCCCTCAGTCTGTATCAGATGGGAGGTTTTTCATCCTGCTCACAAGCATCTGGCATTTCCCTGTGCTCAGGCAGGGACTTACATGAGCCAAAAGAACCCGAGATAAACAAGTTCTCAAGCGCTGCTTTAACGCGAGTCGGGACGAATGAACAGCAGCAACGCATAGACCGTGGCTGGGAGGTGGGTCTGATGCAAAACCCCTTCCCAGAGGTTGTTATGAAACCCGAAATGGATAAACCCACGTGGTTTGCAGGGAGATAGAACTCCCTGAAGCTAAAGGACACTGGCTCACTGGGAATGAGGTTGCCCGTGACCTACGTGCGAACGCGGGGCTCGGGGCTGCTGGATGTCACAAATGAAAAACAAGGATGGACTCCTCACAAGAAGGACAAGAAGTGAAATGTGCTGAACACCAAAACAGGTTCACTGGCACAGGCTGCCCAGAGAGGTTGTGGACTTGCCATCCCTGGAAGTGTCCGAGGCCAGGCTGGACAGGGCTTGGAGCAACCTGGGATGGTGGAAGGCGTCCTTACCCATGGCAGGGGGTGGAATGAGATGGGCTTTAAGGTCCCTGCTAACCCAAACCATGCTGTGATTCTCTGGTTCTGTGTCAAGCCAAAAGATGCTTTTAAGGGTGGGGAGGAGGAGAATTATTTCCAGGGAAGAAGGTGAAGGCATTGGAGACTAAAGTAACAGGAATGGGCTGAGAGACTGTAACAGAACAGGCGAGATCTGGAATTTTCAGACTGAGCCCATTGTCAGGTGAACAGTGAAGGAAAAGAGTAGCTCAATGTGTTGGTTAAGCCCAGGCTGACTCCTGTGCATGGGAGGCAGTGCCAAAAAGGATCAATAAGCTGATGGGTGGAAGTCAGCATTTCCAGTGCTCAAGATGCGCCAGGAGACAAACTGCTGCACCAGAGACATCACAGGATCATGGAATGGTTTGGGTGGGCAGGGAACCTAAGATATCTCATTCCAAACCCGTGCCATGGGCAGGGACACCTTCCACTATCCCAGGCTGCTCCAAGCCCCAATGTCCAACCTGGCCTTGGACACTGCCAGGGATCCAGGGGCAGCCACAGCTTCTCTGGGCACCCTGTGCCAGGGCCTCCCCACCCTCACAAGGAACAATTCCTTCCTAAAATCTCACCTAACCCTCCCCTCTTTCAGTCCAAAGCCATTCCCCTGGCCCTGTGGCAGGAGCCATCCCCAGCCCCACATCCCTCGCAGGAGGAACCCTGCATCAGGCCGTTATGTAAATGCTTCCAATTGATTGAAAAAGTGGGTCATGTGTTAGCCAAATGCTCCTGGCTTTAAGATTTATCAGCATTATTAAATTAAACACGCTTCACGCTCCAGCGAGCGGGAAAGCTACATTGGCCTTTTCTTAATCATACTAGTGAAAGGTAAGTGTTTTATGGGGGGCTCAAGAGCTCACTGGAAGGGATGGCAACAATAGAGCCGAAGCATTTACTCTGGGCACAGGCCTCCCCCCACAGCCCTCATTCTTCATGGACAAAGGGCTGGGGAAAAATTATCCCCCAAAATGTCATTTTGAGCATCTCAGAGCATTCCCCGCCTGGAGAGAGGGACCCATCTCGGACCCTTCCTCTCCACCATCGCCTTCTGCCTTGCTCACCACAGCTTTGAAACGGCTCCTTTGTCCAGCCACTTGGAAGCCCCGAGGACACCATTACGTGCAGCCCATCGGACAGAGCAGATCCAGAGCCCAGCTCCAGCCCAGCACAAAGCAGGTGCAGCCCCGCAGAGGTCACAGACACGGAATCAGGAGACAGAAGTGTCAGGCTTGGCCCCAGAAGGGAAGCTGCACAGCGAGCCAAGCCAGGCTCTGCCAAGCATCACACCTGGGCAACCACAGGCGCAGGGCTGGGGCATCCTCCTCCCATGCGTGGGGAGCAGCCAAAAGTTTTTTGCACCACGGCGAGGGGAGATCTGCCCCAAAGCTGGACAATGCCCTTCCAAAGGATGATCCCATTCCACAGTAAATAGGCCTGTTAATTGCAGCTGCCCTTGCAAGAGTGCCCGGGGGAGACATCATCACTTCTCAGAGCAATCTGGTTCTTCCTCGGTTCAAATACACTAAATTCTGGGAAATTTCCTTAATCTCTCAGGAATCCCCTATGCCTGAAAAAGCAACTCAGGAGCCAGTGACCAAGGAATAGGAAGGAAAATGGAAACCCAGAACAGCAGGAAGACTCCTCTTCCCCTCATGCAAACATACGCCCTGCAATTTTTCTCTTTTCCCATTTTTTAGAGGTTGGAGCGATTGCCTCAGCTGGTGCTCCTGTGTTTATGCTCGCTGATACCTCACAAATACTGACACATCCCTAAAATTCGAGCCATTGCCTTCTAGTTAGGGGAAATCTGAACACTGTGTATTAAATTAATTTAATAACACAATCCCCTCCCATACAGGGGATGGCACAAGAAGCAGAACAGGAGGAGGGAAATGGAGCTCTGGGCTGGACGTTGGTCTCCAGCCTTGCTTCCATACAGGAGCTGGAAAAGTGGATGCTGGCATCCAGGGAATCATGCCTCTGACATCCCATCAGGGATGCTATCCCCGATGGCAGGGGGCTCAGCTGAGCTCGAGCAGAGCCCAGATCCCTGCAGGGGCTGGGGGACATTGCCGGCTCTGTGCTTGCTGAAGCCAGCCCTTGCCGCCCTCCTCTTCCTCCTGCCATGCACTCCTGGGGCTTGCTGGGTGCACGAGCCCCATGTGAGCAAGCCTTTGCTTCCTGGAGGTATTTTTTGGGGGGTATTGCAATGCTTTGCTCAAGCTGTACGAAAACAGAGAGGACAACTCTGTGCAAAGATGCCCCAGCAGTGTAACTCAGGCCCTCCCTGAAAGGTCTGGGTGGGAGTTCACCGGCACCACCAAGCAAACGCAAAGGAGAAAGTCTCCATCTCCCCCCTCACCCATCACAGGGCCTCCAGAAAATCCCACTTTCTTGCAGGTGTATCACAGAATTCCAGAAGGGTTTGGGTTGGAAGGGACCTTAAAGCCCATCCCATCCCACCCCTGCCATGGCAGGGACACCTTCCACTGTCCCAGGGTGCTCCAAGCCCCGTCCAGCCTGGTCTTGGACACTGCCAGGGATCCAGGGGCAGCCACAGCTTCTCCTAGTCAGTGCAGGCTGATAAACTCCAGCACCTCAGAGCCCTGCTGACCAAAAGCCCTTGATGACCTGTGCAGGTAAAGGGCAGGGTGGGCAGGGCCCTGGGCTGTGCAATCCCTGCTGTGCCACCTTCCCAAAGGACCACCCCCAAAACCCCACCCTGGAGCATCTCAGTTGCTCAGTGGTAATGCCACCCTGGGAAACATCCACCACACTTCCCAGGCTCCCTGGTGTTCCAGGAGCCCCACCAGCACAGGGGTTAAAGCCAGCCACAAACCCTCAGCACCCTCCAGCACACTGCGACATCCCACAGCCAGGATTCCCAATGGGGGTGGCAGAATTCAGTGCTGGGAATTAACATCTGGGACAGAGCATCCACCACCCAAGACAGCATTTTCCCCTGCGAGGGAGGAAATGTTTAAACACCCCTGACCTCTCCATACCATCTTCACGAAACTCAGACCAGGGTTTTCTGACCCTTGGAAAACGATGGATGTGTTGAAAGCAGGGAAAAGCCAGAGAGGCCAGGAAAGAGGATGTTTGTCTGACATTTTAGGCTTTCTAGCCTGCTTTCTCGAGGAGGGCTGCCCGTCCACCTGCGTAAGCAGGAGCTTTCTCCCCACTCATCTCCCGCTGACTTGATCCTGCCATTAAGGCCTAATCCGGCGATTTCCAGTGCGGTGTTTCAGCGGCTGGGAAGCTCGGCAACGCAGCCAGCTCGGGATTATGACGACGGCGCAGTCTGGCCAGGTCAGGACGGGGGTGGAAGGAGGAAAAAACAGGCAGAAACCCAGAGCCAAGCATTCCCTTAAACCACATGGAAATGCCTCGGCCACGGGCGGGCTTCGGCTGTCGGGAGATGAAGCTGTGGGAGGGCAGTAGCACCCTCTACATGAGTGACACCGAATGCCAATTGGGAACCAAGCTGCAATTCCAGCTGCTGCCATTTTCCACAGCTGTAGTCATTCTGGTTGACCTTTCCTCCTCTCTGCTCTCCAGCTTCAGTGGAAATATTTTAGATAGCTCTAACCAAAGAGAGATGCCCCGTGCCCTCCTGGTGCAGCAGGATATTCCTGCCTCTCCCCTGCCTGCGATCTTTCCAAGCATCACAGGACACAAGTGTCCTGCTCCAGCCCTCACAGCAGCCATCTCTGGAGGCTTCTTTCTCAGTCACCTGCTCCCATTTCCCTGCTCCCCTCCAGCTGAGGTCACAGCCTCACGGAATCATTCAGGTTGGAAAAGACCTCTGCGATCATCGAGTCCAGCTGTTTCCCCAGCACTGTCAAGTCCACCACTGAACGCTGTCCCCAAGTGCCACATCCACGTGCCTTTTCAACACTTCCAGGGATGGGCACTCCACCACTGCCCTGGACAGCCTGTGCCAGTGCCTGAGCACCTTTTCCATTAAGGAATTTTCTCTACTATCCAATCTGAACCTCCGCTGGTGCAGCCTGAGGCCATTTCCTCTTGCTCTGAACGTCTGCGCTGATGCGATGACGCAGAGCTCCAGCGCAGTCACACCGCAGTGAGCTCAGCCACATCCTGGCCAAACACCTGCCCTCCCCTCTGGGAAATTCCCAGCTGACTTCCTGGTTTTCTCCTTGATCTGGTGCACCCCACTCCTGGGCTCAAGCACTGGTCTCCACCAAGGCAAGCCCAGTGCGGGGAAAATGACTCGTTTTGCCATGATGGCAGTGCCATTGCTGCGATCTTTTGTGTGAAGATCGGTGGATGAAACTGCAGCTTCTCCCTGCCAACCTCCCCAGGATGATGGTCTGGAAAATCATTTTTTCCCCCCTGCAACAGGACAGCAGGATGACAGAACCTGTCTCTGTGCCTTGATATGTTTGCAGGAGACACAGCCGTGGGGCTTGTGTTAATTTCCAGGTTTAGAGGAAATTCAGGTTCCTGAGAGATGTATCTGCAGAGATCGACAGGATGCAGAATTCCCATTCACTCACACGAGCTGCTGCAGTGTTGCAACCAGAGGTCAGACACAGACCAGTGAGGGAAAAACAATGTACAAGCAGCACGATATTAGATACCCTTAGGAAAGTCAGAAAACCTTGTTTGGGCTGGTTTCAGGGCTTTTTGATTGTGGGACCCTGAGCAAAACCAGTGGCTGGAACCTGTTTAACCACCACCTCAACAAGGTTATTAGAATTATTAAGAGCTATTAGAAGAATAATAGGTCCTCATTTAATTTGTTTAATTAAATTTGATTTTGGAAGGTTGGGGTGAGCAGGGAGGGGATGCTGGTGCCATGCTTCAATTCAGCATGATTTGAATGATGACCAAGTCACCCTGTTAGTTCCTTTTGGAACAACCTGCCAATGAAAACAGTATTTTCAGTGAATGTCACACTGCCTCAGTGCATCAGAAATATCCCCGCTATGAGGTGACGAGAGCCAAAGCTCTTTGCAGCTGGGTCCAACACGACTCAGCGACCAAGAGCACCCTCAGATGTCCGTGAGCCTTTAGCAAGACCCCGAGCGCCAAGGAAACATTTCCTGGGATAAGGAGCATCACTCTTTCTCCTTTGGTCCGCCAGCAGATTAAAGGACAGATAAAACTAACCCATTACAGCTTTTTCCTGAAATATTGGCTGTCCCTCCACGCCCAAGCCATTATTTTGGAGAGGCTGGGAGCACCCATGGGAGGACCAAGCACTGGCTGGGTCGTGGCTGATGCCAGGTGCCCCGGGGGGGGCTGAGGGAGGCAGAGCCAGCAGCACCGCTTCGCCCCCCCAGCCCGGACCCCGCCGCAGGGCTCGGCACTGCAGAGCGGGGCGGGTTCTGCTGCAGCAGCCGAGCCAGGGGGAACAATCCCAAACCTCAGACGTCACTGCCCGGCACTGTGGAGACCGGGAGAGCGACTGCTTCGGTGCCACGCTCCGCGCCCGCGCTCCTGGGACTCGGGAAGCACCACGGGCAGCGCTGCCCGGGGCGGCCGGACTGAGGGGAGTCACTGTGGGGTGTGCGGGGAGCTGGGGTGGGTGAAACCACTGCAAAGTGGCTGGGAAATGCTCTAAAACCCCCCAAAACGCTGAGCAGGGACACTCCTGTTAAAATGCCAGGTGACAACCCATGTGGGAGAGGCTCCTGGAGAGCAGAGCAAGAAGCCAAAATGAGCTTGGCGACGTGAAGAAAAATAACATGGAATTCTGCAAGGCAAAGTACTGAACTGAACTCTGCGCAGTTAAGTGCACAGGGACGGAGGAAATGCTCCCCATCCACCTCAGAGTGGCTGGGAGTGACAAGCTGGATCAGCAGAAGGAAACCAGGAATGGTGAAGTGGCTCTTGACAGGAGGTCCAGCCAGCAGAGAGCAACCCCAGACGCTGGGGCCAGCAAACACGGCCCCACAGCACAGGGGGCAGAGGGACACAGGCTCTTGAGCGAGGGGCTTAAGCTGCACTGAAGAAGATCCAGGAAAAGAGCTTCTCCAGATCCATGCCAATGCTGCCAGTCATCCTTGTTTGAAGCTTCCAAACATTTGCACACTGGCAAATAAAGCTCATCTCTGTCCGACAGCCACACTTACGACCTTGACACTGAGCCCAGTGCACCCAATTCAGGCGTTTTCCCCCCAGCCAAAGGCTGAGGACTGGAAGCCAGGAGGTGCCACCTCGCAGCAGGAGATGCCTCCACAGATGCCCCAGAGATCGTGCATGAGCCCCAAAGGACACATATCTTGCCCCAAAGGAGCCAGCACAGCTGGAAACACACCCCAAGGAATGAGACAGCCAAATATCAGCCCCTTAAGTGCCTGATTTTAGATGCCATTTCTCATGGGAACCCAAAGGATGCCCCAAAAAGGATGCTCATGGCCACAGACCCATGCTGGATGCTCACAAAGAAGGAGAGACCACAGGGAGGTGTGTGGACCTCCAGGGACAAGCAGCCTGTCCTCCAGCATTGTGGAAATGAGAGGCACAGCACTGCAAAAAGCTGCAGGCACATTCCCAGCATCCTTGCAGCTGGGGGGACAGCTGAGAGGAGAACCCCTCTAGGGACCTGGGAAAGAAGGAAGTGCCTGCTTTCCAGTGCATCCTCCAAAACAGATGAGATGCAACCAGGAGCATCTCTCCACAACGCCCAGCAGCAGTCATCCCATGACCCCCCTCATTCCCCTCCTCCTCCAGAGCCTGCCGGCTGCCCTGGCTTTAATCCCACAGGCAGCATCATCCCAGTAATTTCCCTCCATTTTCAATCTACTTCCCTCCATTTTCAATCCACTGATCTGGGGGCAGCCCACAAATCCCTTCATCCCGAGAGCAAAGCAATCTAACTGCTTCATCTCATCCCATCTCCATTTCTCTAATCCCTGGAAACAGAGCTTGGAGCACATGGGCTGCCCTGGAGGGGTCTGTCCAGGTGCTGCTGAACAGAAAGATGGGGGCTGAAGCTGCTCTCAGGAATGTCACCCAGCACCTGGGGCAGCTCCTAGCCCTTCCTGATCCAGGGATGGGGGAACAGGTCTCCCCACTCCCCCCAGCTGCCATGCTGGGGACGGAAGGGATAGATTGGGTACAGCACAGAAAACACGTGAGGACCAAGCCAGGGTGACGGGGGAGTCACAGCCACCCTGGTCCCATCAATCCCAGTCGGACCCAGTCCTCTTTGTCCACAAGCCCAAACCCATGACTTTCACCCTGGCCACTGATGCTCTTCGGGAAGGGGAGACTGATCAGAGACATGGGAAGGGAGACTCTTGTCTCTGCCTGCTCTGGAGAAGCAACCCAGCACGCCGAGGGGATCGCTCGGGATGCAGACTGACCCCATCCCTGCTTCACCAAGCACCCCCTGGCACAGGGCCGGAGGGGGCAGGTGGGTCCCCAGGCCAATGGCCACCACAGGGCCGTGTCCCAGCCCAGAGGCAGGGGGTGACAGGGCTGCACTGTCCCCATCCCACGCGGGGCTGGCTCTCCCGGCCCCGGCTGCCGAGGAGGAGGACGGGGGCCCTCGGCATCCGGGGGTGGATCGCCGGCGCGCCGCGCTCAGACCCTGACAGCAGGCTCCAAAACTGTCACTCCCGATCTGTTTTCACTTCAGCTAAACCTCAGCCTCGATTACAATCAAGGAGAGCCGCCTCTCCTCTCCCCTGCTCCCTCTGGTAGGTCCTCCGTAACCTCAGGTCTCAACGCGGAGCCAAACCCCAGCCTGGGAATGGCTGAACCGGCTCCGCTGGGAACTGGGGCTGCTGGAGATGGGGTCACGGCTGCCCCTGTCCCCAAACCTGGCCCTGGCAGCGAGGGCACAGCCCCCGCAGTGCTTGCATCCCTGCAGGGCTGTGGGGCTCTGTCAAAATCCACAGGGGATGCGCCACTGATACCACAACCTGCCCCTGCCATGGGGGGATCCAGCTCCAAAGCTGCATCCAACCACAACCTGCCCCTGCCATGGGGGGATCCAGCTCCAAAGCTGCATCCAACCACAACCTGCCCCTGCCATGGGGGGATCCAGCTCCAAAGCTGCATCCAACCACAACCTGCCCCTGCCATGGGGGGATCCAGCTCCAAAGCTGCATCCAACCACAACCTGCCCCTGCCATGGGGGGATCCAGCTCCAAAGCTGCATCCAACCACAACCTGCCCCTGCCATGGGGGGATCCAGCTCCAAAGCTGCATCCAACCACAACCTGCCCCTGCCATCGGGGGTATCCAGCTCCAAAGCTGCATCCACCCACAACCTGCCCCTGCCATCGGGGGTACCCAGCTCCAAAGCTGCATCCAACCACAACCTGCCCCTGCCATCGGGGGTATCCAGCTCCAAAGCTGCATCCAACCACAACCTGCCCCTGCCATGGGGGGTATCCAGCTCCAAAGCTGCATCCAACCACAACCTGCCCCTGCCATGGGGGGTATCCAGCTCCAAAGCTGCATCCAACCACAACCTGCCCCTGCCATGGGTGGCATCCAGCTGCATCCACGGAGTGCAGGGGGGTTGGTGGCAGCAGGGTGCACTCACCGCCCGCTGCCAGCTCGCTTAGCAACCCCCAAATTAAATAAAGAAATTAAACCAGATCTGGGTGCGTGTGCGATCACAGCACCAGGATGGATGCGTTCAGCGGGAAGCTGGGAAAAAGCTCAGGGGATGGAGACAGCCCTCACCGACTGGGGAAGCCTTCAAATTCCTTTCCTGACCCAGCTGGCCGGAAAGCAGCTGCAGAGAACCGGCAGACCCCGGCCATGGGGGCTGTCACCCACCCTCGTGCCACGGGACCGGGGGCCTCGAGGGCAGAGGTGTCACCCTGCAGGTTTGGGGACCATCCCTGCTCTCCAAAGGTGCACACGGACTGCAGCCAGGGCTCCCAGTGCTCCGCCACCACTGGGATCGAGCTCATCCCAGTGTGCCAGGCGCGTGCCCCCCCGCCACGGGGAGCCACGCCGCCGGCAAGGTGCCCTCTCCGCCCGCTCCACAGCAAACACCCATTTTCCAAGAGGGAGCCTGGAAAAAACAATTGATCCCCTGAGGAAAGCAATCCTGGGACCACCAAAGCAGCGCCGCTGGCTGGTACCCAGGGGACTGTCCCTCAGGGTGGGGGGTGAGCAGCTCCCTGTGCCCCCTGGCCCACCCCAAAAGGGAGCTGGCCACCACTGAGGGGGCTTGCTCCATCCACCGCGGATCCTGATGGCATTCCTCGTCTCCATTGCCATTCTGAAGGCATTAAAATAATGTTGGAACCACCCAAAGAGGGATTTTTCCCTCCGCCTTGAGCAGCAGCCTTTTGTCCCCACCTCAAAATGACCATTTTTCTTCGGCGGAATAAATGTCCTCTTAATTCAGCACGATTAAAAGAACATTTCCTACAGCTATTTCCCAAAAAGAGGAATTTGCTTTTGTGTCCGAGAACGCCGAAAATATTTATATATAAATGAATCCCTAAAAGAAAGGGGGAAGTCTGAGATTAAGAGCTTCAGAAATATTAATGAGTTATTCCGGAATTCTGTACCAAGAGCAAAACCCCAGCTATTAGGAAAGAATGCCTGTTTTTGTTTTTTTTTTTTTTAACTCAGGGCTGGGTTTCTGTATCAAAATGCAGCCCAGCATCTGTCCTTGCATCTGTCAAAACAAAGGTCAATCATTTTATGGAAACCTAAACACAACGTCCTTGAGCCACTGTTTCTGGTTTATTTTTAAGCCGGACGTGACTTCCAATTAATAAAATCAGATTTTCTAAGACGGTTCACATTCAAATTACATTATCCCAGAAAACTCAGATCATGAGAAAAACATATCCAAGAATATTTTCCCTTTACAGGACGGAGATGATATTCTGGGATTCCTTTCAACAGCTTTTAAGTCCACTACAACCTTTGCCACTAATATTTCACTTTTCTACTTATAAAGTGATGATGAAGCCAAAGAAAAGGCAACATGATGGCATCAGGAAGAATTTTGACACCCTGAGGAAAATGGGTATCTGAGGGCAAACAGGAAACAAAGCGAGCATCATAATAAAAGGGATTCCTCTCTCCAAATCAAATTTCCCCAGCAAAAAAAAAAAAAAAAGGAGGGAAATAGGATGGAATTAAATAACAAACATATTTATAACATTAAAAATCAATGGACGTGGAATGGAATTAGAAATACATTTTTTTAAAACTGCTGGAAATAGAATGGAATTTGAAATAAAAATGTAAAAAAATCTGGAAATACAGTGGAACTAAAAAATAAAAATACTTAAAAACCAAACAAAACAAAATAACGGAAGGTAAAAATCAAATTAATCAGGGTTGGGGGGTTTAATTATGTTGCCACACTAAGACAGGATTAACATCCCCGTTATTTTAGTGCCCGTTTCTCGAAGGCAATTCCGTTTGTGCCATTCCCACCCAAGCGCACACACGAATGACACTGCCCAAAGCCTGAGCCGTAAATTTAGGAATAGCTGGATATTCTGGTTAAGAGAGAGGTGGACGCTTCCCTACCCAGGGAGACAGTCTTTGGCACTGGCTGCCGGGCACGGGTAAAAGGGCATTTAATTGAAACAAGGCATGCGCTTCGAGAACGCCGATTTCGCAAAACAAATTCGCAGCAGGAGTTGGCAAATTTAACTCCCAAAAAATATTTGGCAATTTTTTTTTTTTTTTTTTTTTGCACAAAAAACCCAACAACAACAACAACAAAATTTCAGCAAAATAGTTTCCCAACAATATTTTGGCAATTTCTCCCGGGAGAGACTCGGGGAGCAGCCGCTAACTCGAGGGAATCCCGCTGCTCGCGCGCCGTTGTCTCCCATAATCCCGCCTCGCGCTGCCACAGACTCAAATTTCCTCCATGGAAGACTCCCTTAAAACTGCTCCTAAGCATTCAGAGCTCTTCCAACCCACAGCAGAGCCCGGGACCCGGCTCCTTCCAGGAGTCTGCCCTGACTTAGGCTGGTGGGAGAAGTTGCCCGCGGCGGGGGGTCTTCCACCAAGACAATCTCTTAAATCTCCTTACCTTTCCCAAAGAGCCGCTTTCGTGCCGCTTTGG
>VZRR01009899.1:233421-266683 GCA_013398015.1 Oreocharis arfaki | reverse complement strand
CCGGCCCGGCGGCATTCCCGGCGCTGCGCTGCCCCCGGGCAGCTCCTGCGCGGAGGGCGCGGGCACGGGGGGCTGCGGGGACGGGCCAGACAGTGCCATTATATGCTGGGCACATTTTCACCGGGCGCTTCATTAACCCTTCTCAGGGCGGAGAGCGCGCGTGTGGCTTTTCGCTCCTTCTTTGTGCCCTTCCTTCGCTCTTTTCTTTTCTTTTCTTTTCTTTTCTTTTCTTTTCTTTTCTTTTCTTTTCTTTTCTTTTCTTTTCTTTTCTTTTCTTTTCTTTTCTTTTCTTTTCTTTTCTTTTCTTTTCTTTTCTTTTCTTTTCTTTTCTTTTCTTTTCTTTTCTTTTCTTTTCTTTTTTCTTTTTCTTTTTCTTTTTCTTTTCCCTCCTCTCTTTTTTTTCCTCCTTCCCTCTCTTCCCTCTCCCCACTTTCTATCTTTCTCTCTTACTCAGGGCCAACAGCCGCCCCTGAATTTGGGACCAACTTTGTGGTGCCGTGGCAGGGGATGCTGCCGGGGCTGAGCCCAGGGCTGAGCTCTGCGGTGCCTCCTGGCTGGTCCCCGGCCACACCGAGCCGGCCGCGGTGCCGGGCAGAGAAAGGACACAAAGGAAAAGGACGGTCGGAAAGGCGAGCTCGTTATTAATACAGCCCTGCTTGTAAATGAAAAATGTAACCCTTGTTAATTAACGCTGTTTACATGGGGTACAAGAAACTTAAGAAATGTTTCTACAAAGGGGAAGGAACTGTTTACAAAACTCTTTCAAAAGTGTGACATATTGCTGCAGTTCCAGCGCTAAAAAGCCAAACACACTTACACGCCTTTGAAGTTGGCTGGCTGAGGCAACATTATTTGACTCGGATTCAGATATTGCTTGTGGGTATAACTAATGGCTTTTACCTAGTTAGTGGGCTGGGAGGGGCGAGGGCCTGGGCGCCGTGGCCATTGGGTCCCTCTGGAGAGCTGGGGCTGGCTCCCCGCCAGCTCTGTACAATGTCAACATTGAATATTTGAATTCCCAGACTCTATTTAACAACTTTCTAAATAAATAAACTCATTGTGTGTCTGTGTTTAAAATTATTTCACCTCTTTCATGAAAGCTACAGCATCTTATTACACCGGCCTCTCGGGCTGCTTTTCCCCCTTGTCTTTCCAAACAAACACAAACGGAGCTGAGCACTTTTGTTTTTCTTTTTGTTTTTCACTGTCTCCTATCTCTCCCTCTCTCCCCTTCTCACTTTCTGTGTGTTTTCTAGCAAAGCACGAGTGGCAGCTGCTCGGACATCCCCCCACGTCCTTAGTGGGACAGCTCTGTACGCCCTGTTATCTAATCATAACTAAAACCAAAGCCAGGTTCACCAAGTCGGTTAAATATTAATCATTTCTAAAAGGAGGCCCAAGTGAGTGCCATTGCTGCAGCAGTGCCCTGAACACACTCAATCATTTTGGCTGCCGTACCCTAGGCGGGCTCCAGGGACAGCTTTCATTGTTGTTTGCCATAAATGGCTATTAGTGTTCATATTCACCTATTCACCTACTTGTTTAAGTGCACATAAGTGTGGATGTGGCTGTGCTTGTGGAGATGTGTGCATACGTGTGTGTTCAGAACACACTTTTCTGCTTATGCCACGGAGATGTATTTATCTCTGTGTGTAATCCCTATATCTGCATGTGCACATACAGAGAGACAAGCAGGTCAATCCGTTTGGTATTTGTAATTGTGATTAATATATGCACAAAGTATAGTTTAGAGACAGTTGTGGTATGCACAGGCTCCTGGGGTGCTTGTAGTCCTGACACCAACATCTGTGCACCCCCAAAGGCTCTGAAACATTCTGGGTGCATGTAGGGAACACAGGGTTTGTGTGCAGCAGCCTGGGTGCTGTTCCCTGGGATGCTTCCCAAGTGCACTAATTGTGTGCTTCCACGGCGGGAGCATCCCTCGTAAAATCTTTATTGCCTTCCCATGGAAGTAAAGGTGGCTGGGCAGAGAAGGTATTTCTGCCTGTCCTGGAGTGCACAGCTCCCCGGTAAAGCTGTCTGAGTTGCTGAAGAAGGAAGTGGGATGAATTTTCTGCCAGGACAGGTATGTGGTGGAAGAAAGAAAGCGTTGGTGGTTGCTCCAGCCCAGGGTGGATGAGGAAAGGGCAGTGGGGGAGCAGATGTAGTTTTATAAATCTCAGCTAATGAAACCTTGTCCACAGAATTGCCTTGCTTTGCAGTAAACCACTTTTTAAACAAATGTACTTTAGCTTTGGAAGGGCTTGTTCAGACACTTAGGTTTCCAACCAAGAATTCATAATATTTGTTTATTTAAAATTTAACTAGGTTTGCTGTCATTTTTGGAGCAAGTCGGTGTTCTTTTGCTGTAATTTAATACAATCAGTTTTACATAATTTCAGTTTAGTTAGGCAAGAAGTGGCTTACGAAGAGCAGAAAGAGGTTTAATCCCACATGGTTTTCAAACTAGCAGATGCAAGTGCCATGTTATTCAGTAGACAGAGGTAGAACTGGACAAATGCAGATTAGAAACGCAGTTTGTATTTTAAGTAGTGAAGGTATTTAACCAGTAAAAGTATTTACTAAGAGCTGGGTGGGTTTCAGCATCAGTGGAATTCCTTTGTCTTAATTAAGGTTGGCTGTTTTTCTAAAAAGATACGAGCTAATCCAAACAGGAATTAATTTAGGGAATTCCTGTAGCCTGTGTTGTACGGGGGGAGCAGACCAGACCACTCTTCCTGGTTTTATAATCTATGCACCCAGTTAAAGCAGTGCAGTTTCCTATGGAGGCATAAGCTCGAGGCTGGGATCACAGGAATGCACTTAAAAACGAAATGGTCATTAAAAACCCCAGGTTCAGCTCCGACCACGCAGAACCAACGTCTGGCTCAAAGTGTTTTCCATCCTTAGTGCTGCTTACCTGGATCACAGGCACCCTTGGGAGTGCCCTGTCCCTGGCTCTGAGGGCAAAGGCCATGATGGGTTTTTCAAAGGTGGGAAGGAGGAATAGGGTGTAGGAGCTGAGGTTTGGATACAGAGAACAGAGTCTGGTGTCAGTGATTTGATCACTGTTCTGTGATGGATTTCCAGTGGGTTCCTGCCATGTTCCGGTGCAACAGGTTACTGCTGCAGTTCTTAACACCCAGACAAGACCAGTATAGATCATGATATAGACCAGTAAGCACCTGGAAGCACCTCCAGGACCCCTTTGCTGCAGGAGCTGCTGGAGGGAGGTGTTTACTGGCAGAGAAACAGCCGGAGAGGGAAGGGAGAAGGGAGAAGCTAAGGAGAAGTGGATGTTGTCCCCCCCAGGACCTTGTCTCTTTGCATTGCAATTTTAAATAAAAAAACCAAAATTCTCAGGGTATAAAGCAACCCTGTCTGATCACTCATTGACTTTATGTTCCTGCCCTTTTGTTTGCATTTCCAGGCTATGCTGAGGCATTGCCTTCTTCAGTGCTGCTGGAAGAAAGGGCAGCCACGGATACGTGTGGGAGGAGGGAAGCTAGCCTGCAATGAATATTGTATTTGGTGCTAAATATGTAACAAAGAGAAAGAAATGTGAGTTAATCCAGCAATAAGAGTTGGGAAGTGAAATACAATTCATTTTATTTCAGGGTTTAGTGCTGTGGTCTGTTTCAGTGAAGCGTTATCTTTTAAACTGGGATATATGCAATGACATAACCCCCACTACCTTGAGGGAATGTCAGAGTTTGATCTCCGAATAAAGGAAATTCAGAGTTAAGGCTGAAATGTACCACATGGCCTCCAAGTCCCAGGAACAACAGGAGGCAAGGAAGTAGCTAAAGCTATGGGCTGCACTTTAAAACGAGTCCAGAAACTACCAAGCCGCCAGCGCTCATTGCAGATCCACAGCACGGACTGAGCTGGGATTTGTACAGACTAGAGAGAGATCTGTGATGATCTTGAGTCTTTTCGGAAATCTTGGCTGATTTGTGACGAGCATGAGAGTTTTGTGGTGGAAGGATAACAGTTCTGGGCTTAATTTATGCGACAGAAGCACTCTTGTCTCCTTTGACACCAATAGCTTTTGTTTAGAAAATCCTGTAATGGAGCAAAATTTTGGTTCAGAAAAGAAATATACCCAAGTTACAGCTTTGTTTCTTTTCTGAAGAATTGCTTATATGTCTGAATGGATGCACTACATTTCAGCCCTGTTTAAACTCCAAACTAAATTTAAATTGCCTGTAAAATAATCCACAGAATGGAAACTGCCACAGAATCGTAGCCCTTGCTCCCTGACCCAAACCCATATTCCATTGCAAAGCAGTGCGCTGCTCTGTTCTGTGATTACAGTAAGTTAGAAACCAGAAGAGCAAGACTTCTATGAATAGGTTATTTTTGGCAATTGCATCACCAATTATGTATAAAATTTCAAAAAATATGAGTTCTGCCAGTTTGATCTCTGAGAGGGATACAGAAAATGAAAGCTTTGAGACTGTTGAAACATCATACTATTTTGTCTATTAGATATCATTAGATTACCAGAATACTGAGACCTTCATATCAACCAGCCTAACAAAAATTTCCCAGGTGGTTTAAATTAAAAAATTAGCCATAAATATATTCTGTATAATGTAATTTATTATGGATGTTTATTGTGTGCAGTGGGAAAATGTTTGGTTTCGGATGATCTTACCGTATAACATGTGCCCTACTGAAACTGTTTATAGTGAGGCAGCCTGGAAAAGCCCCAGTCTAATTCTGAGACCGGCCGGGCTACATGCTCTGAAAGCCACAGGAAGGCAGAGCCCTTCCCCTGGAAAGCCAAAGGGGCAACAGCATCTCGTGTGGGACATGTGCAACATAAAACTAGGCAGTGAGGAAAGAGCTGAGTGGCAGAGGAAGCTGGAGGATGCCTCAGGGCAGTGTTGTTTATTAGGGAAAATGGGATAGAAATGATACCAGCTTGCAGCAGGTCCTGCTGTACTGGGATGGGAGGCTCACCTGGGTCCGAGGGATATTTTTCTCCCACATCCCATGTTTTATCGGGCCTCCTTTTGTTTCAGCTGGGTGTGGTGAGAAGGGCTCTGTACTAATGCCCACTCATGAGTCCAGATTTGTCCTTCTGCAGCAGAGAGAGGGGACTAACCCAGCCTTAGGGACCCAGGGGTCTCTGCGATGGACACATCTGGGATGCTGCAGCAGGGAGCTGATGGCTTCAGGAAAAAGATCTCCCGCCTCTTCTCCTGTTCTTTTGCACAAAGTCCACATGCTGGCAGGGGTGAAATCATTCCTCAGTTTAAAAAAAAAACAAACCCTCAAAAACTTCCCCCCCTGCCCCAAGCTCCTTCACACATGTATTAACACCAAACTGGCAAAGCCAATGGAAAAGGATTTTGCGTTTTGGCAGCAGAGCTGGCTCAGAGCTCACTGTGGGCCTTATCCCAAACCCACTGGAGCTGAAGGAGCTTGTACCGACTTCAACGGGCCTTGGACTGGGTCTGGCTGGGAGGGATCTGCTTCCCTTCGTCCTTGGGGCCGGGGGGTTATCAGCAGCTTTTGCTCTGCGGTGAGCCCCAACACGAGATGCTGTAACAGATACCTGGATTTACATCAGCCTAAGTGAATTAGGTTGGCCTATAATCTGGCCTCATTTAAGAGTCATTTTAGCCATTAGGATGAAATACGAACGCTGCTGGTGGGGGGACTGCGGTGACTCAGAATCCTTGTTTCCCACCGTGCCCCATCTCTCCCGTGGGCGGAGGACCTCTGAGGGCTGCGGTGGGCACTTGAGGGGTGTGGGAAGGGTCCAGCACCCCTGGTTTTCCATTCCAAGGGCTGTGGTTCTCGAAATAGTCTGAATTTGTACTTTCTGAACAAATAGCTCTGCCGCTGAAAGTACCTGGTGCCTCCAATAAGTGCTCCATTTATTGCCTCCCGATTTCATCTCAGACAAACAGAAGGTATGTGAGAGACAAGCACCGACTGCTGGAAAAAAATCACCCCAAACATGTCTAAAGCACAGCTTGAGTCACTGGTGGTGCCTATATTTTTGATTTAAAAACCATTTAACATTTCCAGCGTTTGACAGAAATGATTAACCTTCCCCTCTTGAAAACTCTTAGCGATTTGAACTTACCGTGGCACGTTTTATTTACTTGCACCTTGGTGAGGAATTAAGCAATGCTTTTGGTGAGTTTTAATCTTTCCCACTCTCTTTGTGGCTCTGTATGAAGGAAAAAAGAAGGAAATATGTTGTTTGAAATAATTTTGAAGTGATGTTTCTATTTTACTTTTTTTAGGCTCTTGATGTATTTTTGGCTACAGGGACTGGCATGGAGCATTGGTCTAAGAATATACAACACTGAAAAGCAAAGTGGTATCAGCTGTATCTGAGCTAACTGCACTGCTTTATGCTTTTGCTGTTTCATTGTTACTGCGCCATGATAATGATGATTTACAGCAATAATGAAGACTTCTTAATTGTAAAATATAAACAGCATGAGATATTGGTCCTGATTCTTTCAGTTCATATAGAAAGCAATAGTTCAGTAGTCACTGGCTGCCTGTGAAAATGCTATAAAGCAGCTGTGCTCTGCCTGAATAATTACTGTCCAGGAGTTTGTGCTTCCTGATAAAGCCAAGGTAACTGAGAAATGAAGAAAGGATGCTCTAGGTCACTCCAGATGATGCAGATCAGAATGAATAAATCTGTGCAATGTCTTTCATATCACCGACCAGCCTCAGAATGAGAAAAAAAGGTAAAATTATCTGTACTGTACCAATGACTTGAGTGAAAACTGAGCTGAGACTGAGCCAGAAGAGCTGGTACAGAGTCAGAACCAGGATGGGATGCAGCAAACCTTCCCAGCTGGGGCTTCTACCAAGCACCAAGCCGAGGGATCAGTATGGAGCAAACACAGAAGATTTATTTCCGACCTGACATTATTATTTATTATGACTTGAATTAAAACAGCAACCACAGAATGCAGCCAGGAGTGGATGCCTGTTGTGCTGAGCTCTGTGCAAACACGGGCAGCCCGCACAGAGCTTAGACCCTGAGAAATGCAGATTAAACTTGAGGCTCGCTGCCCTACACGTGCAATTACAGCATCATTGGAGGCAGTAATAAAATCCTGAGGAGAAATGGATGCTTTAAGGAAAATCCACGGAGTCAGGACTCCATAGCTTGCGCATGGGTGAACGTGCTTCAGCTTTAATCACATCAGCCCTTTGCCCCTACCAGCGAATGGCCCCCCTGGCCCTGTTTTAGCCGACCGTATTATTTTTGGCCATGTCCATAATCTTGGGTGATCAAGCTGCATTAAGCTATGAGTATCCTTGCAGCATCACCTGCTTGCTTTCAAAGAAAACAGCTCTGAGATTCGCAGGGAAGGAAGAAGGCAACGCCGGCAGGTAATCCAGCCCTATAAAATCCCTGGATTGTGGTTCCAGCCCGCTTTCCGCGCGGGCGCTCCGAGAGGGACCTGAGCGGTGTGGCTGGCAGGAGCCAGCAACCAGAAAGTCCCTCAAGCCTATAAGGTTTATTAAGGCTCTTTTAAAGTCCTTGCCAATAAAAAGGGTCCGCACAACCTCTGAGTGAGGCTCCATAAGCTCAGTTTTATGTTCAGATAATTTGGAGCCAAACCGTCACGGAGTTCACATAGCGAAATACCCCACAGAGCATCACAAACTGCGAGGAAAATACATCGAGGAAAGAGAGGACTGATAATTTTACGGTTTTCCTTGAAGTTAAGCAGTAAAATGGGCTTTATTTAGCAATTTCCGGGCTTCTGATTGCAATTTTGTTACCAGCGTAACGGTTTTAGATATAATGTTTTGTAAATAGGGAGAAATGTTAGAAGCCAAGGTCCTACAGTGTTTGGATCTGCTGTGGGAAGCAGTACCATGCACTCCAGGTTCCCAAAATGGGTCAGACCTGGACCGGCTTTCGGATCAGACCGCTGGGCAGGACATGGCAACAGCACCCAGCTCTGCTGTGGAAAGCTGAAGGTTGAGCCCAGCATGGCTGGATGGCCCTTGGAAGGGATCATCCTTTAAAGAAACAGGAATAGTTTGACCCAGGTCCAGGGGGGAGCAACATACACTTATTTTTGGGAGAGTGAAGCATTTCCGATTTGAAATACATCTAAGAGCCCTGGTTTTTACAGGTGAGGTGATCATCACAATCTCCAGGCTCATTTTCTAAACCAGGCTGCTAAAATCACTTGTCCCTCAGCCTCTTGGCTGTGTGCAAACCCAGAATTCACAGGATAAACCTCCACTATGTTTGCTCCTCACACAATAACTGTTTTACACTTGGCATGGCTCATCTTTTAAAAATCTATTTTACAATGTAATAATTCTCACCCACTTCTCATTGGGAAGTCATTTACAGAGGGGAAATTAAACATAGCTGGGCACTGGAGGGTGTACTGCTGATACATGCAACAGCTCAAAATGTTGAGGGAAGTAGTTATGGATACAGGAGAAGATGCCATCTTGACCTTGGTGGTTTGTTTATTAGACACTAAATCACAGACATTTCTTCTTCCAGTTCTAACTGGTCTGAGGACTCAGATATAACCTTAAAAGCCCTTTCTGGGGTTTTAAACAGAATTTAGACCTCATCAGCTCTCAGTACTACTTATGCAGCATGAGTGAGACAACGAAATGCAGAAACCATCATGGGAAGGTTAAAAAAAAGGCGAAGAAACTGGAGAAAAAAGAGGTTTATTCATTCCAATGACTGTATTTCCTTTTTGTATGTTGCACTTCCCAGTGCCACAGAGCAGAGAGAATGAGAAAACATCTGCTGTCTTTTTACCCATTTTGTTTATGCACCTTGTTCATATTACAGCCAGTAACCATCAGAGCCTTCCTGCCAACCTTCCTAGAAAGAAGATCTGTACCTCACTGTCAGCAGCAAAGGTGGCACTGGAAATAAGGTGGAAGTGACCAGAGAGTAGGCAGGGATGGTGAGGGGAAGAGCACTGGGAGATGGGATGTGTCTGATGGATTGCTGTCAGACTCCTGAGCAGGAGTAGGCAAACAAATCAGCTCTGCTGGCACCTTTCTGCACAGGAATAACTCAGGACATCTGTTTTAAGAGATGATTGGTGCTTTTCAAATACTAAACAGGCCCTGAATATGCTGCTCTCCTGCTTTCCTCTCCTTCCCCATTGCTATACCAGTTATATAAAAATACGTATAAAAATATATTTATGCATGATCTCAGCAAGCTAACATGGCTAGATCACCTCTATGCATCTTGACCTCCTGCTTAGTCCCCCATTTTAGAGGCTCTGTGTAAGTTAAGGTGCTGGGCTTACTCTTCAGGTCCACATATTCCCTCTGTGTTCCTGCTGCAGAAATAGCTGTGCTCTGTGGGTCGGTGAGGATCCAGCTGAAGCCTGCGAGGGCTGGAGGGAGCAGTGTTGCTTTAGGCTTCCTGCCTGAGGAGTGACATATCAGAAGTCATAAGTCTGAGCCTGAGCTGATGTCTAACAGCATCGGAGAGTGGGCTGGAAGGCTGAACTCCTGCAAAAATGAAAGCAAGGAATTTAGCAGCAGTAAAAAAGAGGTTAAGGAAAGAACAAAAAAGGAAAGGAAATAAAAGTGATATGAATGGCTAGAAAAACAGCTACGTCTAGATATTAACCTCTACTGCTGTATTTTGACACTGGACTGAGTTAATAGAAGTACATGGCTGATACACATTAAGTTGGAAGAAGGTGCTTAATTTCAGGAATTATCTGGACCAACCTAATGTGAAAATGTATTAGCAAAAGATATTTTATGTGTGTCCAAATCTGCCAATAGCTTGAAGACATATTCTGCGGGAGGCTAGCAGGAGAAAGTATGTTTTACTGGAGGGGTTTTCCGCCAAACTCTCTCGTTCTTGGAGCTTCTTATCCTTTTCTTCTCCAAGATACCTTTTCCTCGACCATGAGAGGAGCAGGAGCAGACAGACCTTTTCCCCAGCCTGTACCTTCTGTCAGCTGCAGGAGCCTCACAGACAGCACTGGCTTGAAGGGTTTTTTCCTCTTAGACCATGGAACGAACAGTCCCAGAGCACAGGAGCTAAACTGGTGTAAAACTGGTGTGAGAGCAGAGCCCTCTTTGGCAGGGGATGGACTCAGTGCTGGCTGCTCCTCCTGGGATCCATCCAGAGGCGGAGAAAGCAGATACAGGGCAATCTTCACTCTGTCAAAGTCTTTAGTCCCTAACATTTAGAAGTGGAAAGTAGTTTGGGTTCTTTAAAATAAAGATTTTTCTCTCCTTTTTGTATTTCAGTGTGTCCTTGGGGTTTGCATTCTTCCAGGGGTATCATTTATGTCACAGCAAAGAATCATGGTGAGACAGCCTGGGCTTTAATTTCTGGGAATATCTTTATGGGCTTGTTTTTGTGGCTATATAACAACATTATGTTATCTATCCATCTCTCATTCCACTCCCTGATATACAGAATTATCAGGACTACCCATCAGTCACTCTCGTGTCTCTTAGCCCTTGATGCTATATCAGTTTTTAGGATATTTTTCCAGTATTAGAGCTACACTGATCTTGGTGATTATTAAAAAATTATATAATACCTTTAAAAAACTCTTTTGAGACATGCAACACCATCTGAGGAAAAGTAAAATTCAGACTAGAATTCTATCATTACTGGCTTCCTGAATGTTCGAGTGAAGAAAGGCAGGTAACTGAGGTACAATTTTTTTCAAGAAAAAAAAAAGGCAAAAAGCAATATAGAAGAGCGGGACATCTGCTTTTGTAATTATGTACTAACAAACTGGGACTGAGCCCCACTAACGTTGTCCTCTACAGCCTTTCAAGTACCCGCGGTGTCTAGGTGATTTCTTTCTGTGATTGCATCAGGATTCAGACCTTCAGAAGGTCACAGGTGTGTTCACTGTGTCAGATGGCCTGACAGGGGACGGGACACGGGGCTGGTGGGAGATACAGGGGTGAAGGTCGCTCACTACAAAGAGAAAAGAAAGATTTTGAGGGTGATTGTGCATCTCCTGAGCTTCACCTCCACACAGCTGTGCGGGGACCTGCTCGGCTGTGCCCCTTCCCTGTAAATCGGCCTCTCTGTTTCACACTTGTTTGCAAGTTGATTAAGGAACTGGAGGGTCGGCTCTGTGCTGGGCAGAAGGAAGGTTTCTCTCTTCCACAGCTTGTGCTGTTTGTCCTGTAGGACACCATGGAATATGTTTTGTGCCCTGCTCCAGGTGAAGCTGCATGTGGAGTTGTGATCTCAGGTACTGCTCACTCAGTGGTGGGTTTGGGCCAGGGGGTGATTTTGGGCTTTGGCAAAGTGTGCTGCTGCTTTTTTGCTGCCTGCAGTCAAAACTGGGGGTGTTTCATCTCCTGGGTGTAAGTACATGCTGTAACAGGAGTCTCAAGGTGTCATCCCAGACCTAGTGTCAACAGAATGTTATTTCTCCTGTACTTCGGGCAGAGGCTACAAGAAATGCTTCGATGTTTCCTTGAGAAATACCTACTTTTCTCTTCCTTTTTTTTTTTTTCCCTTCTGCAAAGTTTGCACTTGTTTGGTTTTTTTTCTCCGGTTCCGTTTTTTTTTTTTTTTTAGTGTTGGTTACAAAATCCCAAAGCAATGGGAGGAAGAGGTTTTTTTCCTCCCCTGTGTGCTTTCCAGATCATGTTGGAGATTAGCTCGGGGGAACGACAAACCACTCTTTTTCCCAGCACGAGTCTCCCCATCCACAGCTAAAATGTTATGGGAATAGGTGTTGCATGCCACATCTAGTTTCACTTTGTGTTGCAGCCTTCAGTGCCAGCACTTCTGCTGTTTCTCCTTCCAGCCCTGTGATTCTGCCGTGTTCTTTGTATGTTGCTTGATGTATAGAAATACTTATAAAAAAGGAAAAAAATAATTAATTTCTGGCTGCAGGTTCAGATGACCATCAGGCAGCAGCAGCATCCAGTGTATTTCTTTAGTTCCCTGCTGCCCTGGTCAGTTGTGTGTGAGAAGGGAGATGGTTTTCAGGGTGCTCAGGGCCTGCCTTTCTCTCGAACACTCACAGTGTGCTGTGAGAGCTTTGCCTGTTGTGTTTGCAGCGATGGAGGTGATTGAATAGCACCACCCCACCCTGGTTTTGGTTAATAAGCAAGAAAAGGTGTGCTAATCCTATAAGAGCTTTTGATAAAACCAGCAGAGCTGTCCCACAGAGGCTTTGCTGACCGCAGCAAGGGTGAGGGGTGTGTTGGAGGCTGTTGCTGATGAGGAGCATCCTCTGGAGAGGGCAGGAATTGCTGAAAGGGCTCTCCAGCTTCTTGTGCTGCCCTCAGTGCTGAGGAGATTTCCCATGTCAGAGCTAGTGTTTCCCACATCTATGGGAACCACAGGCTTCTCAAAGCCAGCAGCCACCTCTGCTCTGAGCACCACCAGAAGTGGGAACCTGTTGATCTGTGCTAGAGCCGCAGAGTGAGAGGTGAGAACTTCTGCTCCTGATGCTTTGAAGATTTTTTTTTTTCCCCATAAAAAAGGGAGTCTAATGCCCCAGGTGAAAAAGCTGGCCTTGTTAGAGGCTGGTGGGTGAAATTGTGTGTCACTGCAGGCTCTAGCACCTCTTAGCTGGCTTATCCATAGCTGGGGGGTTCAGTGGGTGGCACCCGATTGCTGAACCTGTAAAGTCTGTGAAAAACCTGCAAATTAATGTCTGCCCAGTCTGAGGCATCATTTGCCATTTAAAAATTGTAAATCTGTGTTTATTCAACATTAACAGACGCAACATAAATGAGTTCCTGTGCTGTCTGCTGGCCCACTAATGGTACTTGTTTGCAAGTGTTTTATGTTAACAGCTATTTGATGGTGCCCATTAGTTTTTCCCAGGTTAATGTTATATAATAAAGCGAATGCTGGCCAAAAGCAATAGTAATACGATAAACAAAAAAATCCAAATGCTGGGTGAGAAATGTAATGGAGCGAGAGCTGAACTCTGGTGGGAATTTGGTTTAATCTAAAGGTTAAAAAATGTTATAATTTGGGTTTAAGTAAATTGGCTCTTTAGTCCCCGAGGTCTTGCTCTTGTACTTCTTGTGCCTCCAAAGCTCCCACTAATGCCGATGGGAGTCTTGGGCGCACAAGAAACGCGGGTTCAGGTACTAAAGTTACAGATTGGCTTGGACCAAAACCCCTAATCCAAATACCTCCGGCTTTTGAAAGCATTTGCCAATTGGATTTGAATCTGGACACAAACATTGTGGCTTGAGCTCATCTGAGCTCACTTACATCTGTGTAAATCTGTAGTATGGCCCGGATCCAGCAAAGCACGTAAATATGTGCTTAATTTGACTTCAAGGGGACTATTGTGCCCTTAAAGCTAAGCATGTGTTTAAGTGCTTTGCTGGACTCAAGTCCAAATACATGGGAGTCAATGAAATGGCACCAAATAGTGTAGTGCAAGTGAGATCTGAAATGAACCAAAATGTTTGCATTTCTACCTGGAAATGAACACCCTGTTCACATCCTACGTATCCTGCATGCAGTTTGTGTTTTCATCTATCTGCACATAATGTATTCTTTACAGTAACCTGCCCATTCAGTACAGTAAAAAAAGAAATATACTTTGAATTTTCCTGCTCTATTACTCATATTTCATGAAATGTGTTCTTATGCCAAGTGTCTGTTTATATATATTTATACATGTTGTTTCTTTATTGATATTGGCAAGATACAAGAAGAAAAGAAATATTTTACAGTTAAAAACTTGTAAACAGTTTTATCCCTCATTTAAAACCTTTTTTTAAAGAGTTTACCTGATGTGGTCAGATTACTTTAACTTGTTTTTGGTTTTGCCAGTCTGACCCATATGAAAAATATCTGTTAAACATATAGGTTTGTTTTTAGCTGAAAATACGCATTTTAAACATGTTTGCAATCAACTGACATGTGAACATGCCCTTACATTGAACTACTAAACGCCACTTTTGTACTTTAAATCCCACTTTTAGTGATTGCCACGCTACATAAAGCTGTCAATGAATATTTTCACATGAATACATTAATACTGTTAAAAGATCACGTATTGCTTGTCGACTGCTGCAGCTCGTTGCAAAGAGAACACAAAAGGGTTAATTGAGCCCAGCCCTGCAAAGGTGGCAGAGGCATAGGCTAGAACTGGGAATTAAACCCAAACCAAATACAACAAGAAATAGCCCTCGTGCCTTGGTATGACAACCACAATGCAGACATAAAGAAGTGTAAGCTGCAAATGTCTGCAGGTTATTAATGAGGTAATAGAAGCAAAATTAGGTATCAGCAGGGTTTGGCTCTGTTTGAATAAAACTGAGATCTTTTATCTCAGAATATGCTAGGAAAGACTCATAAGCTGTGATTTGGTGGTCTAGGCTGTGCCCTTCTTGGTTATGGAAGTTGACTCATGCCATTTAAACTCACCAGTGTTTTCCACTCAGGGCAAGCAGATGTGGGATCAGACACAGAGAACGGCTGGCGGGGAAAAGGGAAAAGGTTTGCATGGCAGTTTATGAGGAAAAATGCTTTCGTGTGCTTACTTTTGAATCAAAAGGATCTTTTGCACTTCAGCTTTGTGTGTCTGCAGACAGGATACTATTTTCTTGCAAATCCACTGTGGGGGAAGCACGTAACGGCAGTGCTAAAACCCCTCAGTGTCCAGCTGAGCCCTGCCCAGGCTGAGACTGATTCTCTGCTGATTTCAGCAGCTTCCCTCAGGACTTACTTCAGCCTGGATGAGGGCAAAGTATGGTCACACACTCCTGGTCAAGTCCCAGTGTTTGTGCCCCTTAAGAGTAAACTTTTCTCCAAAACAATGGAAAAATACTCCTTTCCTGATTCTTGGAGAAGCTGACAGCCAGAGATGCAGCTGACACATTGTGTGGAGTGATCTGCTCTGCCCTGATCCCTCCTCAGCACCACTGTCGCTGAAGTAAGTGGCAAAACTCCCATTAACTTTAATGATGCGGAATGGACCCTAAATGGATAAGGTTTGTCTTTAAGAAAAATCACTGAGGGATTCAATTACATCATAAATGTATTCAGTGGTTGTGAAGTGATTCTGGTGTACGTACAGCCAAACCCTGAATTCCTTCTCAAGTAAGTGTCTGGGTGAGGATTGATTACAAATCCGGCTCTAAGTTACACCCGTACAACTCCCCCAGAGCTGATGGCATTCCTCCCTGTTTCCCTCGCATGGACAGTGCAGAGGCTGAGCTGTACAGAGCCCACCACATCCTGCTTCTGCTCCTCTTCAACAGGGGCTGGGAGGGATGGAGCCTTCCCCTGTGGCTCTGCCAAACTCCTTGTGACCTGGAGCAGCACCTGCGGGGTGGTGGAGGCTGCACCAAAGGCGGTTTTGGCCCCTCAGCCTTTGAAGAGCTCTGGCATGATGTAATCCCAACCCTGTAAGCTGCTGCGGGACCCTGGGGTTGAGAGATGCCCTATAAATCTCCATCACTGGGTTTTGTTACCTGCCTGCTCTGTTACATGACTAATGAGTTCAGGTAAAGAATGGGCAGTGGAGAAACAGGTAATTAACAAAAACATCCTTCTGTGTTTTCTGCTCAGCTTCCGTGACTGGTGCTTTCAAAAGCTGGGCAGATATGATTTGTAGCCTCCCTCTTTGACCAGCGCAAAGGCAGGGCTGGTTTGAAACCTGGCAATCCCTGAATGCTTCCCCGGTTTCCTGCCCTTGCATTTGATGCAGCCAGGGCTGGTTTGCCAGAGAGTCGCTGGTATCCACCCTGATGTGATGTTTTTGTGCTGCAGTTAGGTTGTTACGGCTTTTTAATTTTTTTCTTTTTCTTCTGGAGCGTGGATTGCTTTGAGAGTGGCCTGGTGCAAGTGCATTAGCAAAGTGAGCCTGCTATAAAATATCGCTGCATCCAGCTGCCCTGTCAATAGGTCAGGCTATTTGTCTGATCCAGACAGGGTGTCTAGTTCTCCTGGCAGCATCCCTTGCTTTGGCATGGGTAAACCTGTTTTGTTTAGCACTAGGGGAACAATATGTATAAATAGTAATGCCTGAACCTAAACACTCCTGTTGTCGTTACGTGTGGGGTGCCGTGTTACTGGTTATTTTATGATAGGTTTCTTTTTTCCCCCCTCCCCTCCGAAGGACTCGAGTCCCAGCCTACAGAATAGCTACAGTTGAGTGGAAGCATTCCTGCTATTTTCCCCTCAATTCAGAGGAAGCAATGCACTTGTTGTGTTACCTTGGTGAATCGAAAGTGGTTTTCACTTCCCTTAATTAAGCCTGCTTTGGCGCTGGCCCCTCCAAGATGGAGAGTGTAGCGTACTCAGGAGCGCTGCTGCTGATTTGAATTCCTAAATTCCTCTCCTTGCAAACTTCAAAGGCAAGTATATTGCTCTGTCTAAGAGGCACCAATTATGTAAACCCTGGGCTATTCAGAATGTTCCATAATTATTTATTTTCAGCAAAAGAGGTTTTAACCCAAACTAGACAGAAAACTGGCATTTCTCCAGTTATTAGATTCTGTTGAAAAAGGTATTAAACAATGGGCAGGGTAACATGGTAGATTAGCGTCCCTTCATCTTCCTGACCTGGGCATGTGTCAGAGCTGTACTGAGCTGACCAAAATTACTTTGATTCGATGGCCATTAAAGGTCAGGAACAGAATGGGATCAGATGCCTCGGCTGGGGCTGAAGTACACAACATTATATATTGACAGTAATTAAGTTGTTTCATTTAATAAGCACCATCAGATTTAAAGGCATTGTTACAGTATCGGGGCTGTGAGAAGCAGAGAGGCAGCCAGGATATGGGCTGAGAGAGAGAGAGAGAGAGAAAGGGTTCTGGAATGAGTGAAATGTGTCCCTGGAGTAATTTTTTATTTTATAAACTGAATGCAAACCTGATGGAGAACTATGGAAATCAGCAGTCATGCTGGATACATATACACACACTCTCAATACGCCTATACTGTGGGTAATGAAAAGTGCCTTCAGGGATGGGGTGTCCTTACTATTCGTCAGTGCCATAGCCTTAAGTGGGTAATAACTAAGAGCTCCCATATCTGGTGTGTATATAAATTCTAGCTCCTCAGTATATTTGCTGCGTACTGTATTTAATTTATACAATTCCTTAGCTTTAAAGCTGTCAATTGATAACATTCAATCTGTGAGCCTGACTGATAAAAGGGAAGGGAAGAAGTAATCTCTAGTGATTAGAGCAGGGGAAGGGTGTGGGGACCAAAGATGCAAGTGGTGCTTCTTTGCTCCAAGGCCAAATAACACCCCGTGCCCCTCCTCCCCCTTTATTTTCTCTTTACCTCCTTGGGACACAAGCTGGTCCCTCTGCTTGTCAGGTGTTGGATGTATCTACAGCCAGCAGGCAACCACCTGCCATGAGGATGAAGGTATCTCTCTCACCTCCAACAGTGGGTCTGCCTCTCCCTTGTTTGGGAGACGCTGACAGCGGTGGCTTCTCTGCCATCCATGTTCCAGAGATGCCTGCAGGGTTAATCTGTGTTTGGGAGGGCTGGTGATAGAGCTGACTGGCTTTTGGAAGGAGCAAGGTAGGAGAGAAGCTGCCAGCACAGCAAAATAAAAGGAGACTGGTAACTGAGGGTTCAGCAGGAATTAACTGACCCGCAGATGCACAGGTAGATGTTGAACTTGGGCAGTGTGTGCTTGCTCTTCCCTCAGACATGGCAGAGATGGGAGGTATGAGTCTCCGTGACAGAGTGGTGTGTCAGTCACTTGAACACTATAAAGAGAGCCAAGCTCTCATACTTCCATAAATTTGGAAAGTTGAAGGGAAAACGGCCAGGAATTCAGCTTGTGAACCCAATATTGCACATTTTTCACTGCACGAAATGAACTGTTATTAACAGGGCGCTTTGTTCTTGACCCATGATTCAAATGCCCCTGTGTCAGGAAGGGACTGGTCCAGAGCTTGGCTCGGTTTCCCTTCATTGTAAGATGTACTGGTTCCTCCTGACCCCAGGCTGCTGCTGCTCTGTGAAAGCTTCCCAGCACCCGGCTGTCCTACAGGTGGCCTTTCTTGTGGCGCAGTGACAACTCCTGCACGGGTGGCTGCGGTCACTGCTGGGACTCAGCACTGGTGAGACTCACAGAGGTGAAACTCTTCCAACCCTGGTGATTCCTACTGGCCATCTTGGTGCTGGTCCTGGTTTGAGGCACAGCAAACTTTGCATCTCGGTTTGGGCTCTCTGGTCTGGAGGCAGTGAAATCCCATGGTGCTGCTGGGAGGTTTGGCCAAGGCGTTGGCCAGAGATGTCCCTTGGGATCCATCACAGGGGAAGGGTGCAGCAGAGCAGGTGCTGGTCAAGGCAGATCTTCAGGAGAGCTGGTATCTGTTTCCCTGGTATAGGGTTACACATCCTGCTGAGAGAGGGACTGCGAGGTTATCTTGGCTTTCAAGGTAGTTTCTTCCACTGTATGGGACTTTGAGAAATGTCATGCCTTGCATGTGGAAGCTTTTTAAAAGTAGTTTAATGTATTGATTGGAAAGGAACAATAATGAGAGTGGACTGATTGGGCACTTTGTAGATGAGGCATGCAGAGATTTGTTGTTATGAAAGTCGTGGTAGGTGCTGGTGTGGACTTGGTGTGTTTGCTGGTTTGTGTGAGAGGAAATGCCAGTTCCCATGGTGGTTAGTCAATTCACTGAAGACTAGCTTTGCAACCTGGCTTCCAGGATTCGCCTGAAACTCCAAGCAGTGCCTCAAAACACAGTTTGATAAGATTCTCTTTAATTCTGAGCTGCTCCACTGAAAGCCACTCGATGCTCAGGCTGCAGTGCTGTAATTTGAATAAAAGGAAGAGGAGTGAACTACTAGTAGTGCCTGGAGGAGCAGGACAAATATTCTTATGATTGTGTAGGATGATCTGAACCCAGATGGTGTTTTATAAGTTCAGCTGTAGTTCTAAACGGCCGGAACTTTGATGTTGCTGTTGTTGGGGGCCATGGAGCACAGCTCCCACAGAGTTCTCTGGCTTCAGGCAGATGAGAGTGGAAATGATTGCGTGAGCTGGGAGGCGCCGGATCTGGCCGAGAGCAGCGTGGGACGAGCAGGAAGCGTGGCGTAGGGCAGGCGTCCAGGAAGAGGATGCGAGGAGGAGTGGGCACTGCGTTCCTGGAAAGCTGGTCGTGAGGAAGCGCTCCTGGCCGTGGGTGGGCACGGGAGCGGAGACAGGGTGCTTGTTTCGAGATGCACATCTGAACAGAAGTGTACTGGCCAGGCTGGGTTTGGGTTTGCTTTGGGCTCGGATTCAGGAATAAAACATTTTTTTGGCTTAGCAATGCCCCATCCATGCTCCTCACTGGAGACACTGAGTTTCTTTGTGAAATGGAGAAGTTGGCTCTTGTACCCACTGCCCACTTCTACAAAACTCTTATTGCTCCCTGCATCCGTGACCCGGCCTCTCAAACAGTCCATTTTACAATCACAACTGAACACATTATTTGAACAAAATAACTCCACTAGAAGAGGGTTCCAGCACCATCAATAAAAAATCATTGAGTAGAGATAAATAAACTTGAAACAGGCATCATAATTAACCTTATAGGGGGGAGAGCAAAACCATCTAGTAACGTTTGAACGTTTGGCAAAGAGGTTTTCAGCTGGCACCTGCTTGGCCCAAATTCTTCGGATGGGAGAAGAATCTCCTAAAAAATTACTCGAAATGGCCCAAATTGCAGTTCAGAGCTTGTGACAGCCCAAGATAGGAAACAAAAAGAGGCAACGTTTGCCAAAGAAGGGCTGCAAGGTCTTGGAGAGCCGTGATGGAAATAAACCTGTTGAAAGCCAAACAAAACCACGTATTCCCAAGTACAAAAGAAGGAAGGAAGGTGATCACTGCTAAACTGGTGCACTCTGCGAAACCCCTCTCCCCTTCTAAGAATACCCTTTCAGTATATGGGTCAGGAAGCAGCGCGGCTTCAGCCTGGATGCCTGGCGAAAAACAAAGCGATTGTTCAGTGGTATGTTAATGTAGCAGGTGCAGTTTTATTTAAACAAGAGGTGGCTATTGTTTTCTGGAAGTGTGGTGATTTACAGGCTCATACCTTATCCTGGAGGATCAGGGTGTTAAGTCATGTGCGTGTATATGTGTTTTAGCCCAGGGTGGCCCTTCTCCTGTGTCTGCGTCTCTGAGCCAGGAGGAACTTAAAGGGAACGGTGCCTGTAACGCCAGGGATGTTAAGCCAGGAGAGATTGGGCTGGAATTGGTAAATTACTGAATGTGGGTGCCTGGATTTGGAATGAGAGACGAGGTCTCTAGTGATGGTCTGGGAGGCTTGTGTAGCAGCCCAGCTGATCTCAGCGGGATTTGTGTGAGGTTTTGTGAAAAGAACCTGGCCTTACAGACACTGCTTTGTCTGGCAAGCCACGGGAGAGAAGAGGAATTAACAAATATCTTCACTCCTGACAATTATTTCAATGTTATACCCTCGTGGCTGAAGACAGAAGTGTCAAAAATGCAGTATGTGATCTGTCATCTCCCTTCTTCCTGTCCTCATTGGTTTTGCTTTTGTTGAGCTTCATCCAGAGCAGAGAGACAACAAAAATTGCTTGTCCCATAGCAGAGACACTGAGCTACATTGGTTGGAGAATGGTCTACCTGCAGAAGGAAAGCCCAGCTGGTTTCTCTTCCGTGGGGCTTTAGCGCCATCACAAGCGGCTCTTGCTGATGCTCGTTGTTGGGGTGGTTCTACACATTTAATCTGATTTGTGAGCTCTAACAGGTCAAAAGGTTAATGTGAAGACTATCTTTGATGGCAATGTGTTTGTGGGGTTTGTTTTGGCTTCTTTTGAGAGGAGGAGTAAGATAATCCCAGTGCTCTGGGCTGATGGGGGTCCAGTCCTACTAAACTTCACAGCAGGGTTTTCATCTCAGCTGTACCTTGTATAAATCTCACTGCCTTTGTGCAGAGTGCAGGTATGGATGCAGCCAAGCTCTTCTGCAGCCGCTGCTTATTTCTGTCTGTTTGTTTTCCCTCTTCTGCCTCAAGAACATCTTTCCAGAATGGTTGTGTTGTTCTCTGTTCCATTCTTAGTCCAAAACTTTAAGAGACTGGATAAAATAGTATATTCCAGCCCTGAAAAACCTGCTGTATTACTCTAACCAGAGGGTGAGGCGCTTTTTTTTTTTTTTTTTTTTTTTTTTTGTTTGGNTTTTTTTTTTTTGTCTTTGTTGGAGAAGAAGGTCTGGGCTTGATTTTTAAAATTTACTCTTCTCTAGAGTGAGAATAACTTCATTGGGTACATACATTTGTACCAAAGTTGGAAGCATTTTAAAGAAACATTTAAATGAAGCCAGAAATTGTGGCCGAACCACTTATACAGATTATCTTTGTGGATATTGATGTTCTGGAGCAAAAAACATCTTGTTTACCCCTCCTTTTAGCATCGGGGTTGAACATGATGCAAGTGTGGTGTTGATAACAAGAGACTTGCCCAGCAGTGGGATCTGCCCTGAGCAAATCAGGGCCAAGCCCTTGGGAGAATCCTAGCCAGGTTGCCACGGGGTTAATTTGGGATGCTTTGGAGGTCAGGTGGGATCTCAGCTTCACGTGCCCTGTGCCTGTCGGGCTGAGCCCCTGGACCTCCCTCCGCGCCCTATTCCTCACTCGGCTCAGACCCAGAGACTTTGAAATGGCAGCTTGGTGCTGCACTTTCACTTGTGGTGATTAATATTGCTCTAATATTTGTCTGATGTAGCTCCCACTGCCGGGCAGGGCAGCGCCCTGTTGAGCTGCTCATTGTATGAGCTGTAGTAAATGACTGTCCCTTCCTCCGTGAGATCATGGGCTAAAATTAATTGCGATTTTGACATGCAGGGTTCTTTCTAACTAAGGGCTGTTGTTATTATTCTAAATTTTTTTTTCCCATAGAAACCGAACATTTTATTACTTTTGCTGAAGAAATCCACGTTATCAGTTTCCTTTCACGCAACAAAGCACCCTCCCATTCTTTAATAAACATTAAACTCTTGAAGCTTGTTCTGTGCTTTGCATGTAGAAAACACTGCAGAAATGCCAAGTATCCTTATTATTATTTTTCCTCGTGGAGCTTCCAATTCACTGAATTCACCAAGCCAAGATAACACCATCTCGGAGGGCCAGTGCTGCGACAAATTTACAGTCTGGGAGCTTACATCTTTCCAGGCAATTGTCTTCAAACAGACAGTGCGTTTCTGCGTGTCGGAGTCTCAGAGCTGGAGTTTCTTCTGAGAAACGGTCGAGTCTGCCACCACTGAACCCCTGAGTGACAGCAAGTGCTTTTCGGCTTCTGTTGTGATTTTTTTTTCTTTTTTTTTTAAGAAGGGTTGGCAGCCTGAGCTATTCTCAAGGATTTGGAAAAGAGCCACAAACAGGAATTATTGAACAATTGCTCTGTGAAACTTAAGATAACAGTTTGTTCCACCACAGTGGAATTGCTTTGTGGTAGAAGGAAATTATCTTTTTAGCTCTTGATTAACATTATGTGAGAAAAATAAAATTAAAGCCTGATTGTATCTGCGGTTGAATGGAATGCGTGTTCGTGCGAGGGGAAGAGGGGACAGATGTTTGTGGGTGACACATACGGAGATGAATGTTTGTGACACCTCACATTGTAGGTGATTCACAGATTAGGAATGTTTTTAATGTTTGGAAAATTCCTTATTGCTTCTTTATTGTCAGACTAATGCTCACCCTGTGCTCAATGCGAGTGTAAATACTAGATCGTTAATGAGAGTAAGCACAAAATTTGGAGGTTGGAAAGCATATTTTCGTTTGGTGCAAATTAATATTCTTGCTGTTACGAGTTTAGGTGCTTTTGGTCGGCTCACAGAAGCAAACAATAACTTTTATCTCCATAGTTACTCCATAAAATAGTACACTTGGCCACGAGTTTATCACTCATGCTTATTAAAAGTAAATAATACTGCTGAGAGCCCAAGTACATTTTTAACATACCAGCCCAATCCGCCTGCCTTGGAAGCCAGTGGGAGATTTTCTCCTGTTTGGGAAGCAGATGCTGAGAAGAAGGCATCAGGAGCAGGGCCAGCGTTTGGGGCATTGATGGAAAAGGGCTGCTCCTGTAGAGCAAACTCATTATGTGAGTGCAGGTTTTGGGTTCAGCAAGCTCTCTGTCAGATCTCTCACACATTCAGCTGAGGGAAATATATCAAGGGGTGCTCCAAAATGGTTTTTTCATTAAAACCCCAAAGGCATAGGTAGGAGTTGCCCTTTTATACTGAGGGAATGGCTTCTTGGAATGGATGCTCTGAAGGAGTGAAGCCCAGGGATGTGCAGGAAGGTGATTTGTGTAGTGCACCTCGGGTTTTTAAGGAACTGTGGCTCTCGAAGCCCTGGAGCTCGGCTCTGCAGTCCCATCTGCCCGGCTTCCTGCCTGCCCCGGGAGCCCCCCGCTCCCCCACAGCGGCAGCTCTGACACCCTGCGATTCAGAGGGAAGCTCTGAGGATGCCGAGTTCCAAACATGAACTTTCTGAGCAGGCCAAATTTCTGCTGTGATCTCCCAGCTCGGTGCCTGTGCTTATCTGTGTTTGCAAGACACGCTGGGAGATCAAAATATGCCCTTTTTGAGGCGATAGGAAAGAGACAAGATGCTTCTTTAATCACGTCTGATAAATTCTCACTTGTAATGAGAGCCCTAATTAAGGGAAATTACCTATTGGAAAAGAGTTAAAAGGGGCCCCGTACTCCTTCCAGCAAACTTAAAGACAAAAGGAAGTTTCTAACAATGGGTCACTGGAGATGCATTTCCGCCCAGCTTTAAAAAACAAGGTACTGTCTAGCTGATGAGCGGTGAAGGCGAGCAACGAGGCTTTGATGAGCCTTCTCCTGCTTCCTGATATTGTGACCCTCTTAACAAACACTGCAGACGAAAATCAGCATGCCTTCGGTATGCTGTAAGTGCAGGCAGGCTATCTGAAGAGATGCCTCACTTGCAGGATATGGTTTAAATCCTGTTTTGAATAAGGTTTACATCCTTGTCACTGAAATAATATTTTTGTACCGTAAAAATCAATGTGAAGAGACGGGCAGATAGGTCCCCCAATATGTAAACAACCTATCTTTGATGTCACTTCTTACTGACTTTTTTTCTTGTCCCAAGGAATACCCAAGAGTTTAGCTGTTTGATTTTACTTTTATGTATCTGTTTACGATGCCAGAAGGTGTGCACTGTTCTCGATTCCAAAACCCCAGGATGGGAGGTGCAAGATCTGGGTTCTGTTTCGCCATTATTGCTCTGAAATCAGCACTTTTGCTTCCACTTGGGTGGTTGGGGAAGTTCTGGTTTTCCAGTCAGCTCTGTGATTAGAATAAAAACAAGAGGGATTCTCTCTGGGTGCAGGGGGAAAAAAGAAATAAGAGTCTCTAGGTCCAAGAGTTTTGGTCACTGTGATCATCTGGAATGAGCTTTCCACGTATCATTAATTTCTCCTTGATGGCGCACGCTGGAGTGAGCTGAATGTGGTGCTCCAGACATACTTTACATACTGATCTCTCCTTGGGCTGCTTTGCAGTCTGATCTCAGTGTGTCTTGCAGGGAGCATCGGTGAGAAGCCACATATCTACTCTCCTTTTAGTGCACAAATTTCAAATCCTGTTTGCAGCAAAGCAACAGAAAGCCGAATGTGCAATAAAAATATTGAGGGTTTGCTTGCGAATACAGTGAGTCGTAGTCCCAGTATCAGATGTTGGCGCCTGGAGTGGATGAACATGAGCTGTTTGCAAACCTTCTGTCAGGACTGCTGCATTCAGCATGCAGAGCTCTACGTTCCATCTCCGAGCCCTGAAAACATTTGAATTGACATCCAAATTTTTCAGCCTGCATCAGTTATTAATATAAAGAGCATCATCGATCGAACTGTAACTTTGTTCCATGTTATACTGTACTTGTTTATTTTTTCTTTCTATGAAGCAAATCATCAGCAATTTTCCCCATCAGTAAGATTTTTTTTTTTGTTTCACAAAACCACAACCACAACCAGCAGTGGCTTGAGTCATGTTATTTCTTTATTGTTAGGTATTTGTAATATATTTTTATTACTCGTGATATGAATGTGGCTTAGGCGTGTTTAACCACCTCATTCACTTCCCAACACCTCTGTGGAATGGGTGTTGCTGTTAGCTCTTGTGAAATAAGAGTAAATTGGGTAGGACACAAATGAAACTATTTTCCTAGAGATCATGGAGGAGCACAGGGGGCTGAAATGGGGATACAGAACGCGGTTTGGGCGGTCCTTGTCTTAACCACGAGCTCCTCTGAGCTCTCTGGAGTGAAACACGTGGAGCGGTTGGAGCCATGGGGAGGGATGGGGCATGGGCACTGCTCCAGCCTGGAGCTCCTCAAGTGGTTTGCATTGGCATGCCAGGAGCTTTGGAAGGACACTGGCCTTTCAAATTAATAGCACGCTTGAGGATTTTCCAGGTACTGCTAGAAAATTACGTGAGCACGCTCCCAAACATAAAACCAGATGTGCTGGGTCAGACCACAGGTCCCTCCGGCCCAGCAGCTTGTCTCCTGCAGTGGGTGGCCAGAGCAGGGCATAAGGTCAGGAGACGTGAGTCATGGGATGTCCCAGAAAACTCTCCGGTGTTTGGCACTGACACCTCCCTGGTGAGGAGGTGATAACTGCACACACCGACTCGTCACCAGGAAACTGCTCTGCAGGCTTAGATGTTTGTGCAGCTTTGGGAGCAGCTCAGTTGGGTTCCAGATACCTTCTGAAAACATTTGGCTGTTCTGTGATTTGTTGGCATTGGGGTCTAGGTTTTAATCGAAGCGTGGAGGAGCTGGGTGGAGTGCTGGCTGTGTTTGTGGACTGGGAGATGGTGAGCTTTGCTGACACAGAGCCCTGCCTCTGGTTTGCGACAGGCATATGGGACATCTTACCTGCTGAGCTGTATCTGAATTACCGCCAGAGTTGGCCCAGATCAAGAAGCAAAATCCTCTTTAATGTGCTATTGAACAAATTCTCCTGAAATTTAGGTGTTGGGGGCACCAGCAAACCTCATGAACACAGGTTGATGATGTCACAACACCCTAATTTCATTTAATGTAATCCAGGCAGGGGCTATTTGGGGTGCAGTCCTGCTGGCATCCTGTGCAGGCTTATTTCGTAATGGCCTGGAACTCCATTCCCTCCCAGCAGGCAGGGCTGAGGGGCAGCAAATGCTGCAGCCACCCTGGTGGTACCTACACCTTTGCTGCATTTTGGAGATCACCTGATTCCTGCCTTCTGGCATCTGGAGCGTGATGGTGCTTGCGATGGTCCCATCTCCCTGATTGTTAAAATGAGAGAAGCATGGCAGGCAGTTATGAGTCCTTGCTCTGCTTTTATTTAGGAATAATAATGATAAAAAAAATTTAATTCTTTGCTTTTTCAGAGCTACTGTCTGTGCAGAGGAGGAGTCTGCTGCATCCATGGAAATGTGGGAGGTGTGAGAGTGTGTGAGCAATGTGTATTTAGATGGACATTTGGTCTAATTTGAAAATTGGTCTGTTTTATACTGGCTTCAGTTGTGAAAAGGAGTGATTAACCCAAACAGGAGTGCCCGCGTTACTCGCCTTTAATTATGTTTGCAATACATCATGGTGATATGGGGGAGCAGAAAGCCTTTCTGCATCCAGCACATTTGCCTCGTAGCATATGGTCCTGTGGAAACTGTTTTGATTCAGAGCCCCCAGTAGCATATGGTGAAAAATCAGCCCCTGAAGTCAAATTGAAAGTAGAGGCTGGTCCCAGGCCCCAGAGGACCCCGTGTCTCCTGCCAGCCAGCAGGACCGGAGTCGGAGTATGTGTCACTGTTTCACTTATCATGAGGATTTTATATTTGGTTTGGGACACTGGTGCATGAGGTTCTGGATGTAAAAGTCAGAAGAGATATGGTTCCTGTAATGTCTGCAGAGATCCTTGTGTCGATAAGGTCAGCAGCAAGTTAATAGATTTTTATCTTCTCATCACATGAACTTAATATAGTGCAACTGTTGGAGGGGAGGGGAGAAACCTTCCTGCCATTATTTTCTGATGTGTTTCAGGGGGTTTTAATAGACAGTGTGTGCCTCAAAAGCCCCTCTTTTCTCAAAATAAAAATCAATAGTTCAAAATTGAGTTAAAATATTTAAATGTAATCTGAAGGCTAAATGTCGTGTAGTAACACAGTTAAAACTAATCAGAGCTGGGTGAAGAGGGGTGTGTTTCTTCATGGCAGTGATGGAATGGATGAGAAGGGGGATGGAGATTTCCTATTCTGTGCTCCCAACAGCATCAGACTGAGTTTACTTAAATGATGACAAAGCAACACTCAGCTCTGTGCTCCTGCCATGTAGTGGCGCAGAAGCAGAACCAGTGGCTTTACACTATAAAAATAACCATAAATGCTACTCCATGTTGTTCCTAAATCAATGCACCTATGGGAATGAAGACCCTGAGTGAGCCCTGGGGTCCTCACAGACGCTTTGGTAGAGGGGGTAAACAACGCTGATAAGTGTGGGTGCTGATGCCAAGCTGGAGCGAGGAGGAATCAGAAGCAGGAACAACAAGATGGGCAGGCAGAAAGATGCTCCGCGGCCATGAATATGTCATCACCAAAATGTGGTGTTGCTCACATTTCAGCCACTGTGGTGGAGGAGAGATTCTGTGGTGGCTGGGGAGGGGGCTGCTCCTGCACCAGCAATGGAAACCCGAGGCTGAAATACGGCATCTCTGTCAGGGGCAGAATCCATGGAGGGACACCGTCGGGTCACGCTGACTAGTAGGGCTCAGCAATCAAACGTGTCACACCTGTCTTGGCCACGGGTGCAGGTGTTCTAGGTCAGCTCTCGCTGTGGTTATCAATCGCTGACAGTTGACAGTTTAATTTTACACCACAAGTACCTCATTACTTGTGTAGGCACTTGAAGAACATGTGGGCACTGGGTTGGATCAGTGATCAATGACAAAGGTTGCGCAGGGTGCAAGTGGTAGCAGTAAAAGTGAAGGTCTCCGTGCATGAGTTGGCAGTGGTGGGGATACATGACAAGGGGAGTTTAGCTGACAAACAGTCTGTCAGGGCTGGAAGAATGGAGGCTCGCCGGAGAGCTGGCGCTCCATTATAAAATACAGCTTGCCATTTAAAAGAAGGTGGGGGGGGGGGGGAGAAAGAAAGATAAAAAAAGGCTCTTGCTTTGAAAAACTGTTTAAACAAATTTAATGCACGTGAGAGACTGTAAATTTTTATTCTACAAGCATTTATTTCATGACATGGAAGCATCCAGGTGTTGAGGAATTTTGTATTAAAGGAAAGCGGAGGTGCTGTTTCATCGGCGTGCACACGTGTGGTGCTGCTGGTTTGAGTTGCCCAATGGGTGCAGATTTGGGATGTTCAACGTATAACCAAACCTTTCCACATGAGATTCCACCTCTCTGCATATTGATAGGACGATTTACGACTAAATCTGTTGTGACAGATTTCCTCTGCCACAGCGGGGAAAAATTTGTTTCAACGCACTTAAAAGTGTTGCTTTAATCAATCCCATCCAACTTTCTCTTTTGCCACTTGTTTTCCTTTGCGGAGTTTCCAACATTCTTTTCCATTTCGAATCTACCCAGTGGATTTTGTCGCTAGGGCGATGAGGGAAAGAAAGAGACATATGGCACTGGTTTGGTAGAGCCGTGGATCTTGCACGAGGATGTAAATCTTGTTTGCTTGAGAAACCGCACTGAAAGACACTTTGCTCGAGGTATAACGTAGCTGCATTATTGAGTGCACCTTACAATAATTGATATGGCGGGAACGGTATTAATGGAAATAATGGGAATTTCACCCAAACCGTAGTAAATAAGGAAAAGACTAATAGTCTTTGCCCTCCGCTGAATTGAACACGTCTTAAAAAAAAAAAGATTCTTGATTATGTCTCGCGCGCTGATTAGGTGTAGGCTAACTTTGATCATATCACCTACGGTTCCCACCGAAAGGACACGTGCGGCGCGAGTCGTGGCTTTAGAAATTGTTAAAATGATTGAATAAGCTGCTCGGAAAACACACGGCTCTGAAAAATGAGATGCACGCTCTGTGTTGGTGTTCTGTATTGATTTAGTAGCAGTGCTGGGAAGCCCTCGCGGTGCTCGGTGTGCAGGCGAAGAGGTCCCTCTCCCACCGCTCCCCTGCAAAGCTAAAGCCACCATCGTCTTTGCAGTTTTTTAGCCCCAAAGTATGTCCAGTCTTTAGTAAATGACAGTGGAAATGAACCCACCTCATGTTAGGGATTGGAAAAAACATCTTTATAAATCATAACAAAGGACTCAAGCCAAAATCTGGATTAAGATACCCCAGAAGCATTAACTAACTTTCAAGTCAAATCTGAATTTCTGCAGAGTCTGGTGGTATTATGGTCTTTTTTTTTTTTTTCTTATTCTGTGCCCTCTGATACTTATTTTAACTTTACTCTTGATGGGAGAAAGAGAGGTTTTGGAGATATGTTGTTAATGCATATAGTGGACAAAATGGTCTTTATAAAATACTAGTAGTATAGTCTCACGGCCATCAGAGTGGTGATCCTGATTTAAGCTCCATATTAGTCTGCCAGTGTTCAAATAGGCAATTAAGATTATTTAAATTATTATTTCTATTACTGTGAACAAGTAACACTTAGAAATTTCTTTGCCACATCCATTTTCTTTTTAGTGAAAATAGCTTCCTGTAAAGTTTGGAACAGGGCCATCCATGATAAAAGATCTGATGGATAAATACAGTACATTTTTTGTGGCCTGGTAGGTCTATTAATTATCAGTAATCAGATGTCTTGTTGGGACTAGACTGACTGCAAATTTGATTACTTGAAAAGGAATATTCAAGGCAACATGAAAGCAAGTCTCCGGCTTATGAACCAAAGATGCTGTGTTGGGTCCTGATGTTGAACAATCCCATCACCTGTGGTGGGATGAAGAATTTCCCACAGGGCTGTCTTCATGTGGTATCTTGCCAAATACACTTTAAATTGTCTTGAAATCAATAGATCCATGAACCCTCTTGCTGTATATAGATCTACATATCTAACCATCCACGGGCTGGAGGAGGAGAGGAACAAGCCAGTTGTGGGTGTGTTGAACCATTGAAATGCTCTGGCACCACAGATGTGAGAGTGAGAAGGAAATGCGGGCAACGTGAGGAGAACGAGGGGAGCTGGGAGGAGAAAGGAGGTGGGAGAGATGGACAGCCTTTTCTGCCCCTGGTTAAAGGATAATATTTCAAGGATCTGATGGGATACAAAGGCCTGGGAGAGTTGTGGTGGGGAAATGAAAGAAAAAATACCTCGAGAGATGGAGGAAATTCTGTGCTGTGAGGATCATTAGTTTGGGTCATTATTAGGCCAAGCCAGAGAAAATGAACTGTGGAGCAGCAGGGGAGAGGAGCACGTACTCCAGCAGAGAGGGAAGAAGCAAAGAAAGGGGAAGTAACTGAATTCAAACAGCAGTGATAGTACAAAAGTCTTGTCTTACAAATTTTAGAAAACCAAGGGTTTTCTGACTTGTGGGTCCAGCTCACACCAGATAGGTATTGAGGGAGCATCCAGCAAGACTGTTAACGTATAAATGAAGGGCAAACTTTGCCAGAAATATCCAATACCAGGAAATATCTAGCAGAAAAGAAATTGCCAGAACCTCTGATGATCTCCAGTCTGTGAAATGCCACTGCCTTCACTGAGGTTTCACAGCCAATGGAGGCAGGGAAACAACTACCTTGAGTTTTTAAGGAATTGTTGGGCCACGTGTTTCCCTTGGCGACACTGGTGCAAATCCAGGGCAATCCCACCAAAGCTGGAGATTGCTCTGGCTTTCTGCCGGGTACAGATGCTTGGGTTTGGCCAACAGAAGTCACTTACACAAGTGTGACCTCACTGCAGTTAGTGCTGCTCTACGCTTGAGCTGATTGAGTGAAGAAGTTGGCTCAGTTGCTGCTGAGGAAACCCAGAGTTCGTGTTTCTAAGTGTTACTTTAAATATAGGGGATTTTCTTTTCACATTTGTTATTCAGAGCTAAAAAGGGGCTGGTCTTTTCTAGCTAAATCAAAATGTTACTTTAGGGTTTGCTTTTTTTTGTACCTCCTTTCTCCTTTACCACAAACCATCTACGTTTCCTAAAAGTTTTTTGGATTTAACAGGCATAAATTCTGTGCTCTCCAGCAAGTAGGTTTAGCTTTGTTGCCCACTAAGCAGCAGTGCCCATTGTCACCAGCGCAGAAACAGGTCCAGTGTATTCAAATTTCATATAATACGTGGCCGTGACAGGGACAAATGGGACCCCTTCATCCCCCCACCTGCTTGGTGGGTTCTCATCTTTTTGTTTCTCTTCTGCTGGCTCTCACTCTGCCTCACTGCTGGGTGAGGTGTACCCCTGTGTTACACAGCTCTTGAAATGGAGAGATTTAAAATTTTTCAACCACTGATTTTTGTTAAGAAAAGGTTTTGAAATGAAGAGTTTCCAGCAGCATTGATGAGGCAAAACTCATCCCCTTTGTCCACGAGCTTCCCTTGGTGAAGGAGCACTGGGCAGAGTGCTTGTGTTACTTTAAAGAAGATTTTCCCAATGTTTTTAGGGCAAAATGCACTCATATTTGCATAGGACTAAATAATGGGGGATGAGTGGCTGCCTGTTGCTGTGTTGCATCAGGGATGGTGGGAGTGCCTGCCACTGCTCAAGGCTCATCCCTTTTGCCGTGTCCTGGAACCAGAGGCTGGGGAAGCTGAGGAGCATGGTCTGTCAAAGGGAGAGATGGGACACAAATCAAGGTACATGTAAGGCTTCCCTCTGCTCTTAGTCAGATTATTTGACACTTTTTTTGCTGGTTTGCATGAAAGCAGAGTTGTGACTTTACTAAACACGGCTATAATGAGTTGAGCACAGCTCAGGCACATCATTTGGTGCCATCTCCTCCATGCAGGGCCCTGTAGGGAGAGCGTGGCAGTGTGAGAATGACAAATGGGATCAGGATGCTTTTCATATGAATGGGTAGTACAGACAGGATGCTTTGGGGAGCCTGGGGGGGACAGGCAGGGAAGTCTGGGACTAGGTGCTGTGCAAAGCAAACCCTGCCTTATTTTAAAGACGGAGATGATGTGCTGCGATGTTACCAGCGGGAAAGGATGAGCAGGTGGGAGAAGAATGACAAACACTTACACTTTGATTCTGGAACATTGTGGCGGTTGGGCACAAGGAGTTTGCTCTTTGCTGGTTTGTTCTTGCCTTGCGGCTCAGGTCACAAGCTACATGGTTTAGGTGAGGGGGAGCTGCAAAGATTGCACCTTGCCAAAGTCCTGTGAGTCCTCCAAAGACAAGAATAAATACACTGTCTATCCCAAAATACAAAGATGATGCAGGAAAGCCGGGCAGGATTGGGCATGGGGCAGGTGAGGAGGTGACAGCTCAGCCCCATGTCAGAATGTTGCAATGGGAGCTGCAGATCGTCACCCTCATCGCTAGCATGTTAACACTGCTAACGTTCAGCCAGACTGCAGAAAAACGTTTTAAAAAATGCATTTTATTTTCTTTTGTGGGTAATTGAGCCACAAGTCCCTTTGGGGGAGGCACAGTGCACTGCCCTGGGATGCTCAGCTCTCTGCAGGGGATGGGATGGGATGGAGGGAAGCACCGGGCGATGCTCTGGCCCACACCAGGAGCGCATCCGCCCTGGTGCTGCTCCGGTGCTCCCCATATTTGGTGGTCTTTAATTTGGCATTACATACTCGGGGCTTGTCTGCAGCTCGTATGATTCAAAGTTCTCCATGGGGTCTAATGTACAAGGCCTGGCCTGTTTTCATTAGGTTTCCTGAGCTCTCCTCCCTTCTCCCCAGTGTTGCCGCACAAAGACACTTTTGTCAGGCAATGTTGGACTCTCCTCAAAATCCAAGCACTTTCAGGAAAGGACTTGGAAGTCTATCTTCTCAGTTTCCATATCCCTTTGCCCTCTGCTCTGGCATTTGGTTTGATTGGTTGTAGAGTCTTCCTTCTCCCCCCTCCCCACCCCGCTTCTTTTTGTTGATCTGTCTGCTCCAGAGTCTATCTTGCAATGAAAAAAGTGTATTGCAAATCGTGCAAGCCAACTCTCTGAATTATTGCACATTTAAAAGTATTAACTCCTTCTGTCCTCGCCTGGTTTAAGTGCTAGGACCAAAATCACGATAGGAATGTTAAAGGAGTATTATTACATTTTATGTTCACTGCCACAAGTTTAGTAAGAAATTTAATCCTCCCTCTCTTGCTCACACTCTCTCTCTCTCTGCCTCTTGAGGGAAAAAAAAAAAAAAAAAAA
>VZRR01009899.1:175895-233411 GCA_013398015.1 Oreocharis arfaki | reverse complement strand
AAAAAAAAAAAAAGGAGGAAAACTGGCACCAAACTTCCATTTGACTTGGCAACTTTTTCACTAATGTGATTTGATATGCTTTACTAGAAAGGGTAACATGCTAATGTTTCAGAAGAAGCCGATTTTCTATTAGTGAAAGTATGGTATATAAAAGATCAGGCACTGCTATTAAAATCTTCAATCAATGAATTTATAGCCTATTCTAAGTGGTAATGATATAATGGAATGCAAACATTTAATATTGGAAAATATGTTTGGTTTGACGTTTCGGGGATTCCAGGAAATACTGCTATTTATATAGCTGCATCTGTGCAAAAATTAAAAACAGGGGAAAAAAAGAGGATTATAAAAGGAAACTCAGCCAAATTGTTTGAACTCAATCTCTCCAAGATGCTTTTATAATGTATTAGGTAAAAATCATGTTTGCTCTTTTCGTGTGTCAGTTTGCTCAGACTACGCATCATGATTTATGCACCCCAAGTACCGATACCGTGAATAGAGCGGTGGGTACTACTTGTTTCACACATTCCTAAGCCAGTTTGTAGATTACTTTTTCAGGGGCAGAGGTGGAAACTGTATTTCTGCCTATGGGATATAATTATGTTGCAATTCCTACAGATGAGGACTAAGTACAGCCCCAGTGTTTCAATTAATGATGCACTGTCCGCTCTGAGGGGTGATACGAAACTGTATTGGATCAAAGATTATCAGCATCCGGCAGGACTGCTGCTCTCTCTGCTTTTCTGTTTCCTCCTCTTTTTTTTTTATGTGCCTGATTGACTCTCTGCAGTTTTTGAAGAATAATGTTTTGCCTGAAAGTAGAATATTGCATTCTTGCAAGCCTGATTAGGTTACTTTTAGGGGCGGGAGTTGGTTCCTTGCCGTATACGAGCAGATGTTAAGCTCCTTCCATTATATTTTAACATCTAACATCTTGCATATACCTTTTAATTGTTAATGTGGTCAGGCAATAAATTCACTGTCTATGGGGAACTAAGAATAATTTCCCAAATTTCATTCTCTCTAGCCAGTTGCTAGGAAATGAAGTGCTTTGGTTAATAATGTATTTAAGATATTTGCAAGATCTCAGTTTAATATTTGTTCTGTATTTACATGAAATTCTCACCAAAAGAGAAAGCGTAACTAAAATACGTTTATTTTTTGGTAGCATTTAGCACTGGCTTGAAACGTACTACTAAAAATTATGAAATCATTTTGCAGACGAATAGGAAAATATTATTTGAAATCTGACAAGGTTTATTTGAAATAATGCTTACTTTAAAAAATAACTCATTTTAGGTCTTACAATTCTACACTTCTTACTGAAAAATGGTTTCCCAGTAGCATACATATCCTATATCAATGTAACTAAATTTATATTGTTATAAATTTTTGAGGTTGGATTCTTGAGTTTTGAAATTAAATAACCACAGTTAACTGTATTAAATGTAGACTTGAATTTGATCGAAAATAAGTAAAGCACTTATGACAACCTCTGTAAATGCTTAAATACTTTAGTTGTGTTTGTGAGCATTAAATTGTATTATAAGGAGCCAACACTGAGTATACAAGCTCCTGTGGGACAGCTTGGACTTTTGGGAGATTCAAAAATCGTGTATTAATGAAATTCTGCAAGTTTTTTATTTAATAGATAGTGCTTTTCAGGGTATGCAAAATAATTGGTAGTGGAATGCTATATGCATCTTTACACTCACGCCACATAATGTATATAATTACTTGGAGAAACTGCTTAACTTTAATGGGGCGTTTCTTGATCATATAATAGGAAAACGAACAGCTTTAATTAAGATTTATGAAGCAGAGAGGTAATATATTCTGCTAAATTAGGTAACTATTGGTGGGTAGTGTATTTTTAAGCAATTAAAGGCCCGATCCTGCAGCTCTTTTGCTGTGTAAGCTGTCACCAGCTCATGCAAGGAGCCCTGCTGCCACGTGAGGGAGGGCTGCGGGAATGGGGCTGGATCTTGCCGGTGTGTTTTACAGTCCCTGAGGTATGGCACAAAAGAGCTGTGGATATCTGCTGGGTTTATTCCTCATTTTGGGCCCAGCTTTGGGTAGCTTTTCCTGCTCCAAGAACTCGGCATGTAGCAATCACCACAACGAAGCACTTGGCATTGCCCTTGGCGGCTCGTGCGAGCGGTGGATCAGCTCCAAGGAGGTCTCATCCCTGGAGGGAAGTGCAAGCGAGGCTGTTTGGGGATAAGATGGGGTGAGGAGCGAGCAGGGAATTGTTTCCATCTGGAAAACTGTCCATCAGAAGAGAGGTGCAAGGGGCTCTTGGAAGGGCTGTGTTGTGTGGTGGGGCAGCATGTGGGGTGCACTGCTGGTCACACGCTGGAGAACCCCACAGATACGTGCAGGGAATGGGATCGGGCCAGAATCTTTCGAATTTCTGTGGTGCAGGCTTGAATTCTGTTTTTTTCGTGTGTTGTATGAGGGACTTTATTTTTGTTCTCATTAAACCCCAGGTGAATGTGTCTCAGGTCTGATCATGGCCAATCTTGCCTTCCTGCTGCACACTTGCATGTCTGTAGAACTGGAGGAAGAATGCCAGCCACGCATAGTCCTTTATTTCAAAAAGTGTTCTCATTTTTAAACTATACCTGTACACAACCAATCTTCTCTAAATGGTTAGTTTCCACCCAAGCACACCTGAGCAGAAATCACTGCTTTTCTGAATTAGAAGCACCTGATTGAGAGATCTTGTGAACTGAATATGAGGAACATCGGAATTAGTGAGGGGTTGATTTATTACTCGAAAGTGGACCAGGCATTTTGATGCAGTTTAATGCCTGGTAGAAATTAAAAGTTCCACTCCAGAGAAATCTTTAGAAGGCTTCTTTATAATTGCAAAACGGGGAAACTTGACCAAGACCATGGGTTGGCCGCTTTTTCTGCTGGTCTGTGAACTCTTTTTTGGTTTTTCTTACTCAAATGCCTTTTGGAACCCAATGTTAGCCATGTTACTTGGAAGTTACTTGGACTACCAAGAATAAATTTGTCTTATGGTGGGGTTTAGTTTTTGTTTTCCCTGTGCTCAGACTAGTTCCCCATTTAAACTGGAGGAACTTGCACTATCTGAACTAAGTAGATGCAGAACTGCTAAGGGAATAAGTGGTCCTTGAGCTCTAGGATGTGGGAGGAATTGAATACGTTTGGTATCCCTCAAATATATTCAGTTCCTCTGTGTTGCTGCCCTGTATCTTGCCCCAGTTCCTCAGCTCAATCCTTGTTGCTTCCCTGGTGCTCATTCTGCCTTTGATGAAAGGAAGAAACCTTCCAAATTTTCATGTTGGTGACACCTCCGAGCCCAAACCCTTACAGGGAAAGCAACCGGGGCAACCCCAATTTTCATTTAAAATACAGCGAATTTCCAGCACCACTTGTAGAAAAGCAGCACTTGAAAACATCGCCTGGGGCACCAAGCCCAGGACCTCATTAAACAAAAACTATCTCATGGTTTTCGGGTCCCCCTCCTCCTAATTCATGAGTTTTGTATCCTGCGTGCTGGCAGTGCACAGTTTTGGGGTCGGTCAGAGGCACTGGCCCCAAACTCGGCCCGTTGGTGCCCGTGCTTTCCCCGCATGCCACGCTTGAAAGCTCACATATCATCCAGGCCATATTTCTAATGAATCTGGCTTGGGAAAAATATGAGCACTAAACAGAAGAGTAGGGCCGTGGGAAGTACGTTTTTAAAAGCACACCCAACCAGATAAATAGACTTTTTAAACCCAAAATAAACAGATAGAGAAAACTCACTTAGGCAAAGGATGCATAAATTATCTTTACCCTGAGGATGCAGTAAGTTATTCCCGCTTTACATTCAAAACCTCTGTTTTCCAAGTCCGTATTTCATGTCTAATCACTAAGAATGCCCTCTTTGACTTCACCCGTGCCTGCAATCATGCCCTTTCCTGAGAAGGGCCCATTTGTCATGTGGGGAAAGAGGGTTTAATTAAGTAGGGAAAATGTACCTAAGGTGGAAACTGAGCTCTGGCTATGTTTCCACAGAAAATACATGAAAAAACATGTATAGATGAGCCTAAACTTTTTTTTTTCCTTCATGAAAAGACATTTTTTGGTTCCCCACTTCACTTTTCAAACCCCAAAGAGCTTCTGGGTAAGACAGATGGGAGTCCAATACAGAAGAACAAGGGTGGAATGTGCATTTATCCCCCTCAAAAACACACTTTTCAAATTCACTTTTTTTTTCTTCATTTCCCTTTTTCCTCTGGGAACCCAGAAAATGTCTCTGTTTTGTGCTGCAAAGAGAGTCAAGGTTTTAACAGGGGAGGGTCAAGAAAAAAAGGAAATTTGCAGATCCCGTGCTACAATTCCTAGTATTCCTTTAAAACAACAAAAAAAAAGAGAGAAACAAAGGGGGAAATTATCAAATGAAAGCATTTAAATTACTGGAAGGCTAGGGGAAACCTTAATTTTTATGCCAGCAAAAAGTTTATGTGGGTTTTATATCTGAGCTTTACTTACTGTTGTGCTTAATTGCATATGATAACTTACGATGAAAAATGCAGAGACCCGCAGAACCTGTAGTTTGTCCTTGAGCTGCAATGCATGGAAAAATGCAAAAGGGATCTGCCTGTAGATTTTACTAAGTTTTCAGGACAAGCAGGGTGTTTTTTAAGTGAATCCATGGTCACAGTTTAGCTCCAGTCTGTAACTCTGGCTCCTCAGCAGCCCGGTGGGTCCCTCTGTTCTCTCGCACGTTTGTTTTCCCTGTGACTCTTTGCATCCTCAGGCCATTGTAACAATCTTTTTGATTTCTCTAAGTTGGTATTTAGTTAAAGTTTTGCCAGGCAAAGACAAACAGCTGCTCTGACGGGGCAGTACAGCTGGGCACTGGAAGATGGCCAGTCCTTGAATTTCCACGCTGTCACCTTGTTCCCACCGACAAAATGTGCCCCAAAGGGACTTTGCAGGTGCTGGTGCATAGAGATAGTGCTTTGAAAGAGATAGATTGTAAGGGGCTGATTTTGCTTCTCTTAAAATTTGTGGCAAAACTCACAAACCAGTGAAAAAGAGAACTGGGCCTGTGTTATCCCAGGCATGGTTACAGTCCAGGCTTTTCTTTCGGAACTATTTCCTAGGAAATCTGGGTTTATCTTCTGAAGCCATGAATTATTCTTCTCCAAGCTGAAATAAGATGCTGTGGGGACAAAAGGACAAGGGGTAGCAGAGTGACAGAAATGGCAGGTCCTCTCACAGAGCTATGGAAATGTGTCGACACTTTTGCAGAAGGGATGAGAGAAGCCTTCTTTCTCTTTACATGAAAAGCATGGGGAGGAAAGGAAAAGGGCTGCTGCATTTCTATCATCTATAATCCTCCACTTAACCTATGAATTAGCCCTTGTGTGAGCAAAAAGGAAAGTTGGTGGCTAAACCATAACCCGCCCCCCCAAGTGGGTACAAGTCTTCCTTTTCCCGTCCCAAGCACTAGGTATAATGGGCCCCTTGAATTAAGGAGATATATTAAAAAGGATCCTGGCTGGCTTGCCCCATTTTCTTCCTGGCTGCACATTTATTTATGTAATGTCCAATACCCCAGGAGCAACCTCTTCAGAGCTGGTGTCAAGGTGTAAGGTGCAATTTTAGCCTAGTAATTCCATACCCGCTTTAAACTGCTGGCACTAATGTTGGCAGGAGTAGATGCCTAATTACTCGTTTATACCCAAACTGCAAATTAGGTTTAGCTTCAGTGTGCACTGTGGTTCACAGGGAGGGTGAAAATATGCGCAGAGTTACCTATAAGGGAGCCTGAGCCAGCAAAAACAAAGACAGAGTGCAGAAAGTAGAAAATCCCACAGTGAGCTGTACAGTTTGGCCAAGGACCCTCGCTCTGCCAGAGCTGATACCACATACTTTTAACAGAAAATATGGGAGGTTTTGAAACAGAAAGGATGAGAGGACTTCTCTGTAGGTTGCCACAGAGGGTGATTCATCTTGACTAGCCTGAGCTGTCTGAATGCTGGGATCCACCTTGATGTGGCGCTTAAAGCCCCCTCAGTGGGTGAGAGTGAGAAGACCATAGCAAGTCCGTCCCCCTGGGGTGTGGTCTCCAGTCCTCCTCCATTGATTGCAGCAAGAGACTGAGTGCCCCTTTGCTCAGAAGTGCCTTCCCTAAATCTAGATGAGATGCTTTCAGATCATAGTTTGGCAGCTGTAGATACAAAAATGCCAGAGTTTGTGGTTACAGTTTGTTTTGTGTGAAGCTGGCACCCACAGGAGCCCTCACCATCAGCCAGGTCCCGTTCCTACCTGGGGGTGAGGTAGGATCCTGAGTACCTGTGTGTTGGAATGCTCTTGTTCCAAGGCTGGGTTGCATCTACACAGGCTGTGGGAGGGTAGGAGCAAAGCAACTCAGCCTGGCCAAAGGGGATTTATCAGCAAACCCATGAATGAAGACAGAAAAATATGGACTCTGTGGTTTCTGCTGAACTGTGTCTAATGTGTGTCCTATTGATGGCAGCTGCTTGAGACTGGAGGCAAGGAAATGTCAGTGACAGTGGAAGTGTTTGTTTATGCAGGCAAAAAGATGATGAAACGGGATGTGTGGCTCTTCCAAGGGAAGCTGTGTGTCCACCGAACAGAGTGGGTCTGTGTTGTGAGCAAACTCCCCACCAAGAGACTGCTCTATCTCTGGGCAACACCACCAACAAACCATTGTACCATCCTTGCTGAACGTGCCATTTGCCTGAGCCCAGGAATGCCTTTGTCCTGAAGGAGCAGCAGGCATTCAGCAGCGAGTAGCCTCTGTGCCTGACTGGTGCCTGCCCGCAGCCCGACTGGCCGCAGCGAGCGACGTGCCATTTTTTATTATGTAGAAGGAAATTCTGCAAATATGCCCAAGGGTGAGGCAACATCAATAAGCAGGGAATGAACGCTCTATTACATTCATTTGGTTTCGTAACTTCTGTTGGGTCACAGGGGAGCTGCTAAAGAAAACAAAACAAAATCTCTTGTATGCCGGCTATATTTAGTCGTACAGAGCTTTGCGTTTGTTCTGAGGCTGAAGAACAGCATGTCCAAACCTGGAGCTTGAGGTTGAGTGTGTACTTAAGCCCTGGTCCTGCAAAGGCTTATGCATGTTCCTAACTTTGCACGTTTTGAGTACAAATGAGCTTTGGTCTAACGAGCCCGCTCACGGGATGTAACGGGAAGTGTCTGTAATCTGTGCGGATTATTTCTTCCACATGTCCATCATGCTCCCTCACGTATGGGAGTACAGTGTGTGTTTGTGCTTGTGTGGGGTGCGTGGACATCCTTGAACTGAAGGGAAAAAATGCTGGCCTTTGCCTTTCAACTGCCTATCCAAATGTGGCTAAGATAGTATCTTATATAAAATAACTTTGGTTGCGTGTTTCAACATCAAACAAAACTCCCAGCGGTGGCTGGAGGTCCCTGCAGTGGTGGCCCCTTCTAGTCCATGTGGGCTCTGAAACCAAACTATATGAGCCCTTTTCTACCAGAGCATGTGAATACAGCCTCACCATACCTCTATTTTTCCCTTTATTGTAGCCCACAGATTGCAGGGTGTTTTTGGAGGGGGGCTTGAAATAATTTTTTAATATATGTATATATGTTAGGGAAAGTTAGGATCAGTATGGACCTGTTGTCGACAAACAGTGGTCAGAATGAATTAAAATCAGTCAGAGTAGTTTATGACAGGAGTTTTCACAGGAATTCTAACAGTTTTCCCAGTTCTTGACAATCAAAGATCATGAATTAGGTGCCTTGGGAGCATGGAAGTTAGAGCACGTAGATTTCTTTAGGTTTTTTAAGGTTTTGAGTTTTCTAAGGTAGCTTGGGTGAGAATTTCAGGCTGTCTTCTCTCATGGAGTAAGCTGCTGCTTCTAATAGTTAAAATCCTCATACATTTGCATGACTCCAAGAACTGAGGCTTAAAGAAAACCTCAAATTTTCAGTACTGATGCTAAAACTGGAGGAGTCAGTGGTATATTGAGCTGTTCTATGAATAATAGCACAGTCATGAGCTTCCAGGGTATTTCTGTTGTCATTGCAGTGCGCTATACACTCTAAGTTGACTACCCAGGTGGTCAGATTCATGATGTACCTGTCCAATTGAAAAGAGAATTCAAACCTTGATGGTAGGGAATGACCTGCGGAGATGTGTCTCCAAAATGCCCTTCTGTGATGAACCTGGGAGGTTCCTGGTGCTGCATTCCCCCAGCCCACAAGTGAGTCGCACAGCAGGGACTAAAGGCAAGGCACAGCCTTGCAACAGGCATCAGTCCTTTGCACGAATGATAAAAAAAAAAGGTGAAAACAATGCATAAGTTTTTTTGACTATTTAAAAGTTGCAGAAGAAACTCATGCTCCTGCTTGTCTCCCCATTACTTTACATAAAATTGTTATGCATTCTAAGTAGTAGCAGCCTGGGCCTCTTGACCTCACAAGAAGAGCTGTTACTATACATTTAACAAAAACAAGGTATTATGTATTAGCCTACACATTTTGCAATAGCTCCAGCAATCTAGTAACTACAGTCCAATTTAAACTGTGCCTGGAGGCAACAAAAATTGCACAAAATGGCAGCTAATTTATAGAAGGGAGAGAGGAAATATTTGGGGGTCTATTCCTTCAAGCCATCTGATTCGTATTATTGACTCATTTAGAAAACAGAAAGTGAGCAGAGACAAGTTTTTAAGGAGTTTGGTTTCACACAAATGACTTGCAATTGCAGCCCATTATTTTTATACCAAGACTTCATTAGTCATATCCCCGTCAAACCTGTGAGCAGTGTCAAATGTTTTCAGAAAACACACCAGGACAGGTATGGAACTCATCAGCCCGTGGCAAAGGTCGCTCTCATTAAGGAGTCAAAAATGAAAACTTTCAGTGTCTCTAACACATTGCACAGACGTTCCTGCCCCCACTTCTGAAATGCGGGGCCGAGCGAGCACCTCCTGCTCCCCAGACATTCAAATAAGATCAAGATGACAGGGCAAGAAAATGAATAGGATTCTTAACTGGCTGTACTTTATAATATGGTACTGATTGGAAACAACCAGAAAGTTGTTTGCCATGTCTATAGTACCATTTCCTGAGGTTAAACATAACATCTGAAACGAAGCAATTAAGTCTCCTTAAAAGGAAAAAAAAAATGAAAAAAAGAAAAAGATGGGGTGGGGAAAGAAGGAAAAAAGGGGAGGACGTGGGTCTGCGTGGTGCTGACTCGGCACGCCAGCCATGCTCCGATGAGCAAAAGAAATGTCTGTGCAAACTTCTTCCCACCTGGGAGGTTGGAGGGGAGACAGGAGAGCTGTGACACCGGAGTTGTTCGGGGCTGGCTCTCAAGCTGTGCCGTGACAGATGTGTTTTGAGGAATTTTGAGGCACGGAGATAAGAATAACAAAAAGCCATTCACTGAAGCACAGTTACACAGGCTTAGCACAAAGGGGTGAAGAGAAAATGTGTCAATACGCTCCTTATTTGTGGAAGGTTGGCCATGTTTCTGCAGCACGCTGCAGTCTGATCTGGCAGCTGTCGCTAACAGCAGCAAGGGTTGCAGTCTTGCCCCTTAAAAGTTGTTCAGAGTGTCCTGGCAATGAAAAAGGATTCCCTTTAGCTGCTTCACTCTGAGACAGAACAAAGTCCTTCTGATGTAGAAAATGTTTGTCTTACAGAGGGTTTGCTTATTTAAAAATAGTGTCCATGGGGCTTTACATAAGATGGCAGAAATACTTTTAGGAAGTTTTTTGTTTTTTAACTGCTCAGCTCATGTTGACTTGGATTTTCTCATTGTGCTCTGAACAGGTCCTTGGGCAGCCAGGAACGGGTCTCCAAAATGCCTTGGTCTTGGCTTTTTCAATCTTGATGTTCCCCAGTGGATTGCAACAGCCTTTGGTTATGGGTATAACGTTTGCTGTGTTCCCTGTCAAATGGGGACAAGAAACTTGATTTCCGTGGGTTAGTCAGTATTTGCAACATTAATTTGTGAAGATTTGAGTTCTATAGTAATTACTTGAAGGAAATAGTTGAAGCTGCAGGTTATTTTGTATGTAGGAAGATGTGTGTATGGATAGCTTAATAATTATCTGGAAATCCTTGTGTCTTGTCCCATGCACCAGCATTTGTGCAGTGTACTCATTCACACTTGACTATATTTGCCTCTCCCGCTTCCTTGCCTGTTCATGCCTATGCACGTGTGCTTGAAATGCTGTAGTGCTTAAACCCCCTGCAGCCTGACAGCTTGGGGCACAGATCTTGGAAAAGCAGGGAGAAATGCCTGTGCTGCTGGGCAGGCTGCGGCCGCGCCGCTTCCGCGTGGCCTCCTGGCAGCTCACCTCTCCCAGTGGAGAGGTGGCTGAAACTGCAGGTTGTTCCTTGAACATGGAAAATGGGGGTGAAGTGATACACAAATAGGTTATAGCTGTCTTTGACCATAATTTTCAGAGTGTGCACAGAGTGAGTGTACTCCCTGAGCTGGCTCCCGTCTCCTTTGGTTGTGTGTAGTCCACTGGGAGGTCACGTGGAGGAAGAGGAAGGCTAAGATTTCTGGGTTCAATCATTCTACTGCTGTGGTGTCAGGGAAATCTGATTCTCAGTAGCTTGATTACCCTCTCTGCAAAGCAAGATGAGTTTGACCCTCTTTGTGAGTGTTGGGAGCTCTCCTGGATGGAGCTGCTGGTGGGCAGAGTGCTGCTTTTAGGGATGTGTGAGAAATGCTGATGCTCATCACTGATATGCAACCCTTTGGCTAAACCCACTAAATAAAAAGATATTTCTGACACGTATTACCTGCCCTGGGCTCACACCACGGAGTGTTCCCCCACTGTCCCATGTGTGAGACACGTGGGGTTATGAATCTCCCTCTGCTGAGCAAGTGTGTTTGTCTGCAGAGATCAGGGCTGGGCTTTGCCAGGGTGTCCGTGCCCTCACCTGCCAGCCCCCGGTCAGCCCCTGACCCAGAGGCACATCCTGAGTGCCAGCCCTGTGATTGATGCACTTGGCCGAGAACTTCCCTCCTGCCCGCTCAGGAAACAGGAGGGCTGGGGAGATAGCGCTCGCCTTTCTTTCACAGTCCCTGCTTCCGAACTCTAATCACCTTCTGCTGTGGGAAAAGAGATGAGATGCTGCCTAAAAAACAGATCATTGTCCGCCTCCTAGATTAATGCAGAGAAAGCAGTATTGTCTGCTGAATGGATAAACCTTCCTCCTGTCACTCAAAACCTAAATTCAACGCTACTTCATTTCTAAGAGGCTTATCTTCCTTGAATAGACCCTTGCAGCTCAAGTAAGAGGCGATGTAATGAAGCGTGTTTTTTTCTTAAGTGAGAAACCTGCTGCAAAGAAGGGGTGAAGCCTGTGCAGCTGTTCTAAAGGGCCTTTGCAGACTCTCGAAATACTTGTCATTTATCTGGTCTTGCCTGACAGCAAATGAGAGAAGATCAAGTTCAAAATCTGCCGGCGCGGCTTTCAGGGCTTCTTCGTCTGCTAATTAAATAATGGTCATTAGCGCACAATGCCCCTCGATCAGGGCGGATATGATGCCGAGATGGAAATATGGGTTTGGGGGTTATGAATAAGCAGATGGTCCCCAGGAATTTTGCTGCTTTGACCCCCCCAGCGATGCCTCGGTATGTGGCTGGAGGAACTGGCAGGGAAACAGGTGGCATCAGGCGGAAAAATAAATTCGTAGAAGCGTGCTGAAGTCATTGTAGAATCCACTCCTTTTATGTGGGGCAGCGATTAATTCGGTGATTTCCCACAAACCAGCCTGTTTTTGGAAGATCACCCACACCACCATTGCCACAAATAATGTCCTGTTTGCTTTCCTGGAGCCTGCTGTACTCAAGACTTACACTTCTAACGTATTTTGGGAAATGTACTCTCTAAATTAAGATTGCTTTCTCAACATCAGAGGGCCAAATCCTGAGGTGTTTACTCAACTTCTGCTTGGTCAAAACCTACTCTGTTATCAATGAGCAGCTCTGAGGATTGCTGAGATGGGCTGTAAGATCTGTCTGAATAACTACAGGTGATACAGGAATTTATTGTAGATGTGAGAGGATAGTTCTTCTTTTTATGGTCAACATATGTTTGATTTTCACATGTTTGAAGTCAGATTTTACCTAAAAGCACTGATCTTGTGAATACCTCTTTCTTTCATCACCAATAGCATGACTTCTCCAGTCTCACCATCACCAGGTGGACTGTGGGCAGTTTGTGCCTCTGCAGTTACAGGCCATATCCTGAGAAATCCTTCTTTGGCTTTTTCAGATGCTGAGGTGGATGAGGTTTTATTTCAGCTCGATTATGTGACACTGAGTTACCCAGCGAAAAATATCTGATTTTTCCCATGAGCTGCTGATTTTCTTCCTGGGGTTATTTGATGGGACAAGGGAGGAGACCCAGCATGGTGCACACAGTGGGAAAAACACAGGGTCTGCTCATGCCAGAGCTAAATGTGCCTGAATGTCCAGTCTGGCTTGGACAGGAAAATGAAAAGCTTTAAGAAAGTACTTGAGGAGATTGGCCATTGGCAGGGTGGTGGTCAGTGTGGGGGGATTTGGCAGGCCCCTGTGCTAAGGAGAAGTGTAAAGCAGCTGGATGATGATTTAAAGGGGATTTTGAGCAGTGAGGTGGAAAGCTAAAAACTTGGAGTGCAGACTCCCGCCATGGGATGGAGCATTTCGAATGCTGAAACGGGTGCTCAAAATCCCACAGGGCAGTCGGTGTCCCCAGGATGGGTCCCTGGTATGGTATGGCATGGCCCAGAGCAGTGTAGAGACCAAAAATGTCAAGGAGAAGTGGGGAGTGGCTGGGAAAAACATGAAATGCACAAAAAATACGCTCACGCAACAAATCTTTGTTAAAGCAAACATTATGCTTGTGACAGAAAACAATAAAAGCAAGGAAATTTGCAGTTAATGGTAAAACATACCATATGTCCACAAATGCCTAGGCACACCAGGGCACCTCTGTAACTGTTTTCTTGATGTCAAGGTGTTGAAGACCAGATGGCAGGTTTCACCCCAAATTACAGATTCTCAGGCTGCTGCTATGTATTTTTGTCCTTGGTTGCCTTTTTCATCATGTCTGACCTATTCCCCCCATGTGCTGAGGTGAATGTTTCTGAAATAGGCACGACCTGCAGTTCTGCTTGGCAAGTGCTGTTTTTCAGGTACTTTGGAGTGGGAAAACCTTGCTGATAGTGCCCTGAGTAGATCAGTCAATGCTATTGCTAAATGTGCTGTAGCACTAAAATATGGTACCTGGTCTGGTGGAGAAAATGTTGACACCACAAATCACAGGTTATTCCTCCAGCCCTGCATCCTGAGACGCTCTTGACAAATATAATGCTGTATTTCTTGGATTAGCAGGCATCAATAGCCAAATTCTCTGGACTACGGAAAATTAACAAATGCTTTTATCTCTGCTTTCATTACAGGGATTATTTATGGGGATGTTTTGGTAGTAGGTGCTGCTTGTTAACTGTTTAGGGAGCTGGCTGGAGGCTTCATGTGTGCAGATATTGACCTTTTGCAGATTTTTTTCCCCTTAGCTGATGTCTTCGTCAGTAAGGAGACACCTGCATCCGTGCAACCCCGGCAAGCAGAGCAACACAGCACTTCAGTATTTCCCTTCCTTCACCAGCTGGATAGGACCCCTGATACAAAACCTGAGAAATGTGCCAAAAGCCTTCAAAGTTCAGGCCAGAGGTGTTTGTGCAAGATAAAAATGGGACAACATAGCATCCCCAGACAACTCATCCGTTTACACATGACAGTCGTGGTGGTCTCTGATTAGCCTGTTAGTGAGGAGGCAGGAAGAAGTGCAATCAAGTTTTTATGAATCATCATTTCTGTTCCCTGTTTGGGAGACAATGTCAGTGCTCTTTGCCAATCATAGAAGGTGGCTTTCGAGTGCCTTAGGGAGATGCTTTTTTTAAAGATGCTCTCTGTGTTTCTGAAGGCTGAGCCACATTTCTAAATAATAGGGAAGTCCTGGAGTTTGTTTTGTGTTGTGGTTTTTTTTTTCTCTAATTGTATCTACTAACAATGCTTTTATGTTTTCTGCACGTAAGCTAAAAGAAAACATGCTGCCAGTTTGTCTGTAATCCTGTTTTTACTCAGAAGTATTTGTGCAGAAATAAATTAGAAATGGTACCTGGAATATTTTCCACAATACAGAAGGCAAATGTAAGTTTTATTAAGTTGAAAAGGATACATTCTCTTCTCCTGACCTTGATTTTTTAGCTATATTCTCTATACCCCTGCTTTAGAAGTATTATTCTTCATCCCATCCAATTACCATTTCTATCAGCTCTTCTGAAAGATTATGCTTTTTGGGTGTTCTTCTGTAGATGTCTTTCCAGTGGCTTCACTTGATGAATGTGACAAGTTTTGTGTTTTCTCCCTCCCCTCATTGAATTGAAAAGTTTTTTGATAAATACAGGCCAATAAGTGCCCAAAGGCAGTGTTTCAATGGCTGCTAAATCTTTCAAGGTTAGGACTTAACCTCCGTTCTCTCTAATTCAACTGCAACCTTCAGTCTGGAGCCAATCAAGAATATCAGATGATACTTAAACAATGAAGGATTTCTGATATTCAGGTACAGCCTCTGTTCAATAGGATTGCAAATTCTTTGTGTGAAGAAAGTCGGTTTTGCTCTAAAGTACTGTCACAAAAAGTGAAATTACCATTTGCTTGGAATGATGCCATTCATCATTGTCAGAATACTAAGCATTGTAAGTAGCTAGGCCTCTCCAAATTAATGCCTTGTTTTGCATCGGCTAAATTTCCCAAATCCTCGAGGATGGGTCATACAAAACTCATCTCACCGTTTTAATTTATCAATCCAATATGAGTGTGGTGAAAGGGAGCTTCATTCGGTCTTAGCTCTTTTATTTACAGTCTAATTCTAAAAGAAAAGGAAATAAGATATGAAAATAAGTTGGAAAATAAGATAAATCTCTCAGTGAAATCACAAGATCTACTCAGTCCTGTAGCAAACCCTCTATAATTCATTTGTAGGTCAGCTCAAGGGATTAGCCATGACGTATTTGGAAATTCATTTATTTTTATTTTATTTTGCTGTTTCTTATGCATAAGGGTAATGCTGTCCCCAAGGCTTTTCAGGTAGCCCTCAAATCTTGACAACATTTGCTGTCTCTAAGGCCTAAGCCAAAATTAATTTTCAAATAAACAGCATAAAAATGTATGGAGTTGTATAAATTTGAATACAAAATGCATTTGTTTTGCTTGCTCCCATCCACACAAACATACTGTTGGCTCAGCCAAAAATCATAACATGACATGGAAATTAACGGCCATATGTACATCATGAAAGTCAAAAAAGTTTCTTAGTTTATTATAAACACCATAGTGTGGGGTTGGTTTTTTTTTTTTATTTTCACTCTCTTCTCCCTGATATGCTGTGCTGGGGAAGGCACTGCATGTTAATTGTGCTTCTCTCTCCGGGTGCCTCTGAGCCTGTGCCTCTGCTCCTGGACCACTGTCTGACTCCTGTATCCCACTGGTGATTTTGAGGGTGTGACATCTTGAGAAGCACTGAGATGTTTTCAGTGAAAGCGAAGTTAAAAGGGACTTGGTATCTCTCGCAATTTGTTTTATCAGGAAAGCAGTGAAAGTGAGAGAGGTGCTTGGACAGCCTGCAGCAGCAGCAGCACAGGCTTGAAGTGCCTCTGGTCCTGCAGCGAGCAGAGAGTTGGACTGGAGGGCTGGAACAAGGCTTGAAGGAAAATGCCCAATTTTGAGCTGAACCAAAACAGAAAAACCCAACCAGAAGCCCATGCTGAGGGATTGTAGGGAAACCGTGAAAACGTTTTGCTGGTGTTTAAATATGATATGGAGTCGATTCTTCCATCAGGCTCCAGTGCATCCCGAGGTGTGCCAGGAGTTGCTCCTGCCCCAGGAGCGTGCAGCACCTGCAGGATCGGCCCTGCAGCAGCTAAAAATAACTCTGTGCTCTTAAATTAAAACAATGCCTCTTTTCGGCCTCATTCCACAAGGGGGCTGCAGGCACGCTGGAAATTTAGCAGTTGGCAGGCTGGGGAGTACCTGAGAGAAAGGATGCCCGATCCCATGAGGAGATGCCCAAGGATGGGCCAAATCCAGAGGGTGATGGTCCCTGAGTTAGAGCAGAGCCTATGCATGGCTTTTTCTGAAGGTGTGACAAGTGGCTCCCTCACAAGGTCAGCTGGGGATGGTGGAAAGCAGGAGGCAAAAGCTTTCAGGGGTGGGTTGGGATGCAGAGCTGCATCATCACACTCATGCTGCTCCTACCCCAGGGTTGTCCAAATTAATGGGGTTAGCCGAAACATCCTTTCACTTGTGCTTAATTAAGAGGAGCATGGCTGTGTGAGATCTCACTGGTGCACTGCCTGAAACTTTGTATCTGGAGCAGTATCAGCTGACCAATAAATAGTTGGTTAATTATTAATTTGCTAAAGATTATGTTTGGAAGGGTAGATCACCTTGAAATGTTGCTTTCTATTATCTTTCCCAGCCAGGCAATGAAAGATTTCAATTTAATGTGACATGACAAACTACGAACAAGTGTGTTTTAGGCTTTGGCAGGTGAGGATGCTGGGGTCTGGAGGGGTGCTGCCAGGGGCTGGTTTTTCCACACCATGCCTACCCAGGATCAGGTGTCAGCCTCCTGCCTGGCACGTTTGGGTTGTGTATAGATCCTCTGTTCAGCAAATAATTTATATCCTGGCTCATCATGGAGTAATTTTGGTACTGAGTGATCTTGCACGTTTCAGTATTTCGAAGCTTTTCTTTTCAGCGATAGTAGCTCACCCTGCTGTGCACAGTACAGAGCCTTCTGTCCCAAAAGACATCAAAGTGTGCTTTATGGATTATTTTCCAACTTTATTTAACCCGCTAAATGAAATGCTGTTACGCTGGACTTTGGGGTAAAGCACATGTGGACAAATTCTCACCCTGCCTCTGCCCGTTCGGGGAGCGCTGCCCTTTCCCAGCCTGGAGCATGTCCTTGATGTGGACGGTGCAGCTCAGACCTTCCCACCTGGCTCTTCCCAGCTGCTGTTTGCAGGCGTGAATTTTCCCTCGAGGCTGAGTGAAAAAGCTGAGGCCAGTTGCTGAATGGATGTTGTTCTTCCCATCCAACACGGAAGAGCTGCCCAGTGGCCCTGGCTGGGGAGCAGCTGTGGGCTCTGAGCCAAGCTTGGCCTTGGCTGGAGATGGAGCATCTCCTTCAGCTTTTGGTCTCCTTCCAGAATCTCCCGGGGTTTGCTCAGCCTCCATCACCTGGCAGATTTTGCCAACCAGGCTGCAAGAAATGCGGGTGGAGAATTGTTCACCTGATGGCCGGAGCTCAGCCCTGGGTTAACTGAGAGTGGGAAGGGGAGCATGGACAGCCGTGGGGAGCTGCTGCCATCCCTTGCAGGGATGTTTGCTGGGACCTGCTCTTATCAGCCCAAATCTGCTTTTATGGTTACAAGTCAGAAAGAAAAACAGAAGGAGAAATATAGATAGCTTTACTTGCAAGTAAAAGATGTTTGATAAAATGCACTTAAGAAACTGTGGCAGTCAACATGAATACTGCCATTCAGCATGTCTTAAGACTGGTGGGTGGATTTTAAAAATGAATAATCCCCTCAAATACCAAAGATAAAAAGGAATTTGGTTTGTATGTGGTTCTAAAAGTGAAAAACACAGATATTGCTTATCTACTTCTCCATTTAGTGTATCTTTTATGATTTGACATAAAATCACTGAGGTTTTTCTTTTTTTTGTTTTGTTTTACATACTTGGAATCTCCTTAAGTCAAAATCGCAGAGGAACACAATGCCTTACTCTTGATATACACCAAATACAAATTGCTTTTTAATTCATAATGCTTCCTAGCTGCTATTTTAGGCAGTGTTTGTAGAACAGCAGAGTAGAGTACCATGCTTCTGGTTGAAAACATGTTTTTGACATGTGAACTGCACGTCTTGCTGTCCCAAAACTCGGTCAAACCAGACACATCAATTATATGTTTAGCCCTGTAAACATCTTTCTATTGTGCTCATCACCCTGTTATGGCAATTGCTTCTTAGGTGACTTTCATTCCTTGCCGAAGCATAAAACACCCCGTGATGCATGAAATGTGGGATTTGCATTCCCATTTGAAGCCTCAGATTCAAAAGTGTGCTGGTGGCTGGTTCCTCGAGGGCCTGTGTACGTCAGTGCAGGGTTCTGCAAGGCTTGGCAGAGCGGTGTCGGGGGTAGTGGCAGTGTTGATCCTGTGGAAGAGTGGAGAAACAGTGGGTTTTGGTTTATCTTAGGAAAAGGTGGCCATTGTTTTCTGTGGATGTGGGTGGCTGAGTGCTTGCAGCAACGCCAGCTCTTTGCTGTAGCTCAGCAGGGCACATGGTTAAATTAGAACTCTTCCCTCCTGGCTCCCTCCCTTTTGCGCTCCTGGAGAGCAAAACCCCTTTGCCTTGTCTCCCTGCTGACGTGCCACTGAGGGGACGTGGCTTTGGCACCATTCCTGTGTCCCCGTGCTCAGGCTGGTACCTCCCATGTGCTCCTGCTCTCCCCAGGCTGAGGCAGGAAGTCTCTTCTGTTGGCTTCATCAAGGTGCATAATTTTCTATCCTTTTCTCCAACTCCCCTACAATTATTTTACCCTGTGGTATTTATACCTTATATTGATAAAGGGAAGGGGTTGTGCAGTCCTATACTTGTATCTTAAGTAAGTGCACGCATTTTTTGATATCATTGGGAAGTGAGAAAAGTTTCAGGGCTTCGGTTAAATCCATTATTTGGACTCCCATACAAAGCTTTCTGTAAATGCTTCCTGTTTATACCAGGTGAGGATCTGGCTCCTTTTCTTGCTTTCAGTTTGGCACTGCTACTAACACTAAACTCCATTTTCTGTTTCTGCTAGGAGAAGAGCAGGGGGGGAAGGAAACTTTGAGGAAAAACTCCAACTTTTCTACGTTTATGAGAGTGATCTTAATAACTTTGGGTTACCCATGCTAATCCTTTAACAGGAAGGGGGTTTGAGAACTGACCCAACCTCCTTTCCTTTCATTCGATCCCGAAACACCTGCAACTCTCAGCAGAGTAATCTATGAATCACTGTGTCTGTCGTCTACTTATTGTCTTGTCTAGTGCACTCCACGGTGGAACTAATCAACAGCCCTGAATGAAGCATTGCTCCTGAGCCGAATTCCTTAAAGCTCCTGAAGTATTCAGCAAGGAGGAGAAATCTTTTAGTATGATTTGCTCCACATTCCAAATTCATTTATAGAAAGAGAATAGATGATTAACAACGGGTCGAGAGACACAGATTTAGCACTGCTTTGCTCTGACCTGCCCCGAGTTACTCCTTCCACTTCCCAGGCTGCTCTAATAAGATGGGTTCAAGGATTGGGATGGCAAAAGCTGCTTGAATCCCCTGCACCCAGCTGTCTTAATTTGGTTTATTTGCCTTAATGAAGAAATCTGGTTCCTTAATCACAGGTGAACGGAAAAGGTCACTTGCCACTCTGACAAATGGGTTTACCCTGAGCTGTTTGTGTGGGGCTCTCAGATAGTGCATTCTCCCCCTTTTCTCCCCTGCCGTGAAATGCCAGCGTCTCCGCGGCACCTCCTGTTGCGGCCATTACCTGTGGTGCCTGGGCTGCCTGCCAAGGAGCACCCTCGGTAGCAACAAAAGCATAATCATTTCCAGTTGGAAAAGGCTGAGCTGTAGTAATTTTCCTCTTTGAAAGCTGCAGCAGCCGGGCTCAGGTTAAGTAGGAGGATGTTTGGTCCTGGGACACAGCACAATGAGGGTATAAAATATGTCATCTGCAGCAGCCGTTTGGGGATACTGTGAGGTCCCCAAGCATGTTCTTCATCCTCGCCTTGCAGTGTCCAGCTGACCTCGGCAGCGGGGCACCCAGGGGGATATTTGCAGTTTGGAAATGCCTCTCTTTTGGCCAGGTATGGGTGGGAAATGCCAACAAAATGGGTGTAAAAGAAGGGATTAACCTTTTCTAATGTGAACACCTGGTCTGCAGAGGAGTTCAGAAGAGCAAGGGGTGTAGAAAGGACACCCTGCATCTCCCAGGACTGGTCAGCAGCAGACTTTGTGGGTGTGTTGCAGGCCCTTTCCCAACCAGTGCAAGCCTTGGGCTCAGTGACCCTCGCTGTTTGCTTTGGTAATAAACTGTAGCAATAGAGCCATGCCTCCATCCTGAGGGACCTCCTGGAAAGAGCCAGCTGAGTGGTTTCACACAACCCTGGTTAGTGGCTTACTCCAGGAAATCCTTCTGCAGCTGGTACAAAAGGGAAACCATTTCAGAAAGCAGCTCCTCACAGGAGCTGTGTAGGTACGTGCAGGAAGATAATTTTTTCTTTCAGGTAGAGCTGAGAACCTCTTGATGTCTGTAGAAGACAGAGAGCACTTGGAGCATATTCATGGTGATGTATGGTTGTCACCACGTGTGAGCTTTGTGGACGTGTGGGCTGTGGAAAATAAAACTTTTGGGGAATGGCCTGGGAACTTTGCAGAAGTATCACCCACGTGAAGTGGTGTTCAATGTCAGCTGAAGATGAAGCTCTTCTCCAGGTTCTGGGTGCTCACAGACAGCTTCACTGGCAGCCTGCTGGGGTCACATAAGAAACGAGATGGGTCAAACCCCAGATGTGCTGGCTGAGTGTTGAGATGCACTGATGTTCACTTTGCTGGAAAAAGTGATGTCTCTTTTACTTCACACTTCTGTTTTGAACCAGAAAGCAAGGTGGGAGTTGGTCCAAAACAGAGCTTTCCAATTTTATCTGGCATTTCAGTTCTGCTATTTTTGAGTAATAGTCAGAAAGATAAAGCTCTGTCTTGCAGGAACGTCCTTGGATGTGGAAAAATAAAGCAGACAGGTGACTGGAAGGAAGTGAGAGCGGCTGCTCCCACACAGATGCAGGCGGCTAAATAAGTTTTGAGATCATCGTTCCTGCTCAGGTCTTTTCCTTTGATTCTTCAGATTATTTTTATGTCAGAGGCAAATAAGAAACAAAGACAAATGTGCAAAATGATGAGCTGGAGCTTATCGGAGCAGGAAAATAAGCCACTCACACCACTTCCCGGTTTGCCATGAAAGGCAAAATCATTCACAACGGTGAATCATGGCAGCTCGAGCTGCCTGAAATGACTGCTTTCTGGAGTTAAATTGCTGCTGGCATGCATGGACCAAACAAAGATGTTGGTTCAGTTCATTTAAAAGAGCAATTTTTCTTCAGCTTTGATTTCACATGTGCTTTCGTAGTGCCAATGGATGGTCTGATTTTCTGACAGATGACACTTAAGAGAATGTCTGTGTTTCCTTTGGGGATCTGTGTGGTTTTAAAGAAAAAAGCCCATCAGAGATGACTCACTCCCACCTCCAAGACAAAAAATGGCAGGATGAGGCACGAGTTGTGTCTCTCCAACAACTGAAAACTGCTGCAGGTGTAACTGACTGATTCTTCTCCCTGACAGAAACATGGATTTTGGAAAGAAATCTGCTCCTTCTGCCTTCTGGGCAAAGGCATTAATTCACCCAAGTTTTCTATGAGGATCTCTTTTGTAGTGGACTTTTAGAGTCAGCCAGCTACCTGTAACTTTTAGAGATATTAAAGGTACTGAATGCTGCTTTTCTAAAACATATTTTTTGGCAGGTCTTATTCCTTCTCAGGTGTTGGTGACAGGAGATAGGTGGTTTATTACAACAAAAATATAGCTGCTGAAATTAAGCTATATGGAGTGAGCTAGATGGGATAAAACCTTTTGAAGTCCAGATTTAATAGCAAATAGGCGCTCCTCCAGCGTGGCAGTTCCTGCCCTTCTGGCTCCTGCTGGTCTTGTTGTTCCTTGGATTTTCATACCTTCCTCTGGCTGCCAGGGAGCAGAACTTGTTCCCTGCAACCCGAAAAAAAAAATTCTCACTTTGTTCTACCAAATTTGACATGAGCAAAACATCTGACAAGACCATCTGCTGTGATGTGTCCTTGTGCCAGAGCTTTCCATTTCTTCCCGTTCACAAGGTGGAGCTTTTCATTTCTTCCCGTTCACAAGGTGGGATTTGTCTGCTGTAGGTGTCTGTGAGCGCGCCCACCTCTGAGCACATGGTTCAGATTTCCTTTGTGCTTGACAGACAGCTCGTAGGACGGCATTTCACCTCAAACTTGGCATCTAAACTGAGTCCAATATGAGTCTCTCCAAAGGCCCAGTTTCTGCAGCCTCTGTGAAGCTGGTGAGGATGTTGTAAGCGTCCAGACTCGGTGGTGGTGGATCCTGGCGTAGGATGTGTGCAGACAGCAGAGGGTGCTGGAGTTTCTTCCCTTTCAGTGCACCTCCAAGGTTGCAGGATCATTATAAACTAAAATCAATTGGCTCTCACTGTGATTGCTGAACACACAGAAGCCAGGCAGGTACAGCAAGAGAGGAGGTACTGAACTTGAGTTAAATGGACACTGTCACCTTCAAAGTCCCACCTCTGCCAGAACTTCTGCACCTACCAAATCAGTAAGTGAAAACTGAGATTATCATGATGCAAGTCAACAGATTTTATCTTTAAATGATTTTTAAAAGAGGATTTTCCCCTCTTAAACATTTTTAGAACCCTTTTTTCCCAGGAAATTGAAAACAAAAGCTCCTACAGCCCTTTATTTCAGAGATGTCAGAGTCCACAAAATTTTGTTCTGTCAGAAATATGACTTGCAGACATCATCAACCTCCAGCAAGCTGCCAGTATAAACTTTTATAGAGTAACAATGTTGTCAGCTGGCACCTTACAGCAACATCCAGATCTGTACAGCTAAAGAGCTTCACCCAGGACTGCCAGTCCCATGGGCCAGGGCTGTAGGAAGGGCCCCTGTAAATGTCACTAGTAAGGCTTTTAAGAGCAGGATTTAAAAGAAGCAAGGGTAGCAAACCATGCTTGCCAGGCTGTAAGACTGGAATAGATCACTTAAGCTCAACAGAGCTTAAGCCACTTAAAATTCTCAGAGCCAAGCTTTCCCCCATCATGGATGCACTGGTTGGTTGCAGAATAAGCCTGGAATTCAGACTTGCTCTCAGGTCCAGCTGTGGGTGAGGAGCTTGAGGGCTGTGTCGTGTGTACCGTGCTTGGTGGTGGTGCTTGCAGCAGGGAATGAGAGCGGGTGTAGGGCCGTGGCCGCTTCACCTTCCAGTTAATGCATCCCTACATCCATCCCTGCTTAAAAGTGCAAATTTCACACCACTGGTTCCAACTCCAGCCGATGTCATAGTCAGGATTATAACTTGGGAGTGACTGGCTCCTGGCCTATTTATTAATCTATTAAATCACACAGTCTCTCTGCTGCTAACTCTCGCTGGTTGCTGGGATTGCTTGGCAGCAGCAAGCCCAGCTCAGCGTCCATTGCTGGCTCTGTTACCACTCCAGCTTGGTTGCCAGCTCAAGGGCATCCAGTCAACAAATGTCTTATTTTTGGATTCTCCCATTCTCCTGAGAGCACTGCTATGAAGAATGACCTCCCTTACCTCATTCACCTTGTTTGCTGTTCCCGACCCGGAGAGTGCCGTGGCCGTTGCATGAGTCAATCGTCCCATGGAGGAGAGGTCTCACTGTGATGTTTTCCTGAGCATTTGAACCAGAGCTGTGGCTGGCATCCGCAGGATGGTCCAGATGAACATAGAAAAGTCTATATTTTAGTCATGTTAAAGCTATGACTAAGCTAACAAAACTCAGGAAATCCAAACTGCAGATTGACAGGTTGTCCTTGGACTGACCTGCCACGTCTGGGCATGGGATGGCAGCACCCCCGGGATGGAGCGCTGCAGCCCACGGGGAGGTGCTTCACTGTGCAGTGTGCTGGGGGTGGAAGAGCAGCTACAAACGGTTAGAACCTTGATGGGTTTATTTCTCTTCTTTTTAGGAAGTTAACTTTTATTTTTGTTCTCAAAAAAGTCATTTTGCAAAGGTATGTGGCTTCCTTGCATTGAAGTGGAAGTCTTGTTTTTGGATGTGAGCATCAGGGTGGTTTCTCCACCTCTGCAGCATATGTACACGTCTGGATGTGGCTCGTGGGTCTTTCTGCTCAGTAACACAAAGAAACCCCTGCCCATTTTGAATGTGCCATTTCCCAATTGTCTCTTTCTGTAGCCAACACCACTTCTCAGTTTTGATATCTTTAAATTTATTTCCCGTCCCCTTCCTCCTCCGTATGTGTCTAAAAATGAGAGCCATCTTTAGGAAATGCACTATGGGGATCCAGAATCTTCCAGATTGCCTGCAATACAAAGATTATGAAAAGTAGTAAGAACTCACAAGATTCTTATGCTGAACTATGGTTTTTTAATGAGTACCTGGAAAGCTTCATCTATGTTTTTTATTAGAATTGGGAAAATTATTCAGCTCAAGTTAATTTTCATAGTTTAAAAAAATTTTGGTTCTGTTCCACAATTTAATTCTTTGAAAACTTCTTGCTTCTCCGATTATCAAAGTAAATGGGTCACTTTATTTTATAAAATTAATTGCAGAGTTGCAATATTCAGTGTTTATAGCTTTTGCTGAGCAGGCTCACCTAGTTTTAGTGTGGAATGCTGGGCAATTTGATGCAAAAAAAGAATGCCATTTAAATATAGGATTGGATTTTGCAACCTGATAAACAGCAGCAATCCCAACTCAGTATTCCCGGCTCTCCCTTGGGCTCGCCGCTATCTCTTAGAGCGGCTGGGAGTTACAATCGCCCTGCAACTTCCTCCTCCCTCCTTGCAAGGAGAGGATGGGAATTTGCTGAAGGTTTTTATCAGCAATATGCATCTGCCCCCATTCTCACTCAGCAGCTCTCGCCAACCAGTGGGAAAAGTCGGGCCAAGGCGTAATCTGCTCCCAGCTTGCTTCCTGCTGCCGTGCCCCAGGGATGGAGGAAGCAGACAAGTGGCCCTGCGTGCTCTCTCTTTGCCAGGCCCAAAAGTTCAAGAGGCTCAGGGAGTCAGAAGAGAGTTTCATGCTCTCTTTTCCAGGGATGTTGGGTATTTAATGCTGGAATATAGTGAAACTCTGCAAAGATGAGACAAAACCCAGATGAGCCTTATGACTTCAAGCTCTTTGGATGCCTGCTGAGTGAATTTTGTTCACTTGCTCTGTACAGTCTGATGTGATATTAAGGTGCCATCTGAAGAGTCTTTCGGTTAGATGAGGTGTCATCTTGAGGTTTCAGTTTGTACTCCTGCTCCCTCTGCAGTTTGAGTGCACCTGGGCCCAGCAGGTGATTTATTTCTTTCCCTGTTCAGAGAAACTTTCATATCAAGAATTCCTCTTGTGTCTACAAAAGTTGTTTTGATGAAGTGTGAGGTGGAAGGGATTTTTCTGCTCCTGTTGCATGTAATTTAAGTAAGTTTGGTAGGAGCTTCTGGGTAAGAAAGGCTGATGGATAAGGCCAGAGGGTGAGCACAGGGAGTGTGCTGGGGTCTGAGTAAAAGGTACTGGAAACCAGCAACAAAATGCAGAGCAGGAACTGTTAGAAGAAAGAACCATGAGTCCTCCAGACATGGACAAGGGCTGCCTTTTCACTATTTACCTGCGGCCTTTGGTGCAGCAGGTGTTAGAAGCCCAAGCAAAACCACGGGGTGAGATATACCACGAGACCCTGATATAAACAGGAGGAACATGGTCTCTTGCCTTCTCCGGTGTGTGAATGGGAGAAAACACTGCTTGAGCCAGAAAAGCCATGTTTGCTCAGGATTAGACATTCAAACAAGAACTAGACATTTGTTTCTGTTTTTTGAAACATTTTTTCTTCCCCAAACGACATAATTGGTGAAAATCCATTTAAATCACAGGAGTTTTGTCACGGACTTTCACGGTGCCAGAATTTCTCACTGTGTATTTTTTAGCACCTGAGCTTAGGTAGGGTTCAGAAGAACACAGCTGCCATTAGAAGCTTGCTCCCAGCCTTCCTGTGTTGTATCAAGGTCTGGAGTTAACAGGGCAGTCTCAAAGCATGGCACACAACGCGTTTCTGCATTAAATACACCCACATTATCTTACATCCCAAGCAGCCCAGATTGTCAGTAGACAATTATGGGTTTTGCTGGGTTTATTTTGATTGGCCTGCTCTCAGTTTTCCATAGTGGTACTCTATTTGTAAAAACAGATCATTAATGATAACAACAGATGACATGTGTCTGAAATATGGGGTGGATGAGGGGAGTTAGTTTTTCTTCCTATTTTTTTTTTTTCCTGAGTGTCTGCACTTTGACAGCGCATTTGCCAGGCTGTCACTTGCTTGAGAGATCCACAAGATTAGGACCTCATTGTGTGAATGTTTTCACAGCACTTGTTGCTATAAAGAATCTTCACACTTTGGTGGATGAAATCTGGACTCCTAGACACAAACTGTTAAGAAGCAATCATAACAATTAGCTAATGTGTCAACAATTAGCACTTTCCATCAACTGGCATTGAGTGGAACCTTCTTCTTATCCATACGCAGACAAAAATGCAATGATGTAGTAAAGAAAAGCAGTGAAGTTGGCTGCTCTCATCCCTTGCTGTAGCCAGCAAGCTCCCATGGGCATTGTTTACAATGATTATTCTTCCATTATGATGTTATTGCACAGGTCAGGGGTGGTAGCTAGGCTGAAAATAAGCTTTTTTTCCCCCTCTTTTTTTTTCCTTAAACTTTTGGCTGCTTTCACAAAAGTACAACAGAAACAACTGCTGTGAAAAGGTCAGCCAGTAACAGTACTTTAGTGTTTAACTGGTAAATATTTCAAAATAGAATTTCTAATATTTTACCATTTGGAAGTTTTTCAATGCATCTCCAGCCCAGCGCGACTCAATCATTGTAAGATTTCCACAGCCCCCACTGGGAATTCTTTACAATGGGTACATTATAGTCTGTTACTGTACCTACCACCAGTTGGTCAGAATTTGTTTTAATATCTTTTTATATGGCATGTTACTGGCAGCAATAGAAAAAGCACTATTTTCTCAAGTATTTTACGTATCTCCATATGTAAGTACTGAAGAGAACTGAAGATAGGTCTTCCTCTCACCCACTCAGTAGCTTCTTAGGGGACAACACATGTGACTGGAAAGATCATCAATGTCTTCTCCAAAGAAATGTCTTTTGGGAATGTTTCCTGTAACGAGTGGCATTTGTATCAGGCTACTGTGAGACAAACACAAAGTGCTGCAGCATCAGTGAGGGTTTCTCTGGTTGATTGTGGAGCTGGAGCCAAAGTGAAACCATGTCAAAAAGAAGCAGCGCGGTTTCTAAAAGTAACACTCTGCTTGACTGCAAGCCAGAGTGACTGATTTAGAACAGGGCATGGTGCTGGAGCACAGCTTCATCTGGTGCAGCACCCTGGGAGCCACATCTTGGGCCATGTGTGCACGTTTAGGAATGGTTTGACAGCTCCATGAAGAAGGTGTGTTAGTCTGAGCAAAGAGGTGATGGTAAGGATGCAAATAAAAACAACAGTAGTCAAAGTTTACTGATTTCTCTAAGTTCAGCATGTGCTGGAACAAGGGAAAAGGACGGCTCTGTGACCTAGGGGCAGATGCACCATCTGCCCACCACTTCCGAAATCTCCCTGAGACTGGTCTTCGGGTGCAAACCCAAGACCTGAACATACCTTGCTTGCCTCCTTCTAATCCCAGTTCTTCCCTGTCCCCTCCTTCCAGCCTGGGACATCGTGATACTAAACAAATGTTTGAGATTTTTGGAGTGGCAGGGAGCGGGGGTGGGGGAGTATAATTACACCGAGGATTATTAATATGGGAAATATGGTCAATAAATGTGAGAGGGGTTGAGTAATGCAGGAACATTCTTTACAAATTCTTTAGTAACGGAGTAGGCAGAGTGCCACAGACAAAGAAAATCCTCTGAATTGCAAGTGTGTTCTTACGGCTTTTGCCAGGACGATGACAAAACCCGTTCTTTCTTCCCGCATTAGGACTCCTATTCAATGATACACTTAAGCATGTTTTTAAATTCCGTTGACATTTGAAAGCACTGTTGACTTTAATAGGACTTAAGCACCTGTTCATGGTTAATTGTGTACTTTCAGGACTTTTCTCGAAGGAAAAAAAAAAAGGATGGATAGACTTAGGCATGTGCTTAAAGTTAAGCAGGTGCTTAAGTGCTTTGAGAAGCTGAGGCCTTAGAGCTGAGTCTAATCCTCCCTGAAGTCGGAGGATGGCTTTTCCCTGTGTGCCTGGTGCAGAGGAACAAGTTGTTTAAGTGATAAAATGAAGACATGAGAAATATCTAAAAGACTGTTTTTTCAACAGCACCCAGTGAGGGCTGTCAGCTGCTGACACTTGAATTACAAAATGAATTTATAACCAGACCGAATGTGCTATACCAAAATCTCTTCCAAAAACATTTACAGCTATGGATGCAGACAATTTCACTGGGTAGCTGCAATTACACCCTGCAAAAAGCTCACTTTTTCATTAATACAATAGTTGTTCCCTGCCAGTTCAGAGTTTGATCCCCCAAGTGAAAAAGGATCGACCACTCTTGGGTGAGATGGGAGAGGGAAAATGTTTTTTTTTTCTCTGAGGAAGGACTGTTTTGGTGTAGGCAGGGATTGATGATTTAGAGAAAACTGTGCCAGATGTCTTTCCTGCCTCTTAGCCTGGAATCAGGCAAATAGCTTTTGGGTGACGATGGGATTACAGTGTCTCTTCTTGAGGGCTGCCCTGGATGTTTCTTCATCTCCACTCCTCCACTCAAGCCTGGGAGGAGAGGACAAGGCTTCTGTTCTCTCTCCTTCTCTTGGTTCGTGTTATGAATTCCATCACATCGGGGACTGTCTTGCTGGAAGGTGATGAGTAATGTTCAGTGATGCACCATGCTAGGGCAAACCTGCAAACACCAGCACCTTGGGGAGAGAGCAGCTTCTCCACCAGCACCTTGACCATGAGCCTGGCCATATTTGGGGGTTTCCTCAAAGCCCCATTTCCTTCAGTACTGTAAGTGACAGTGATGTCTTCTGTTTAAAGAAAAAAAGAGAAGAAAGAAGTTTGCAGCCCTTGTGGTGACAGAGATAAGCTGGAAGGAGAGACCCAACATCATTCCCAAATAAGAAGGCAAATAATTGAAAACCAGCATGCATTTGTAACAGCAACAAAACACTCCTAACCCAAAATAAACCCCAAATTCAGCTGTATTCCTTACTGAGCGAGTTTGTATGGCGGAGTCAGCAGCATAGTCTTGCTCATGAGAGGTGAGGGATGCCCAGAGCAGGTTCCCTGCCTGTGACTCTTGGTGAGATTTAACCCCCTCACCATAAAACTGGTAAAATTAAATGCAGTTTACGTGGTTCACAGGGAATTATGAGGCTGTGGCTGGAAGGATGAAATCCTTGCCTGGCTGTAAGTGTTTCTGGAGAGGATCAATGTATATAAGCTGGACAGGAGGAGTTTTATCTTTGGTTAGGAATCTGGTAATCAGAGCAGAGTGTTTCACACAAGAGCTGCTGATTCCTGTCCACACCGTATCACAGATGAATAGGTAAATAAAAACCTTGACAATTCTAATTTTTTTTTTTGTTCAGCTTATTTACAAAACCTTCATGTGGGAGAATGGCAAGCAATCCTCACCACTGCAGTCAGGAGAGCAAAAACAAGGAGAGCCAGGTGCTCCAAATAAGAAAATGTCAGGGAGGCTCTACATCTCTGCTGAGCAGCCTGAGCTATAAATTTTGGCAGTGCCACCACTGTGACCTGGAGCCTGGGGGAAGAGAATAGCATAAAAATGATAAATCACAGCCAGAGTTCCAGATCTTAATCAGACAAAGAAAGCTGGTTCCATTATCAGACAGATTTATATAATCGCTTACTAATAATGCTGTCTTCTTCCTCTGGTTTCTTTTAGTAAGACCCCGCATAGGAATCCTGGGGTCACATCATCCTGGCATTGGAAGGCACCAGCGCTCTTCCAGCCTGGAATTCTGTGTCATGCAGGCAATGTTTCCTTGCATTAATAGCTGCTTGAACTAGAGCACCACTTAGGGATGCAGCGAATCCGGGTGCTGAGCAAGCTCAGCATCAGGGGAACTTCCCTACCAACTATTTTTGGTTGTATTCCTCGTTGCAGCATCTCCAGCTCCCAGCCACTGCCCTCATTGTGCATCTATCTATATCTAGAGATAGAGATTTATATCTAGCTCTAGAGATTTCCATGGTCAGGCCACTGTGATCTCCTTTCCTGTTTCTCAGCGAGCTGTCGAGGCTCTTCCCCTCGCTCCTGGGTACAAAAGCTTTTGGGTTTTTATGGCTCCTCTCCTTTGAATCCTCTCTAACCTTTCCCACTCCTCTTCAGGTGGAGGTGCCAGACCTCATGGCAGTTTTGCAGGAATATTTTCTTTGGTACCACCACAATGGCATCTCTGCTGTGTCCCAGGCAGGTCTTCTGCTGCTGCTGCCCATTTTTAGGGGAGTCTGATCCCTCTGCTGCCTTGATGCTTTCCCTACTCGCAGCTCCCTAATTTTTGCATCTTCTGAATGTTTGTCAGGTGTCTCCTCCTTGTCATAAATTAAAAACTGTGATTGTGATAGTGCCAGAAAGTCATTCTTGTAGGAGTCTCGGGAAATTATTGTTGCTTGATAACGATTTGTTTTTGCAGTTGCAGATTTAAATTTGTCTTTCAGTTGTGTGTTAGTGTCATTTTATTTGATTCCATTATCAGCAAAAATATAATTGTTTACTAATAGTCTTTGCCGTACTTCAGTCTCTAAAATACTATCCAAGGATTTATACTGTAATATAAATTATTAATATTATCCAGCCAAATATTTTGAATAGTTTAAGAATATTATGTGACCAGCATTACCTTTGCCAGGTAAATTAAAATTTAAAAAAATCTATTTACTTTGATAGGAACCTCTTATCTGTAAATGCGTATCAATTAGCATCAACTGTAAATGCATTTATTTCTAAGGAAGAAAACCTTGTTAAGGAAATAACATCAATATAATTTGCCTGCTTTGGTAGTGATTCAATTTGACTCTACCTGGCTGCTCCCTCTGCCTCAGCTCAGATTCCAAAACAAGTCTGGGGTTCCTTCAGTTCTCTGAAACTGGCATTTCTTACAAATCCACAGTCACAGGTCTGGGGATGTCTCCTTCAGCTGCTGTAAAACTCTTGCATGCCAGTTTTTTTGATAGGTTAATACAAAAAAAAAAAAAATAGTGTGGCTTTCATAGCTGCAATTCAATTCTCTTCTGTGTTATTTTGAGATTGGGTCACTGTTGAGTGTGTGTGTGCATTTTCCCCAAATATTTTGCCGAAGAATCTGTTTGAGCACTTCTTTCTTTTGTACCTTATTTTTGACGATTAACCATAGTACCATAATTCAGATCATTTTTGTTCCTACTGAACTTGAGTTTTTCTTGTGTCATTATTTTCCTCTGGCAAATGTCTGTAATTTATAGCTTGAAATTAACATTTATGGCTCTTAGCTTCCCTCTTTTCTGTTATATTTATATCAGCTCCCACTTCCCCTGTAAGTGACACTGTTTTATAGGTTTTTCTCTTTGTTTGGGTTTTTTTACTTTTTACTTCAGTGGCAACTTACTTTGTCAACTACAGAATAAAGCCTTGTAAACATCTTGTAAAATGTTAACTGATCCCAAGTATCATTCCTATACTTCAATTCAATTTGCCCTTTTCCATGGAGTGCTCTGATAATTGCTTTCAGCTTGGTAAAACCATCCTTTGGAGCAGTAAGTGTGTTAACTGGTGGGACTTTTATTCTTATTACACATAATGAGCGTAATTAATGTGATTTCACGAGGACTGGGTGTCATCAGCAAGCTGCTGTAATCCAGGTCATTGCGTGAATCCCAGCTGAAATTGTATTTTCCCAAACCCATGTATTCCTTCCTAATTAAATCTGGGATTCTCTGGTTGCATGTTTTTGTTGCTGAGGCCATGTAGTCAGTCGGGGTAAGTGCACGTATTTGTAGCAGCTCTGCAGCCACAGAAACACCCCTAGAGAAAGATCAGGGTGTTGGGAGACGTCTCTGCACCATCCTCATTTTCCTTGGAGGGAGGAAAAGCAGCGTGGGGAAATGCGTGCCCCTGCGCTGTGAAGCGTGCTGTCCAGACACCTGTACATAACGTGGAGTTAAAGAGGGGAAATAATGGGGGAACCAGTTCTGTTGTCATTTCCATTTGGATCATCCTCATCATCAGGTTTGGGGGTGACAGGTACAGAAATAATGTGTGAAAGTCTCCTTCCATGGTGCATTCTGAAAGGCTGCACCTGCGTTTGAGCAGAGGCGTGAGATAAGGATTCGAGCTGTTTGTGTGTGGCTGTGGGTACGGGGGGATGTCTGCATCTGGGGAAAATTAAATTCTCCTTTGGTGCCAAATACATTCGAGTGGACTGGGAAAGACTCTTGGGAAGACGCTGAGTCTTTCTGCTATGATATTTTCTGGTAATTAAACAGTTCTCTATTTTATAATAGTTAGTGAAAATGAGAGTGGTTGGAAGGGTTATTTCTGTCCGTTGCTATTAGATTCTCCAGATTTGCTGACCCTGAATAATTAAATGTTTTTGATCACTCTGTTTATATTACCTAGAACTGAAGTAATTCTGATCCTTCAGCAAACTTGAAGCACAGCATGGAACATACTGAAAGGCGCCAAAAGATGAAACATTTCAGTTTTGTGGTTCACATCTGTCTGTCCCGAGACCAGGAGACCATTATAATACACTTAGAGCATTTAAAAGCTCCTCGAGGTTGAAAGCCCTGATTAGAGCAGTATCTGTTCACGTGTGGGAGTCCTGCCTGTGCCAAACCTGGGAGCAAGGAGCCCTCGGGTCCCTTTTCGATGGGAAAAGATGTTAATAACGTCGGGTAGTGGGGGAAAAAATAAGGGGGAAATGTAATCAAGGAGACCCTGACACTGAAGTGAAAATAGCAATGTACACATCCATCAGTTTGTGCTGTTTTTACAGAGAGTATAAAATATTTAAACCGAAGCCATTAATCATCCTGCTCCTCCGTTCTAATCCATGGGAACCACAGGAGGTCACCAAATATGCGTTTAATATAAAAGAATGAAAAATATCGGAGGGAAAACTAGTGTAGTCTAACAGCTAGAAATGCTAAGAGAAAAAAAATGAAAAATCTCAAGCAGAAATTTTGCTAAAAATTAAAATATTTTTATAATGTTGTATTGGAAAATCATTACATTTTGGGCAGAAATTCAAAATGCATTTAGAATTAGCTAAAAAAAATCTAAGATGGAAATTGGTTTTACTTCTTTTTTTTTTTTTTTTAAGATACTGCTGGATAGGAGCATTCTCTGTTTCGTTTATTTTGATAAAATCCCAATATTTCTCATGGAAAACAGATGCTTCTTGCAGAGGCCATTGCCAGGTTCACATTCCAGGTTTCCATCAGGTAATTTTGATGGATGTTTTAAATCCCTCACACCTCACTGGGTTTTGAGCCCTGGGCTGATATTGCCCCCCCAGTTTCAATACCTAAAGGTGAGAGGGGAGGGTTGAGGGGGTGGGTGTCCCTTTCCCTGCCTTCACTTGGTGTTGGTGTGGAGAGGAAATCCAAGAGCTGTGGCTAAGCTGCATCCCTGTGATTTATCCAATATTGCTTGAGTTTCCTGGAGTAGCCTGGCTATTGATAATTAATTTATTTACTGGTATAATGGTGTGTGGAGCCAGAGCTGGTGCTGCTGGGAGGGGATACCTCAGTGCAGGAAGATGAGGGGTGGCAGAAGGAGACTTTTACTGCCCAGCCAGGGCTGGAAGGTGGAAATATTTCCGTTATGTGCCCAGGTATCCCAGGCCTGCTGTAAGAGCTCAAAGAGCTCTGCTGTGCCTCGTGCCGCCCGGGAACGTGGGAGGGACGGAACACACGGCACAACCGTGGGCTTCCAAAACCTGCATTCAGCCTTGGCACAATACAGCCACTGTGGAAGAAGACATTAGGAACAAAAAATAAAGCCTGAAGCTTCAAGAGAAGGCTGCCAGAGTTATTAAGAAAAACATCAAAATGATGCCATTAAAAACAGATGGGGATTCTATAAAGTATTGAAAAGAAAATGTTTAATTATGAGCCTTATGCAAAACCCATCAAAGTTGGATTAATATTATAGTGCTGTTGCTGTAGAGGGTTTAAGTAGTCCGTGGTGGAACATTAATCTTTCACTCCTTTAAAAATAATGTTTTCCTTTTGTTGATGACAAATTCCATCTCTTCACTGTTGAAATCATATATCCAGATTAATAGCATCTAACATAATGAAATCAAAAGGCACAGGTAATATGGATTAGTTTAGAAAACAACAACAACGAGGGGAAAAAAAAGCCCCAAGAGGGAAAAAAAGCTTCACTGGATGAGTGCTTTTGTCAACATCACTGTATTTTTTCCTATTGTTAAAAGATAAAGGGGTAGTTTCTGTTCACAGGTATCCTTGTCTGTCTGGGATATGTCATGGACGTACATCTATACTGTTTCTAGTAGTGTGTCATACATAGGATGCTTTACAATTTTTTGGAGGTGAGGGAGCCTTGTCTGTCTCAAGTTTCTGGCAGATTGCCTATGGCTGCACAATCTGAACACCTCTGGCAAAAATTGCTGTGACGAACTTGCCTCTCCCAGCTCAGCCGGCAGGAAAACCTAGGAAGAGATTTTGGCGTGTTATTTAATGAATGTATCTGAAGTGTGGTGCTGCTGGAGTAAGGAGGGTTATTTTGGGAATGTAGGGCTGCTTTTCCCAGCTCCCCTTGCCATGGCATTGCTCTGTCCCCTCTGCCTGGAAGGCTTTTGGTGAATGTTTTGCCCACGCAGACTAGTCACTGCTCTGCATTCCCTATTTCTGCCAGGATCTGTGCTGCCTCCCTGCAGGAAGAAATTTGCACCCCAGGTCAAGAGTTTCAGGCTTTTTCCTTCTTCACCGATTAGATTGGGCATTGGAGGAGATGGCAAATCTTTTTCACATGCGTCACGATGCTTTTGAATGCCTGGAAGTGTCCAAGGCAGGATTGAGAGGGGACCTGAGCAATTTCATCTAGTGAGCGGCACCCCTGACCGTGGCAGAGAGTTGGAACTAAATTAACTTTAAGGTCCTTTCCAACCCAAACCATTCAGTAATTCCATGATTTCTTTCTCTGATGGAGTTGGGCAGAGGTGTGAGCTTCTGCTTTGTCGGGGAGAAAGCTCCAAAATGAAAACTTTCCCTCCTGGTGCCTGGTCATCCCGGTACCTGAGCTTGGACTTCTTGTATAAATAAGGCAAGGAGATTTTGTTCCCATGTGTTTTCTCTCCTTGCCTGTTCTCTCTTTATGTCGGGGCTGTGGTGCTGGGTGCATCAATCCTTGTGTTGGGATTCACTGCCCTGGCCCTCCATCCTGTATCTTTCCAACACCTTCACCCAGCTCTCTGTGCACAAAGTTCTACCTGTGCTGCTTAAAACTCGACTGCTTTCTCAATGAACCACAGGGTCAAAAACCTGTTGCTGTATCCGCTTAATACTACAGGAGCAATTTTTCTTCTTCCCTTCCACCCCCTCAAAAAAAAATTTTAAAAATCTGTGCTTTATTGAATCACCGGGTACACCAAAAGCAAGCTCTTATTTTAGCAAAAATATCAACACTGACTGCCAAGGTAGATTTAAGGTATTCATTACAAAATATTTTGTCCTGGGCTTTAAGAATAATGCGCTTTCAGTACAAAGAAATGGTTATTCCAAACATTGGACTTTTTTTTTTCTTTTAGTTATTTACAATAGGTTTCAAGATTTAGAATTACCACGAAAGATTTACTTATATTGCAGTTCATGTAAAATTTAAAATCAATAAAGTAAATAAATTTAGCTTGTCTGCCTGAATCGATTTCCTCCTATGCTAACACAGCCCTGTAATGCTGCACTTCCTTATCTCCCATGTCATCCTCCAGTGATAGTCTCGGGCTTGAATGGTGCTGTGTTATCATGTCCTTTGCAACATAGTGTTCCTCTGAGCCTCCTGCCACTTCAGTATTTCAAACCTGGGTTTGGAGCCTCACCTCCCGCTGGAGGGGGAGCTGCTGGTGCTGGGAGCCAGGATCCAGCTTCCTCCCCTTTGGAGCAGCCCTGTGCTCTCACAGCTGGTGCTGGAGAAGGGGAATATTGCTGCAAAAATAGGGACAGGTAGCTGGGCTCTGACACAGCCAAGATATGCATGGAAAAGGGCTGAAAGGTTCTTCGGGAGGGCAACCCCACTGGAGAGGGAAAAAGAATTGCTCCCTGTTTTTCCCACTTTTTTTTTCTCCAAAAATGCCAATACTTGGGAACAAGCAGAGCTTCCATTTTAGTTTTTTATTATTGTTATTATTATCTTTTTTATATTTGTAGGATTTTCATGATGATGAAAAGCAAATGTGCTCCTCCACCCTTTGCATTGGTATTTTCCTCTGCGTTGGTATTTTCCTCAGCATGAGGTGGGGCAATTGCAGTGTACACAGAAAGAGGAGAGACCCCCAGTGCTGGATTTTCATTGGGTTCGTCCTCTTTTTTATACAGATGCCTGGGTCAGTTGTCAAAACTGACATGCCTGTGGGAGATGCCCGGGCACGACTGAAATGCCAGGCTGCAGGAAAGCACTTGGTCAGGAACGCAGTAGCCAGTTCCAGGTTTTACCCTTGGCAGTCTCATCAGCATTCCCCATAGAATCACAAATGATAACATAGACCACGGACCTACCTTGCAGTGCTGCCGAGTGTGCTCAGCAGGCACAGCTGCCCCATTCATAGGATTTGCAACAATAATAATCTAAAACTGACCAACTTTAAAAATATTGGATTTACTTATTAAAAAAGGAAACACATAAATACAAATGCTTTGATTCTGGGTCTGGCAAAAGGGTTACTTTTTATAGCCACACAAACAATGTTCTTTTAAGGCAGTACTCTAGTTTCATGTGTAGTGAAATGTTCCTTTTTTATTACTTGTGAAAGAAAAGAAAATATCAACCCTGTCTGTCAGTGCTGCTGTTGAGTTTAAGATGGAGCACCCTTCCGGAAGCTGCAAGGGAGATGTCTATAAAATGTTAGGCTGACTTTAAAGAAAAACAAAAAGGAGAACAGAAAACAGAAAAAGAGAGGGCATAATGATATAATAATAATGAAAAATAGGAACAGATCTCTTTCTGGTTTAAGTTGGGATAAATTCAAGTGGAACCAGTGATGTACTGTATTTATAGCAATTCAACAGCAAGAGGTTTGTGTATGTCCAAAACTCAGGAGCAAATAAATACAAGCTATGTAATCAGTTTTATTTGTTTTCTGAGTCATGTCTGGTGCATGGAGGCAAAGAGGCTCCAGTTAGAGGAGTGGATTAGAGGAGTGGAGTTGTCCTTCCGGCCAGAGCTGTCGGTGAACTTGGAGCATTAAGCCATAGGAAGTCCAGGATCGCAGTTTCGGCTCTGTAGCTGCCAGCAGGTTTGCAGGTGATGTCGAGCATGATGTGGTTCAAGACCAAATACAATTCTTGTACCCTCCTGGCCAGAAAGCAGGACGTGCTGGATTGGGTATGTGCATTAATGACTGGCTTTCCCAGATTCGGGGCTGTACAACTCCTGAGGCTGTTTCTCACTAGAAACTTGGCTGAGATGTGGGGAATTGGGCTAATTAAGAAGATGTTAAACACAGCTCTGCAGTAACAGCAGCTGACTGGCACGCTGTCTGGAACAGGGGGCTTGCTGAGCCTGACTGTCACGAAGCTGAGAAAGGAAGAGCCTGTCATTTTATTAACTGCAAAATCATCTTTGATTGCATTAGCAAGGCTCTCCCGCAGCAATGAAGCCTAATTTTCTGGGGAAAGCTGTGTGGGTGCCCGCGGGGGAACGCTGTGCTCCGAAGGTCAGCTCGGGCTTTCATTTCTTCACCCTGTTTTTTGATAAAGAGCTCTGTGTTGTCAGAAAAGAGCTGTTGTGGTTGCCCTCCTAAGTACCTACGGATAGGCTTGAACAAGTGCTTAGTCTGAAAACTGCGGAGCGTCAAGTCAAGAGACTCCTGTCCTGTTCTGCGCTGCTGGCAACCAGCGCTTCTCCTGGCGCCGAGATGAGGGCAAGAAAAGGGCTGTAGTCACCCATTCAGAAATGGTTCAGAAATGCCAGCCCAAACTTTTGAGATCTTTTTCCTTTCTAATTTGCCTATTTAGTAAATAGGTAACAAAATTAATCCCATACAGTGCCACTTTTAATTCTATTATCTGCTGGTTTTTCACTGGGGACATAAGCTCTGTCCCTGCGTGGGGTGACTGAGGTTTAATTCTGCACCCAAGAAGTGGCAATGCTCTGCTGGTCTGCAGGAAAAACTCAGTCCATGCAAAGTAGAAACACTCAGGACCAGCCAGGAATATTTCTGAGCATATGTAATCAGCGCAGAGCTCGCAGACTTTATTTAAACCTTCAACTTTTCTACACTTAGGTTGTCAAACATTTTAAGCCTATCCACCAAGTCATCACTTCTACTCCTTGTGTTTAGATTTGCAGAATTTGATTTTGAATTTTTTTTTAAAAAATAGAGGGGTTTTTGTTTTATCTTTTCAAGTAGTGAAAGCACCCTCTCCTCCGTGGGGCAGCCAGGGGCACTGGTGTCAGAGAGGTTTTCCTGTTCAGCCTGAAGATGCTGAGCTGGTTCCCTGATGCTCATTGAGGTGCCTTAACTCAGTCACCAACACAGCGACTTCTGCCTGTTGTTTTACAGAGTTCAGAGGCATAACAGCAGAGAAATACGAAGCTGACTAATTTACTGACTAATAGCATATGATTAATCCAGTATTTCCTCTGGAGAGGGGGTGATACGATAACAGACTGTCATTTTAATTTTGATGGCTACTAATGTGTGATCCTGTGTGGTTTGGGGTGCATTAATTAGGATGTGAGAATAGCTGAAAACAGATAAAGGGGTGGGTCAGGATGACAAGCTCTTATGTTATTAACTTTGCCATATCAAGTACTTATATTGATCCAGCTGCTGGACTCTTGTATAGACTCCTCCACCTTGAGTTGTAGATGAGATTATATTCATGTCTGTGCTCATCTTTCTCAAGACAAGGAAAAAAAATACTGGAGGGAAGGACATGGTATCAAATGGGCAGCCTTGGTTTACAGAGATGCCTGCTCTTCTTGTTCCCATATTCACAAACACAGCTATGGATGTCAAACTCCCCCAGTGTTTCACCTTCTGGGTCTTATCCACACTGAACATGGAGAGGTTGCTGAGAACAAAGTGCTTGTGCAAACCGTGGAAACATAAGCTGGGATCTGATTAATTTATGGTATCCCCAGAAAGCTGTAAAGCTACCCACAAAATACCCCCAATATTCTCACCACGCACCAAAAAGCATAGAAGTCCATTTCCATAGTGTAAGGGAAATATGAGGCACTAGAGCAGGGGGACATATGGATTTGGGGCAAACGTGGCTTGACCCATTCAGTCCTTGATTTCCCTATGACTGGAGGGGATGTAAAGGATGTGCTCATCCCTGCCACGTGCTCCGGGAAGCAGGATGGAGGGGTCTTAGTGATGTCTTAGTGTGGGCGAAGTGACAGAGTTTGTTTGCTGTGCTTCAGTTTCTGCTCCTACAACACAGAGTTCGAATGCAAATAGATTTAGTAGTTTTTTAAAAAAATTATTATTTCAGTCATTTTATTGGTCAGCTCCAGCTGCTGCCATTTCAGGTTGATGATGGCTGTTTTCTGTCCTGTCACACAAGTCCTGTGTGATCCCAGGAATGAGTGCATCCCTCAGAGCCATCGAGCTCCCCTTGGGCAGAGGGGCCGGAGCTCAGTATTTTGCACGGCCCCAGCGTGGTTTCTCTGCGCTATCTCCAAAATCAGCCCCGCACCTCCTCCTCGTTTATCAGCCAGAGCACACAGATAACATCCTCGTGACGTGGCCCTGACCTTTGTCAACCTTTGTTAAGGCTCCATCTGAAGTCCGGCCGAGTGTTTGTAAACAGGATGTAATTAAGGCTGGGAACTGACAGCGCCTGATGGGAGGACAATGCGGAGCTGGCGGGACCCGGGCTGTCAGATGTCCGCCCGCATTGTGCTGCCGGTGCCGTCGTGGTAATTGGTGTCCTCTGGCCGAAGGAAGTGCACTCAACTCGGATTAATCTGCCGCAGTGCGGGGGCCATCCCTGCGAGCGCGAGTGTTTCCTCCGATAAACCCCCGAGCGGGGCGGAGGCAGCGGCAGGAGCTGTGAAAGTCGAGACCGCGCTGACAGGTGCCCACCGAAAACTGGGAACAGGAAAGGTGTGGGGTGACAAAAGCTGGCAAAGACACGGCGTCTTCGCAGCTCGCCTTATCGGTCGGGCGAGCGAGGCAGGTTGAGCGCTTATCGCGGCTCGGGGCGGCTGGAGCGGGCGCAGGATGAACCGGAGGAAGGGATGCGGATAACGCCGGCTGCGGGCACGGCTGGATGTGGCCAGGAGCGCCCCTGGCAGGGCTGGAGCAACAACTTTAGTCCCATGATTTGCCCAGGGCAAAGTTTAAAATACATACATGCATATATATATGTGTGTGTACATATAAAGGGTATATATGCGCGTACATCTATATGCATACATATGAAAATGAAAACTCATAATTTCATAATTGAAGGAAAAATGCTTTTCTGGGTTTTTGTTTATTCATTTTTTTGATATCCCGATCAGGTTCTATAGCTTCTTTTATAGCCCCGACCTTGTTAATAAATGAGAGTAGAAATGACCAAATGCAAGGCTGATCCCAAGAATCCCATTCTTTTTGTCCACTGCTTGTCTAGGCATGAGGAGGAAGCTTGACTTTAAAATTTGTTTTTCATCACCTAACATAAGCAGGTGTGTTTCAAAACATTCCTTTCCTTTTTCATATTTACAGACTGACAGATATCTGCCCATGGTAACCTAAAGGTAGATAAATATTCATGGGTGTGCATTGATTTAAGAAAATGTACAGCATTCTCACTTTTTTTGGCATACGTGCATCTAAAAATGTTACGGTATGTTTTTCCCCTGTAAATTTTAGATTACATCATCAGCTTAAGGATTGTACTGATTGCACTAACCCTTTCAGGTTTATTCAATTAGTATTTTATACAACACACTGGATTTCATATTGATTAGGGATTTCCAAATTGCCATTTTAATATGAAAAATAAGGTGTCCATGAATCAGTGAATATATGAGAAAGTGTATGACGAGATCTGTCTTAAATACACGGAGCAGATGCTTTGGAAATCCGTATAACACCACGGCAGTTTCCTGGAGTAGCATCCTACACAGCATCCAAGCACAGACTACTCATTGAATATTTTAAACCCTGTAATTTAGGGCTGGAGGAGTCAGATCACACTGCTTTGAAATTAATAGTCAAATTCTTGTTCTGCTTAGCTCTAAGGAGAGGTGAGCATTAGCAGGGGCATTCCCCGTATCCCAGCCCGAGAGCCCTGCAGTGCCAGAAGGAAGAGGAGAAGGTGGCTGCTGTGTCGGGAGTGGCTGCACATCTGAATGATGGCGACTTGTAGGGGAACTGGAAGAAAAAAGGGCTCTGGTAACTTTTGCCCACTATTTTGGGTCTGCTCCAGAAGGAAGCCTTAAAAAGAAAAGAAGCACTAACCAAAAATCCACCTGTTCCCAGGGGAGAGAAGTGATTCCCAGAAGCCCAAAGAGAGACTAGAGAAAGTATATACACACACACACATATTTCTGTGTACGAAGACAAATGAATGAATATTTTTTTTCTCAATATGAGAAGGAAAGCAGAAAAATATTCTTTGGCAGCTTTGAGTTTACTCAGCTCAAAAATATGCCTCAAAGTTCAAACCAAAGTTGACCAATCCTCCAAAGCTGCTTACAGCTGCAGATAGTGACATTCTTTTCCAGATGTTAATGGGAGCAAGGCAGAAAAGCACAATAATGCCTGGAGCCCGTTGAATGGAAATGCCTGTTTTCCTGTATTAGATTGTCCAGAGTTGTCAGACATCCATATTCCAGCACTGGGAGGGCAGGCAGGGATTGTGGTGAGGGTTTGCCAGGTTTGGGTTTATGTTCATGTGTGCCTTGTCTGCAGAGTGCAATGTGAAGCAGAGCCCTTCACTCAACAGCAGCAAATAAACACAAGGAGGCAAAGGGCTGAGTACAGCACCTTTGGGAGCAGAACAGGGCAGGAGAGGAGGGGAGGATGGACAGAAGCTGCTGAGAGATGCAAATGGGCTCATGGCTAAAGAGAGATGAGGCAAACCAGGGAAAAACGGTTCCACTTAACCTACCTAACCTACTTAACTAAATAAACCCTTCCTGTGACATGCAGCGGGGTTTCCCTCAAAGACCACAGTCGTTAGATGAAAGAGTTAAAGACAGAACACTCGGAAAGAATTAACTTTGATGTTTAAATATGTTTTTGGCACGTAAATACACCCGTCAAAGGAAAGGGAGCAAAATACCCAATGCAGCAAGTATAGGGTGTTTTATTTTTTGTTTGGGAAGGGTGGGTTAAGTTAGGGTTGTGGAGGTTTTTTTTTTTTTTTTTGGTAGGTAAATCATTTTCTTTTTAAATGAAATTCTGTTTGACTGCATGAAATATGAACAGTAATTAAATGCACAGTCTGTGGGCCTTCCATACTTTAAAGCTCTTTCTTAAAAAAAAAACCCAACACAACTGCTCACCTCAGACAGGCCAATTACCCAAGAATGATGGAGTCAAGAGGAAAGTAGCTAAATTTCTTTACTTGAATGATCACAACCACAAGCCAGTGATTAGTCCCTGCAGCACCAGCAGGGATGTGGTGGGGACACTCACATTGGAAGACTTCAAATAGTCATTTCCTTGGTTAAAATAAAATCTGACTGCACTAAATAGACAGTTTTTAATCTCAATTGGACATCTGAAGATTTCTCAAGCTGTTGTTGGCTGCGGCAGAAACAAATTTTTCTGCTTTGTTGATTAAACCAGTGGTCTCCACCATTGCTTATCGGCCTGCGACGAGCTGTTCTTTTTAATTAAAAGTGAGCCACCACGAGAGAGCAATTAACAGCTAGTAATTACTGTGCTCTTCAGAACTGCAACATTTTGCCTTTCATTCCAATTATATAATGGACAAGTGGCTTTTTGATCTTCAAATTAGTGAGCTCTTGTACTATTTGTTTTGAGGCAGATTTGGAAGGTTAATGATGGCCTGTGGTGGCACTCTTTCCACTGACTGATGTAAGACAAGAAAAAAAGGGGAAGGAAACGGGAATAGTCTATCAAGAAATGCAAATGCTGCCTTCATGATAATGAACAGGAGAAACACAGGCAACTTAATATGCAGGTTATTTAATACAAACCAAATAAAGCCCTCGTTTTGGTGCTAGCCCGTGCTATAGAATTGTTTTTTTTTTTTTCATAAAAAAAAAGTTTAATTAAGCATTTCAATATAGATTCTTTAGAGAGTGACACATAACATTTAACTGTTTGATACTTAATTGTGTTTGCCTTTGATTGTGGCACCTATAGTTAAATGTTGTACAACATTACTGAGGCATTGAACTGTCCCCTAGGACACGCGAGGCATTGACTTTGTCTAAAATCTTTTAAGTAATAAGTCTTAATATATTTAATGGCCACTGTGCCCTTTGAGTACAAGGAGCCCTTACATCACAAACAGTTGTCTAATTTTAATTAATATTGATTTGCATCTCTTAAATAAAAACTATAATTGTTGCTCTTGCTTACGGCTCTATAATAATCCTAGAGGATGGACATGGGGAATATGCTGTGTGTATAGGAGTGTGTGTTTTAAAGAATAGATCAATAATGCTGTTATTAGGGCAGATCTCTGCTCTTTTGATTAGAGCTGCTGCAATCAGCTGAGTGCTGCTGTGCTGACTTACAGCGGTTGTGGTCTTGGCATCTGATTTTTAAAAATTGTTATTATTGCTGGTATTGCTTTTTCAAGTACAAATACAAATAAGGTTTGTGCCGGTCTCGGCTACCCTGATTTTTTGCAAGAAGTCAACAGCTGTAGTATTCTGCTGCCTCTTAACCCTGAGTGGGTCAAGAATTTGGCACTTTACTCTCGCTGTGCATGGCTGGATTATGCATATCTGCACAGCTTAACAAAACCACAGACCCCACCAAACAGAGAAACTACAGATGTTGTGGAAAAAACAAGGTGTCTTCAGTGTGAGGAATAAAGCATGAATCTCTTTCTATGGGTTGCTGAAACAAGAAGACCTGTGTTTAAATTTCTTCCCATCCATTGATTTGGTTTTTCCTTGACTAAACACAGTCATTAATTACACAAGTAACAGTAGGTGTGACAGAACATAGACAAACCTTTTCTTTTGGGCTGTTAAAGCTTTGGTCTTGTAGTTGTTCTTGTAGGAGAGAAAAGGACTGTTGATTTTCTTGGAGGCAGAATCAGGTTTGAATTACTCAGAAGATGCTGAAAAACAGTGTAAAAATCATGTTTTTAAAAGTGTTTGCATCATGTTTTCAAGTGTCCACCTAAACCCTGAGCTGGAGTATGATACTATAATTAGGATTTTTAAAAAGGCTCTGCAACCTGTGTGCCAAGCTGGTTACATGGCTTATGGTCTGCTGGATAACTGCAAGCTGAGCTCTTGAAAATTTACATCCAGAGTCTCTTCCCATGCCTTGGCAAACAAAGCTTCCGCTGACAAAACTTTGTCCTGTGAAGAGTTCAGGACTGGGAGGTGAAAGTTGGAGAGTGGGAAAATAGAGAGACTGAATTAAAATGCTTCAAGCAGGAACAGGGACAATATACACCCAGAGAATTTGGAAGAAATAATTCAGGTGCTTGAAAGTTTAAATCTCTTTAGAGGAAACTGTTATGCTGAATGGGGCAAATGTTGACTTTTCAATTACAGGTTTGTTAAGGATCATGGACTGTTTTGGTTCACTGTGTAGAGCAGTCCTCCCAAGTGGTTCCAGGCTTGAAGATGAATGCGTGATCTTTGTCTGAGCCATATGCAACCCCTCACAGTAACGCTTGCCATGGGCTGAGATGTCACCAGTGTGGTGTTTGTCTGTATTGCAGGGATGTGGAGGAAGTATCAGGGCTGCATTCCCATCCTCTCTCCTTCATGCAGCCGTTTGAATGGGTCACAGCAGCTCTCCTTTGTTTCCTTAATGCACAGCGTGCTGGGGTTTCTCTGGAGATGCGAGGGAGAGGCTGAGATGACACAGGATCTCTGAGCCTCTGAAATGAACTGGGGTCAGGCTGGGGAAAATGGATAGAAAGGAGTAAAGACTCAATTTGAACATTTAGGAAGGTAATGTTGGGAGAAGGTTAGAGAGCAGGACACCCTTGAGATGGGCTTATTGGAGACATACACCAAAAACCTTCTCAATTTTCCTTTGATATCAGCAAGTCAACCCATTCCTTGGGTCCTGGCCTAGGGGAGGTGAGGTGTGTGCTCTCCCAGGAACACCCCTAACAAGTAACTGCTCCCGTGGGGAGGGTTCCTCCTCTCATTTCCCAATCATTCCATACCCATAAACACTGGTAGGTAGTAATTTCTGGTGACTACTGCTGGTGCTGATTCCTGCACCCAAGACCAAGCACAGTTTCATGGTCACTTTACCTATTATCTGTCCCTGCAGCATGGCCCTGATCTGGTAGAGTTCTGTGTTTAATGACATCCTGAGGGGGTTCAGGAAAGGAAATCAGCAAAATCATTGAGATCACTGCTGTGACCTGAGCTTGGGCATTTATAACATCTAATTCAGTATTAATAGGAACTTGACTGTGGTCATTTGCACATAGCCCACAGGGCAAAGACCCAAGTGTTAAGTGCTAACAGGTCAGGATGACACTCAATGTGCACAGATATATTTGCATATTCAGGGTGCAATGGAATATAAACCAAACCTGAAACTCTGGTGTGTTTGAGGTGTTAAGAAAAAAAAAGGGGTATTGGTTCCATCAGTGGCAGTGCTGCTCCTCACTGCTGTGCAAGGCTCTGAGAATTTCTGAATCATGGTTATCAACGTTGAAACTACTCATTTTGTAAAACCAGGCGATGCTCCCCAGCCCTTGTGCAATGCCCCTGGATCCTCAGGGACTTCACCCCAGCTTATCCTGATGGATGTCAGCAGGGGAGGAGGACCCAAGCATTTGCTTCCACTCTTGCAAACTCTTCACCATACATCTACATCTTGGAACCTGAAAGGGAGCCCTGGCAGCAGTGCCTGCAGTGAGGTTCACCTCCTTAGACAATCTATTCCCTTGATCTGCACACATGTGGTGACTCTGGCTAATGGGAGTTGCACATGCTGGGTAAAAGGAGACTAAACCTTTCCTACATTTTTACTGGTGAAATACTGGAAATGGGATGGTGGCAGCCAACTAGATTGTGAGGACTCTTGTCAGAAATATGATTAGGAATTTGTTTCCATGTAGCTCACACGGTAACAGACGTGAGCCTTGAGCCAGATGAATAGTAGGTAATATCTAGAGAAGGCAAAGTGTTCTCTGAGATGTTTAAATGAGAATTCCAGAGCAGATGAAAATTGGCCTCTGAGGGAATAACATTTTCTTTTTCTTCATAACTGCGGATAAAAATTCCAAATAGATCATCAGTATGTATATTGAGGGGAGATCACATTCCTGTGATATTGCTGGAAAATTCAGTAGCAATGTATTTTTCATTTTTCATTTTTGAATTTTTTTGCTCCCTGAAAATTTTCTTCTTGGATTTTTGCCATATAATGCAATAAAATGCGCCCATGAGATACAGGAGATTTAAAGTCTGTTGGTGTTCATTACATTACACAGAGTCATACAGAATTTAAGGTCCTATATGTTAGTCTGCTTCTGAATAAACACAGGCAAGTACATCCAAGGTAGGAGAAGCAAAACCCTGGATGCCTCTGCTGTAGCTGGAAATACGAGAATAAGTCTTCTGGATGTGTATTTATTTTGGAGGCTCAGAAAAACCCAATAGAAGCAGGGCTGCTTTATGTGAGTCTTGGAGTGAAATAATATATACATTCACACACAAAAAAAAAGTGTGATCAATTTAACTTTCATCCTTTCTGCCTTGTCCCGTGTTGCTGTCACATCTCCTAGACAGAGCAGAGCAAGGCTCCATGAGGGGCTTGAAGGCTGTTGAAGCATAAATCACAATATTGCTAAAGAAGAAGGTAATATAGTTCTAAATTATAAATTTCAGTATGTAGATTTTAGTGAGAAGAGCTCCACTCGAGTTCAGCTGGCCTGTTCTCCTCTGCAAGGTTTTGTTTTCCAGGATTTTGTCTGGTTCTGTTTGCCATTGCCAGGCAGCTCTTCTCATGGTCATGTCCTGCTCGGATATGGCAATACTTGGGTTAAACTCAGTGTTTCTCACCGCAGAGGTATTTGAAAATTGTCTGCAGATATATCTGAAAAACGGCAGTGTTGAGGCAACATTCCTTTAAGAATATTAATTTTTCTCAGTAGAGAAAAAGGAAGTTTCCTCAGACAGTTTTGAAATGTTCAGTCTTTCAAAACCATCAAAAATGTATCTTTAAAAAAGATGTGATATCCAGCCCTCATTTTGTGATACACCTTGACTTTTAATAGTTGAATTAAAAAAAAAAAATATTTGCAAAGATCCTCCAAAATGTTTGCAGTCCTGGCTTTGGCATCATACTTTTTTTGTACCCTTTCTTCACAAATCCAATCCCAGATTACTAAATTATAATTTTTTTTTTCAATTTGCAGTTTTGCTTAAATTTCCTTCAGGTTTCAAACATTCTCCCCGTAATGAGTTTCCTCCACCCCTTTCTCTATTATGTGTGTCATACAAAGAGATACTGAGATCTTCATGGCTCTCTCTAGAAAAGCTGTAATGGGTTATTTTTTTGGCTGGAGCTAGCAGTTATTAAATCCCTCCTGCTTTGCGGATGTCTCTCCTCCATTGAGCACCATGTGCTAATCTCCTGTTCTTCCAGTGTATGCATCCATGCTTAATGTGGGGAAGCAGGCTTAAACCTCTTAAACTCATGTCAAATGCTCGGAGTTGGCTTTTACAGCTGTCCACATCCAAAGGTGGGAGGGCATCCCAGAGGCCTTCCCAGCACTGCCAGTGATGCAGAGTGTGACCAGGCTTGAAGCATTTTTCATTCAGCTGTACTTTCTAAGGTTGGAGCTCTGGCCTTTGAAATTACCTTCTGATACCACCCGTCCTGGGAGATTGCTTCAAACAATCATAGAATCATCCAGTGGTTTGGGTTGGAAGGGACCCTAAAGCTCATCTCATTTCAACCCCCCTGCCATGGGCAGGAACACCTTACACTATCCCAGGTTGCTCCAAGCCCCACCCAACTTGGCTTTGGACACTTCTAAGGATGGTGCAGCCGCAGCTTCTCTGGGCACCCTGTGCCAGGGCCTCACCACTCTCACAGGGGATAATTTCTTCCCGGTATCCCATCTGATCTGACCCTCTGTCTGTGTGAAGCCATTCCTTCCTTGTCCTGTCCCTCCATCCCTTGTCCCAGGTTCCTCTTCAGGTCTCCTGGAGCCCCTTAAGGCACCGGAACGGGCTCTGAGGTCTCCCTGGAGCCTTCTCCACCCCAGCTCTCAGCCTGTCTCCATAGCAGAGGTGCTCCAAACTCCCTGTGATCATCTTCAAGGCCTCCTCTGGACTCACTCCAACAGATCTGTGTTCTTATGTCAGGGACCCCAGAGCTGGCTGCAACACTCCAGGTGGGGTCTCATGGGAGCAGAGTAAAGGGGGAGAATCACCTCCTTTGAGCTGCTGCCCATGCTGCTTTTGATGCAGCCCAGGAAGGTGAAAGGGAGAGTGATGGCCTCCTCAGCTGGATCCAGGCTGCTTGAAAAGTTCCTCTTACCTACTGGTGAGATAAATGTCTGTGATAAATAAATTCCCAGCTTTGGGAGCCTTCCCTTTTAATGGGGTCAGATGCTGTATCCTCACCCAAGACAATGTCAGCTGCAGGACATGTTTGTGCTGTGCCACCATAGCCTTGTTTTCGGTGAAGGTCAGCAGAAGCCAAAGTATCCCCTCTGTTTAGAAACCCACGGATTTGGTAGCAGTGGGAGCTACCTGAGCTGATTGACCAGGGAGCTGCTGGATGCCATGCCAGGAGAATGGAGACCATGCAGTGGACTGTAGATTAATTATAATTTTGTGTAATGGCCACTGTTTTTTGCAAACCTAAGTTTCATCTAGTGCTGTGACTCTTAAAGCATGGTTGACTTTTGTATTGTACTGCTTCTCCTTGCTCTCTGCATAATGGAAGATAATGTCCTGTCTGCCCAGCCCCTTTCCCAGTAAATTAAGGACGTTTAGTTTGCGTGTTGATCACTTTAACTTACATTGTTCTAGGAATGTAATGCACATTCCTGGGAAAATACTCTTTTTCCAATAGAGGGAGTGTTAGTGCCAGGCAATGCCCTTCTTTCTCACTCCCTTTGCATCTTGTAAACCTCCCTATAAGCAAATAAAGAGTGTCTTGCGGCTTGGTGCTGTTTGGGCTGAGTTTGCTCCCCAGTCTGCACCAGCCAACTGACTTCTCTGAGCTGTGACACACACACAAAAAAGATCAATCTATTCATAACAGTAGAGTGGAGGGAAAGTTGGTCCTCCCAGAAACCTGCCTCCGGATGGTAGGGCTGAGTCGTTGTCTCTGTCACCCTTCGCATTCGTTTGCCTAATCTCTTGCAGACAAAAAAGTCGTGTTGGCATCCAGAAGTCCTTTAAAGTAAAAAAAAAAAGTAAAAAAAAAGTAAAGAAAGGAATTCAAACCTCTAATCCCTGTCACCTTCCCCTCAGAAGGCTGGGGGTGGTGTGGGGTGGGGAGGAGTAGAGCAGCCCCGGCTCTCAGAACAAAACTGATCTAAGCCCTTTGCACACCAGACAAAGCCTGGGAAGAGGATGCCCGTCTGGGAGCAGCAGCTGGGCTGTGAACCCTGCGAGCCCTCTGCTCCGAGTCCTTCTGTAGGATCCCTGCACTGCTTGGCCACTCCCTGGGGAGGTGGGATGCACTGGGGCATCACCCTCCCCAGCCCCCGGCTTTCCTTGGATAAATCAGATCCCCTGCCCCATGGCATTCGAAAGGGAAGGGGATGCTTGAAGGCAGGATGTGGGGTAACGAGTTGGCATCTGGCAGGTACTTGGGATGTGATGATGAATGCACTGAATTCATACAGCTCCTGGTTGTGGAGAGGGTCTCCCATCCCAAGAACATTCCTTCGCTTTCCTTCCACTGCGCTCGCTGTGCAGGTTTGGGGGCTCATTTGAGTCTGTGGGCCCGAATCCTGCTCCAGACTCAAATGACGCTGGAGTCTGCGCTCCTGCTGCAAGCGAGATCAGAATCTGATCCAAGCTGAACTTAATCTCTAGCAGCTGCCCTGACTGGGAGTTTACCTTCTGAGCAAGACAGGCAGCCACTGATTAAAACCCAAGTCAAAGGGGCAATGACCCCCAATTTACTGCCTGCCCTTCGGCAGTCGAGGGGGTTTAGAAGTCAACCCCCCAACCTCTGAAAAGGCTGTGGGAGTGGAAGAGACTCTGGAGAAATCCCCGCAGGAGCCGGGATCACCAGAGCGGTGTGGGGAGGCAGAGGAGGGTGAGCAGAGCAGCTGAGCTGGGCTGCATCTGCCAAGGCAAAACAAAGGCTGTAAATCCAGCGTGAATCATGGAAACGGAATTAACTCAAAATTATCCTTTCAAGGTGAAATATTAGCGGTGGTAACAGTTTGTTTTTGTCACACGGGTGTGTGCTGCTGTGATTTTTAGGAAACTTTTCCTGGTAATTTAGCTTCAGGATGTATGTCATGTGCTGTGATGTCTTTAATGGGGAGACATAATAGCGTGTGCTGAGGGACCTGTGGGTTCAACGCCGAAGCAGACAGCACGTATTTAAAATGTAAAAAGCAGATTTATAATGTTTCCAGTGACAGAGAATGATAAAAGCCAATGACCAAAAAACATGAAAAATTAATTTAAATCGAAGAGAAGCATCCTTCTGTCTGTCTCGCATCTGCTGTTCTGGGATTTCTGCATAAATCTATATGTTTTGGTTCTATTTAGTGCTGTGGGTACTTTGATTAATTTAGCTACATGTTACTGTCATGTTGGGCACATTCATCTTCTGTCTTGAAACATGTACTCCTCAGCCTCTCTATCATTCCACCCCTTCAGGCCTTATTTTCATCACATTTAAGAGAACTCTCCCCTGCCTGTCTTTATCTTGTTAGGCTTTCAGCAGCTTAAGTTGAATCTTCATTCTTTCACTCTTGCTGTCAAACCTCCTTTACCAAGTTATCTCATTTTCCTATTCATAACATCTAACCCATTATATTTAATACTCAGACACAATTGCATCTGAACATTATGTAGGACTTGCCAGCACAAATACTTGTAAATGAAATCAGACCACTCCTGGAAGGAGCAGTGGTGACTTTGCCTTGCCAGTGCGTTTTAAATTGAAAAATGCCCAGGACTAAATCCAGTCCTGGAGAAAGTGAAGTCGGTAGAGCTTCATCTGCCAAGCTGAGATGGATTTGACCCTCCAGTACCGAAAGCTGGAAGGTTAATAATGATCACATAATCTGATATGAAGCAGAAATTAGTGTCAGAACTGTCCCAGTGGGGGTGTCTACATCTAGGGATGACAAAGCCCTTCAAAAGGATGGGTAAATAATAATGTTCATACTGCAGCTGGAAAACTGAGGCAGGGAAGTGGAGGGACTTCCCAAATCTCAGAAAGCCATTAGTGCTCAGGCCAGGTTTTTGCAGGAGAGGATCCAAATCTCCTTTCATGGTGGGAGTTGCTGGGTCCTCAATGCCTCCATTGGAGGCTCATCCCTATTGGACAGGGGAGTTCAGGTTTTCTCTCTCTGCTTTTTGAACTGATGAAATGGGGCTACACAGGGGCCTCTTCAGCAGCAGATGCATTGAAAAAAGAATGGGGAAAAAAAAAAAAGAAAGAGGATGACTCCTGGGTTAAGCTTTTTGGTAAAATTCCGTTGCTCTTGCACCTTTGCAGAGGTTGCAGCAGTGGGGAACAAGAGCTGCAAAGGCACTGTTGGCTGTCCTGGGGGCTCCTGCTCAGTTTTTGAGGTGGATCCTGACATTTCTGCCTGTTGCAAGACCTGGGTCGGTGTGTGAAAGACGATATATGAATTAGTTCCTTCTGGTAGCGCTGGACAAAGCTCAGTGACCCAGGAAATGTTTTCCTCCCCTTTATTCCTATAACTGCCTTCCTTTGCTGGCAAGCTGACCTTTTTAAATGCTTCATCCTTTCCCTCCCAAATGTGGAATTTCCTCCCAAAAAAATCGTTCTGGCTCAAGACCCAAGGCTGGTCAGACTCAGCACAGGCTAGAAATGGGTTTTGGTACAGGACAGCATCATGCTTTTGGCAGAGTGTCCTGGCCTGGGAGAGCAGCAGTGGAGAATTGCGCAGTGCCGGGGCTGGGGGATCCCTGCTCCTCCCTGGGGCTGGCCTCACCCTTCTCCTTCGCCTCCAAAAGGGGTCCAAGTGTTTTCTCTGTGCATTGCTCTATTTTTAGGAAGAGGAAAAGCTATTTTAAGCTGCGCTAAAATGTTTTTATGGCTCTTTCTGAGCCTTCTGTAGTTAGTTGGTCTCATGGTAATTAAGGCATTTGGCCTTACAAGTGGAAGGATTATGAAAACAGTTTCAGCGATTTCTAGAAGTGCTCCAACATATTCCCAAAATAGGATTTTTTGCATGTGTGTCTGTTTGCTTTCATTTATTTTTTTTCACCAATGAATGATGCCAAGTGAAAACGCAGTGTCTGCCGCTTTCACTGGGGTGCTCTGACCCAGCCCTTGAGCATGGAGAGCACTATAGAGCATTTCCTAGGCATCAATATGCACCACTTACATGAGAGTGCATTATTTTTATTAACTGGAGTAGTTAAAATATCTTTGCTTAGCTTCTACTTGCCCTTACTGCTGGCAAAAGCCACTGGAAGATTTATATGGGAATTTTTCTTGCATAGGAGTAGGGAAAGAGCCCAAATTTGGGGCTCAGGGACAACCCACTGCCTGTGGGATCATGGCACTGAAATCACACGGCAGCTTGCCGCCAGCTCCAAACTTTTTAAAGGGATGATTAATGTTTTACCTCTGCTCTTCCCGCTAGAACAAAGTCAGCTGAACCAGAATAGTTCCATTAAAAATGAATATTTTCTGTGGTGCGTAGGTGATGTCGAAATGTTATACACCCGCTGGGTCTGGGATGGTATCAACCACAGTGTTCCGGGATCGTCTGCATTTAAATGGATGTGTGAAGGAGATGGATGAGGCAGCGAGAAACAAAAAGTATCACTCGAAGAGCTGGCAAAGGAAATGACTCCTTGTGTTCCCAAAGAGATGTGTGGGGCTGCTTGGCTGTAGGCAGCCCAAGCTGAGCAGTTGGTGCAAGCCAGAGTGGATGCTGTTAAATTTAATATCAAACTGGAAAGAATGAGGTTGATGATGGCCCTTATGGCCAACAATTTGCTCTCTGGAACATATTTCTAAATTGTCTGTGATAGAAACAAATAGAGGCTTAATAATGTCAGATGAACATGTAAACAGAATAATGTCTTAAACAAGTCCTAGTGCAGTCAATATAATCAGTCTAATACCTGACAAGCGGGTAGAAAAATACCCTTTTGCAAAAACTACATTTATTCAAATATTTCTAGAACTATTAATATCATTGACTTGAGGCACAAATACAGGTTAGTGCCTTTGGGCCTGGGTACCTTAAACATTAAAATTTATTATTATTATTTATTTTTATTAGCTTCACGTGGCAGAAGATTTATAATATTCTAGTTTTTATTAAGTACTTGTGGTTTTTAAAACTGATGGTAATTGTTGCTGGGTAAATCTCGAAAGGGGAAGGGGATTGGTTGGTCTAGTTTTGATTAAACTCTCAGAAGTTTGGGCATTTGTCCAAACTGTCTCAACCTCCTGCATTCCTAATATGGGTCTGCATATCTTCAGAGGATAGACTTTTATTATTCTCTTTATCTTTTCCTTTCCTTTTTCATTTCTCTTGTGAAGGTTCCTGTCCCGCTTGTGTTTGGGTCAGACACATGGTAGAGTATTTTGGTATATCTGCTTCTGAATGTGACCTGGGAAAAGCAGCCAGGAAAAGGGTTCAAAAATTTTGTAGAAAGTAATTAAAAAGAAGTTATCTGTATCCCTCAGCCGTTAACCCTTAAAAACCAGGTTAAGTTTGTAATTTATGCTATATACAAACCATAACATCATAAAATGTCTAGAATCAAAAGACACCCACAAGGATCAGATCAGATCCAAGTCCATATTTGTCTGTATTTTGAGCTGCAGACACACCAAGACCTTTCAGAGGTAAATAATAACATAAATATTTTCATCGGAAATATGAATAGAAAAATATGAACAGGTCATTATGACAAATATATAGTAAATGCTTTTCCTGTGATGATACCACATTAAATTACAGAAAAATAGGTCAGGAAATGTCCTACTGCAGCTCCCTTTTGATTCAGTTCTGTAAACTGAATCCTGTAGCTTCACAACATGACTTTTTTTTGGTAGGTGTTTAGTATACATATGGAGATGCATGAAATTTATTTGTCTCGTGGTTTTCAAAGTAATTTACAGGAAAACGTCACAGCAAGTAGACTTGTGTGGGTGTATTATTTTTTATTCAGAAGAAATGACACCCAGTATGAAGTTCCAGGCTTTTTACTGCAGTTTGTGAAAGAATCTCTGCTGAAATCATTTGCATCTGGCAGGATTTAGGCACCTGTTGCAGCAGGTTGTTACCAGAGGCTTGGTGGCACTGTCAGAGTCCCCAGTGACCCAAAGGAGCATCTGGGGCTGTACAAACACGAACACAAAGCACAATGTCTGTGTGCACTGCTCCAGAATTTGTTGCAGTGGTCATGGCCACATCCTCTCAGTGTGATGGAGGTTGGCTTTGAACAGCTGCTGGTATTTCCCTTTTTCAAACTGGCCAAGTTGGTGGAAGGAGCTTCGTTGAACTGATGGGCTTCTCTTGCAACGTTGGTTTGGGTACAGACGAGGTGTAGGTGCACGGGTGGAGCAGTTTTTATATGGATTGTGTCCACCATGTTCTGGAGAAGTTGTTTGTTTTCCCTGATGGAAAACCAGGGTGCTTCCTCCTCTCCTGGAGGGACAAATGCCTGCCCAGTACCTGGTCCTACCATGGAGAACAACCCTGGTTTTGATCTTGGGTTCCAGAGCTGTGCTCAGCTCTCGTGTTTGTGTAAGCTTTTTGTGGAGCACTGAACAGACCTTTATTCCTTTCTTCAGCAAGAACAACTTTCTCCATTTCCTCTCAAGCACAGGCTTTTGCTGTTATAATTGTGCAATTCCACCTGGGTTAGAACAGAAAAGTGTTTCTAATTGGATCCAGGCTAATATCAGGCCAGCACGCCGTGGTTTTCCAGCGTGACTGAGATATTCCACCCTCTGCCAAGCAAAAGGACACACTTTTTGCTGTAAAATCCCGATGATTTTCACTTGGAAAAAAATCCCCTTTTTTTTTCTTAAGAAAACCAGAATAATAAATGTAATAAAAATATTTTATACAGGGCTGTATTTTGATAGTTTGGGAATGATGCTTTACTAGACCAGTTTCTGGTCACTGGTAGGTGTTGGTGGTGCTGAGAGCTCTGCGCACAAACCCACCAGGCACGTTTGAGCCGTGACCACCAGCGTTTGCATTCGGTCACCTTCTTCCAGTGCTGAGTTTTAAGTGCTGCAGCATTATGTAGTTTTATTATTTTAATAGATGAGAGAGGCCCGTGATCAATAGCAGGGATGCTTTTATCTTAATCATCCATCCCTCATTCACAAATATGGAGATTTTCAGCCCCCTGTAAGGCTGCTTGTGATTTTCTGTGGGATGGTAAGATGGACCGAGGTAATTTCACTGTTCCTAAAATGCCATAAAAGCAGTAATCAGGTTATATTAATTTTGCCAACCATATTACTGTGCATCTCTGTTTAAAAGGCTTTGGGATGGCTGTAGTGGGACTGTATAAGATCCTTTTTTCCCTCTGGCATTATTCTGCCCCTAACGCTTTCGTGTCAGTTCAGGGTGACACATGAAAAGTGTAACCTGTGTGCAGCACTGAGTGAATACACAGCCAACCTGTAAAATACATGTGTGAATATTTCCTTGACCAAACTACAATCTGTGACCTTAAAACACCCTAATTTCATTGAAGTGAAGGCTCAGATCTAACATGTCTGTTTTTCAGATCTGAAATTAATGTCGTTTCTGTAAATGGTCAACTTTATTATTTATGTAGGGAGCATGCCAGGGCTGGAAATCTGTTAAAAACAACCAGCAACGTTTGGTAACCACTGACTGAAAGGCAAAAGTAACATTTGGGATTTTTTGCTCTACTCATCGATTTCTAATATGTGGTGTAAAAGATTTTAAGGTAATTTCTTAGTAAGAACAAGGAATTTTATTGTGACAGTCTGCCAGCTCTTATAAGCATTTTATTACAGAGATAACTACCAGCAAGTGTGTGAGCGCATTTTAGCTTGCACACTGCTGGAAATCAGTTTTAAGGGGGATGAAGCTGCCAAAAACTTCTTCAGTAGGCAAGAAAAGGCACTTGCCTTTGTCCCTAAGTGTGGCTTTTCAGGTGAAAAAATAGCTGTCATTTTTTACTTTTGTATAGAGAAAGGAGGAACAAGAAACAGGAAAAAAATGTCAGGAGAAAGAGTTCAGGGCCCACATCTTCTGAAACAAATCGACTTCAAGGCAGGCAGGGTGATGGGGAGGGCGTGAGGTGAGGAAGGGACCCAGAGATGTGGCTCTGCCTTTGCAGGCTGGAACAAAGGCTCCTTTGCTGCTCTTGCTTCTCCACAGGCACCTCATGGTCCTCCCAGCACCCTCTCTAGGCAGGGGGCTCAGTAGGAAACACCCAAAAAATACAGAGTTAATGAAGGTGGGTTCAGGGCTGCTTGGTTGGGAAATAAAAATATACAGAACAGGTTAAACTCTGCCTTTGTGGTAGCCTTTTTCTCACCTGTTATCTGCATTTTCACCATGTCTGAGGGAAGGTTTATAAATGCTCTGCTTGGGGCTTCTTTATGGAAAAGCTGGAATGAAACAACACCGAGTACAAGCAGAAGTTTCAGACTCGCTGGATGTCTCTTTCTGTCAGATGCCACAGTGTCAGGCTCAAAGCCATTTGTCATCCCTGAATTTCATTATCTGCTCCTTCCCTGTCTTTCAGTCTCACTTTGCTAGGACATTTGTTCACCGTTGACCTCCCTGACAAATAATACACCTTAATTATGTTGGCAAGAGGGGATATGTCATTCCTGGGCCACTTTAATTGTCTATCCGACAGGCATCCTGCTGCGGCGTGTAGCTTCCATGGTATTTTGACCACGATTGCATGCGTATCTTTTGCTTTCTCTGGGCTTAGAAAAATCAGACTAAAAGGAAAAGAAAGATATAATTCACAACTTCTGTTTAACTCCACGGTAACATCGCTTAGTGGTTGCTTTAAAC
>VZRR01009899.1:0-173154 GCA_013398015.1 Oreocharis arfaki | reverse complement strand
CTTTTTTGTTTTAAGCAGGGTTTTTTTTTTGGTTTTTTTTTTTTTTTTGTCACTAGTAGTTAAAACCACTCGAGGGTTTACATTTTTATCAGCAAGCATGGCACTTTCAAAGATTTTTGAAAGGATTACAACATAAAATGGAAAGTCTATGTTGCAGACTCCCTAATTTTAAATATTGCCTCGCTGAGCGCAAAGCAACCTACCAAGTCCTCCCTGCTGCCTCACTAAAACAACCACCACAGTTTTGCCATTTTTTCCTGAGTTAGGATGTGATCTGGACAGGAGGATGGGGATATGTATATGGCTGTATTTTTGCCTATGTTTTGCTTAATAAACGTTTCGTGGCACAGACTTTGCTTTCCAGTTCCCCAGGCCTGGTTTTCCATAGCTGATGCAGTGTCCAGATGACCATGGCCACATGAATAATTTAATACTGATTTTTTTTGGTCCCTAGAGGGATGTGTTCTGTCTGGGAATGAACACCCTACGAAGAAGCACTGGCAATTCCTGGGTTGGGTGCCTGTCTCTGCCACCTGCTAAAATAAGATGTTTTCTATCAATATAAGTTGCCCCAGTGGGGCTCCTTTCTGTGGGGTTTGGAGTGAGCTTCTTTTCTCCTTGTGCCTTGAGTATCTCATTTTGAAATAGGGATTTATCCTATATTTCACACCACATTTATTAGCATTTTTCAATCACTCAACAGCATTTAGCAGCAACTGTCATGATACCATCACAAGCTCTGCTTAGCTCTGCCTCAGAGGCTTAATTATTTATTGTTTCTAACACGGGAGGTGGGTGATGCTGGAAGTGCAAAATATTGCTTTTCATCACCAAAATCCCATTTCACTTCCCATGTTTTATTATATTATTTTATTTATTTATATGCTCAATTATTCTGACTCAAATACTGCTCCATAACTGAAAAGCAGTTTGGGATGCCCTGTAAGGTGTCCACAAATGTTGGAAAGTCATTTTGTCGGGATGGGATTTTTAACAGCATGCAGTGAGTTCATCTTGAAATTGAGTGGGATTTGGGGGCTGCCTTCATCTGTGCTGGTCAATACGTTATAAAGAATCAAGAAAATAAATTGCATATTAATAATAATAATAATGACAGTCAAATAAATGGCAACAGCAACCCATTGCTCTGATAGCCGGGAGCTGCTTGATTTCCAGCCTGTGGTACTCCAGAGCTGATCCTTACTGGGCTGTTTTGGTGTCAGCCTTGTTGTTTAGGTTAAATAACTCCTTTTTCCAGTGATTACCTTCCCAAGGTGTTAGTGGAGGGTGCACGTCTCTACTCTTAGCCCTAATTTTGATGAGCCGAAGCAGGAAGGATGTTTTAGACCCCCTTCCCTGGTTTTTGTTTCACTGATAGCTTCAGCAGTCCTTCCTCATGCTCCAGATTCAGCTCATGCTTTTTGAACCATAATGACCAGAACTGTCCCTGGCTTTATGTGACACATTCCTTACCAGTGCCAGGTGCAGTGAAGTGAATTTCCTCTGTCAGAGAACATCACCTGTGAGTCACCCAAGATGGTCATAAAATGATTCCATTAATTCCTTGGGCTTGGTATGATCAGCCAAAAGGAGGAGTTCTTCCTCCTCTTGTGTTTCCAGCTGCTGAGCTTCAGCTTTTGGGCAGGTTTTTTTGGTTTCATCCCTGAGCACATGTCATTTCATCCCAGCCCAGTCCTTAAAGTTGCCTGATTCTCCCGAAATATTCTTATTTTCTCAAAAGTGGATTGTGCTTCCCTTCGTCTTTTGTGTTGCTGTGGTCTGATTCCTGCTTTTCCTGACGAATTCATTACTACCATTTGCAATGTGATATATTTCCTTTCATAGCCATCTCCTACCCATCTAAAAAGACTTTTTATTTCTCCCCAAATTTTCATCATTATCATCTTAAATAATAATTTCAATGTATCGTTGCATCAAGTGTATTATTGCAATCTAGGTAGACTTAATTTTTGCCTTACTTTATCTAGAAAAAGAAAAAAAATATATTACCCTCATTCAAATTAACTTCTGGTAGTTCCAGGCTCATTTTAGTCTTTTTCCTGTTTGTCTCTGTTGCTTTGCGTCCAAAACTTTCTTCTAAAAAATGTGTTGAGTTTTTAGCAACCTTGTGGGAAGACAGGGCAAAGAAGAACATTTTTTCTCCACAAGAGAGCATTGGCTGGAATACCCCATCTTTCAGAAATTCCTTTCATCTTCCAAACAAAAATATTATTTTTACGGTAAAAAAGGATGTTTAATATTTCACTGCTTTATAGAGTTTTGCTGTTGTCTGCTGGTTTTTCTCAAATTTTCAAATTTTGTGCCAGTTTTCAGCCAGGAGTAAAATTTTAAGCCAAGTTATAAACCACTGAAAGAAAAACATTGGTACAACCTTAAGTACAATAACAATGCCTCTGTGTCCAGTATTTTGATATCTGTGATATTAATTTGTATGTTTTGACTTCCTAGATATGTATTTGCAATAAAAAGTGCAGGAATTTTTTTTTCTATCTGGGAAATCCTTGCTCCCTGCTGGCTGGGAAAGCAGCTACCACTGGTTTGTGTTGCAGCTGAAATTCCAAGAAGAAGCGTGGGAGCTGCTGCTGTCCTCAGTTCCACTGGTGGGAAAACTCCTGCTGATGCTCATGGCAGAGTGTAGGTAAATGCTGGGAGAGATCAAAACCATCCTTGTTATTTCCAGGAGGCAAATAATGGATCCCACTGAATACAACAAGTGCTGTTTCAAGGACAAAAGTGCCTGATACTAAAAAAAACAAAAACCACTTTCCCAACCTTATGGGAATGGCTTTCTGTCAGAAGCTTAAAAAATTGCGTAAATTATCTGCTCCTTTGAAGCAGCCAGAAGTGTCACTTGCAGTGACATCCGGAGGGTTGGTGGCAGCAGCTCTGACAGCTGAAGGAGTGACCGGCCCAGGGATTGGCACCACTCTCATTTGGATAAGAGGGACCTGCAATTCCTTGATTGTTGGCCAATGCTGGAATGGAGGGGGTATTTTTCCAGGTAGATGTGATCATCCTGGGATGGAAAGGGCTATGCTGGAGGTGTCCCCTGAGCAGGTACTGACTGACCTGCTCACAGCCACCTGCACAGGGACACAGGGGGGTTAAATTTCAGAAATAGGCTGTTTTGCTATGGGGGGTGAGCGTGGTTGGGGCTGCACCCTGTGGTTCCGAGTACTTTTCTTTCTTTTTTTTTGAGTACTGGTTGATTACTGATGCTAATCTACATTTTTTTACACCTATCATACGCATATTAAAATTTTTTTATGTATGATTTAAATATCTGGGTATTAAATTAAGGTGCAGCCTGAGCTGTGTACCCAGCCTGACATAGAAGGGCTCAGTCTGCTCACTACCACTGGAGTTTTCAGGTGTTCAACTTACACCGCTCGCTCAATTCAGCCGTGAAAGGCAGATACAAAGTTGGCTGAGGGGGCTCAGGAGTTCTTGGCTGGTGTCTGCAGTGGAGGTTAAAGCTCCTTTTCTACCTCTCAAGAAAGTAGGTAATTTTGCCCATTTTATTTAGTCTGAGTGCTTAAGATAAGTTCTTGTGCGAAAGTTTTAAACTTCCTCTAGTCCTGGTTTATAAAATTTGGTACCTTTAATTGAGTAACAATCTTTCAGCTTCTCTCTCTATATTTTATGCACATGTAAAAAAACTTTCCCCTCTTCTCTTAATGTTAAAATGGTAACTGGCCTCTTGTGGCCTGACCCTGTGCTGGTTTCTGGCTGCTTGGTGCTGCTCTGACACCGGCCAGCAAAATAGGCACGTAGAAATTTCAATGGCAATTTTTTCTATGAGTGGCTTTAAAGATATCTTTAAACCTATTTTAAGTTCCTTCCTTTAATTTTTTTTTTAATTAGAAAGTGAATCTCAAAGTGGTCTCTAACACAAGTCTTAATCTAAATGGCTGTGATTAAATGCAGAGGAAAGTCTGTATTTGAATTTGATGGTTTAAGCTCTTGCCTGACGATTTTTCAAGAGGGGTCTGTGCTGCAGAAGGGTGAAGTAGGAGGGAGAAATTTATGGAAAGCTCTTTAGGCACTGCTCTGCTGTTCCTGCTGTGTTCCCAGTGATCTTCACTGTGATTGGAGCGGCACACTTAATACCCTAAGTGGGATGAGTGGGAGTTGTGGCAGTGTAACTGTGAGCAGGGTTTTCTTTAGGTGACTTTCAATATTTTATCATACCAAAGCACCCACGGAACAAATAATTAGATCAAAAACTGTGTGTTTACATGTTGATTGTTTATTTGTTGTGGATAGTTTGGCTTTTCCCATCTTCCACAAACATCTTGCCTTTCTCGTTTGGTAGGAGTGAGCAATATGAGGCTAAAGGTTTAGTGGTTAATACACGCCTGTTGGTTATTTTTACTTTGTTCCTTTCAATACCACCTGAAAGGAGAATAGAATAAATAGATAGATAGAAATAATAATAAATAAATAGAAAATAGATAAATAAACAATAAATAGAAAAAATAAGTATTTATATATAAATAAAAATAAACAATAAATAGAAAACCGGATTAGGAAAATAAATAATAGCAATGGAGTGAAGGCCAGAGACACAAATCTATGCCCATGAAACTTTTTCTCTTGTTTTAGAATATCGTTAAACTGCTTCAGCAGTTATTGTAATGGAAACCTGAATTTTGCTATGCTAATCTCCTAACTTATCAATAATACTTATAAATATAAAATGTACCTGGGGAACACTCCAGGTATTGTCTGCCTTAGTGGAGAAATGATGGCTTGTCCCAAAACCAGCAGCTGCCAAGACACTCTTTGTACCTTCACTCGCACACAAGTGGAGGAGCTGGAGGCCAGGCAGAGCTGAGCGAAATGAAATACCAGCTGCTCAGAGTCTGTGATTAGATCCTGCCTTCCAACAAACTAAAACTCACCTGGAGTGATTGTTCCTTTAATGTCCCTCTCAAATACCACGCTGAGGATTTATATCTAGTGTTGTATGGGATTTCTGGCTAAATACATAAGTGTTTAACTGCCCTGCTTTGATGGAAGAGACACTGGTAGCAGCTGCTCCTAGGTAGTAATCCAGACTTGCTTTCTTTTCAAAGTGCTGATTCAACATTTTGGCTGCTTTGCACAACGGTTTTAGGCCGGAAAAACATTTGCAAAAATTCCCAACTGTGCTGCTCCACAATGGAGGATCCTGTGTGGAGGTGTTTGTGGAGTTTGGTGCCACGTACAGCAGGTCTGAGTGTGCCATCGGTAAATGGTGTGAGATTTGTGCCCACACCCAAATGTCAGCGCAGTGAGATGTGTTAGCTTGGTGCATGGAGGGGACATTTGTGCTGCAGGAGCAAAAGGGGCTTAATAGGAGATATTTCTGTCTTCAAGCTGCTGATAAAGTGCCCTGGTTGTCATTAAGGGAGACCTGCATCGTATTTTTAGGTGTTCTCTAACCACAGTACCTGTTGCTGGCTCATGTTTTAGTCAGACTTCAGACAGTTTTCTCTCTGCTTTGCAGCTTTAGATAAAATATTGGTTTCAAGGGAAGGGCTTGTGGTAATTGTGTGACACTACTTATCTATACAATTTTTTTTATTTTATTTTAGAGGTGAAACTCTCTGTGCCTAGCTGATAACAGATTTTCAGACTGTGGTGGTGTCTCAGGTGTATGTGTTGATGCTGCCTACACACCTGGAGTGCTTTGGGGAAAGGGACAATCAGGAATAATCCACTTTTGCTTTTTAGTGCACACACCACCTACTTAAAAAAATCTCCTAAAAAATCTTCTCCAACAGATTATTGCTTCTTAATGAATAGACCCCCTTGTTATGGGACAGCTTAGTGCTGTTAAAATTTTTCTCTCTTGTTTGGCTTTATTAGGTGCTATCTCCCATGGCTATCTGTAAAGCCAATTAGTGGAGAAAATAACAGCCATATTAATCTCCCAGAGCAGTGCAAGAGAAAGAGTCATAATATCATAGGGAAATTTTTCTAAGTGTGAAAAATTACCCACTTCGTCTATTTCATTTTTCTCAAACTCTAAAATTAATGACTTTCTGGAAAAAAAAAAAGATATATTTATCTCTGTATAAAGGGAGAGATTTGATGAATGCTAAGGAGAAACCAATAGAGCTTTAATAAAAATGTATATGTCCATAATCCTATAAAATCCTATGAATCCTATTCCAGTGTGTTAAACTGCTGATTTGTATCTCTGTGTCAAATATAATTACAGGCAAACAGGAGCTGAGTTATAATATCTATTAATCAAGACTGTAATTAGGATTTTAAGAAGCTGTTTTCTTGAGTTGGGAAATGCAGCAAGGAAGTGCCAGAGCTGCTGAGCCTTTGGCTTTGGCACCATTTTTGCAGCCCTGGGCATGAGATTTGTGTGTTCTGCTCCCCATAAGAACAGGCTCTGCTGAGGTGAAGAGGGGGTTCAGCCTATATATCATATATCTGGGGATGTGAACAGGAAAAGTGGTCACTGGTTGCACAGATTCAGCTTTTTATGCCAAGCCAGCAAAAAGTATTGGTTTTTTGGGGGAGTTTCGTGGCATTTGGGTGAGTCCCCTTCGGTAGAGTTGAGACCTGACCAAGGGGCATCCCGGCTCAGTCTGTGTGCCCAGCATGGGCAGTGAGGAGCTGTGCACCAACTACTATAAATATTTTCGAGCACTTAAGAGCCTTCTGACACTCTAAGTGCCAATCAAACAGGAGGGGGTTTGGAGAGAGGGTGGGATTGATGGACTTTGCTGTTGGCACAAGCAAGGGAACTGATAAAGGTAGGCTCAGAAAGCCAAACCCACTGCTAAATCACTTAATGCTTCAATATTTCAACATGTTGGGATTTTTTTTTTCTTTAAAAAGGCTGTTTAATCCTCCTGAGTTTGGTAGATTTGGATCATCTCCTTTGTCTGCTTTCTCTCTTTTTTCCCCCCTACTTGCTTGTTCTCCAGGCATATCTACCTCAACTTCTACTAGGCCTAGTCATAGCAAGCTGAACATGGTGTGAATGTTCCCAGCCTCATTTCAACTAAATTAACTACATTTACAACCTCGGTGTCAGAGCTCTGAACAATGAAAGCTTGCCACCAAACACATGAAAAAAAAATGAAATTAGCCAGCGGTAGGAAACTACAAACAGCTGAGGCATTCAATTGTTAGCCATTTGAAGGATTAACTTCTAAATCATGTAGAGCTCCCTTGGTAGTTTAACTAGTTGGGCACTCAAGGGTATATAAAAACACGCTTTAAAGTAGAAATGTATTTCTTTACCTATAAAAGGGAGATTTACTGGCAAGTTGTGATATTATTAATACTGGAATTTTCTGCCATCGCCTGTAGTAGTTAATCACGCTTTCTTTCACTTCCTGCATAGTCTTTTCTGTTGGGCTCCCCGTGAAAGACAGTGCAGATGAACTTGGTGTTGGGAGACAGATGACACTATTACCTAGAAATATGCTTAACCAACTTAAGCTGGTAAAACCTGCCTCCTGCATGCAGTTCCTGCACATGAATAACTTCCTTCTGTGGATATTTATCCATTAGATGTATAAAGTACTCCTTTGGTCTTAAATATTTGTATCCGGTTGTTATTATACCAATAATTATGGAGAAATCTCTGTATATTCTTACTCTATGAAAGCTAAGACAAGCCAGGATGGGTTTTCTTTAGTAGTTAGATTTGGTAAAATATTTTCTTAGATAATGCATTGCAAAGGGTTGCCAAGAGCTAAATCAGAAGGACAAGGAAGGGAACTCTACTAATTATGGTCATAAGTTTATTCGAATTCAGTCTTCCCCCTGTCACCTGAGACCACTGTCATGGACTTATGGAGCTTCATAAGGGAAACATTCTTCAACTCTTTTCTTAATATGTCTTTCAAACAAGACCCTGAAGTCTTCAGACAAGTGTTTATTCAATCAAAATCCTTCAGATTGCACAATTAAGATTGATGAATTTTATAGCAGTCCTTTTTCTTTTTAAATGAATAGCACTAAACAGAGGTGACTCCCTTTCCTAGCACAGACTTGATAATGAAGCCACTGAATTTATTTATAATATATTATAAGAGAGCATTTTTCAGTAGAAGTGCAAAGTGAGCTGCTCATTTGGAGGGGAAAAGGAAATAACAGCAGGAACACAAACACAAAGCTGAAATAAAGGGGAAAAATGTAGAATCACAAAGAAAACCTAAACAAATAAAGTGCAAACAGAGAGTGACAAGCGCACTCAGCCCCTGGATTGGTTATGGATGAGTCGACAAGTATATGATGAAATTAATGACCCTCTGTCAACTTTTTAGATCTCACTTTTAAAGAGAATGGACCAAAAATCAATAGCCCCCAAACCACTAGTACTCCAGTGAACCAGTTTATCATTTATCTTACTGCTGGCACTCATATAGAAAGTGCAGCCAAGCACAGCATAGGACTTTCATTGGTAGTCATCATTACAAGCAATGTTTGAGCACTCCAGTTAAAGGTCAAAGGTGTGCAGTACAGCTCCTCTGAGAAGTACCTATTTGAAATTACCAATATCTGTGTATGGCTTATCCATGCTCTACACTATTATTCTATTTTTTTTCCCCACCCCCATGTGCATATCCCTGTTCTGAGCTTCACCTGCTGGCTGAAGCAGAGGCGCTGGGGCTGTAGCCCAGCACAGCAGTGCCTCCACACCCGGGGTCAGGGCTGAGCTGATGTTTCCATTATTCATTCTCAAACACATGACATTACATCTCACTCACTTCTCGTGGCATCAAGCTGAAATCACTGATGTATGAGCTAACACCTCAAATGAAATTATTTTTCAAATCCCCCACCTCCCAAAAAGTTTTAGACTCATATTTAATATCTGGGTTTGAAAAGTCCAAAGCAGACACAGCTGTTTAAATTCTATGTATTGTAAATTGTTTTCTGGTAGCTAATTATAAATTTGGAGGGCTATAAAGATCAGTTAGAAAGAATTAAAATCTAGAGGAGGTGGAAAGTGTTAAGATTATAATTTTGTCATTACTGGTAAGCCAGGTATATGACTGCAGTGAGATCAGGGTGAGTTGCACCTGTTGCTCCACATATATGGCAGTAGTTTTCTTGGAATGTGTGCGGTCTGAAGGGATAAACTGGGATAAAATAGGGCATTGAACATTATCCCCTTACATGGATGGGAAACTGAGGCACCAAGCAGGCAAGAGGCTGTTTTTAAAATCAGCTGAGTTAGGAACTACCTGTTCTTGTGGGAGAACTGACAGATTAGAGACGTGAATCCAGGTTTTCTGATCCACGTTCCAGTGTGCTGGCTGAGGATACCTCTGGTTTGTTGGTGCTTGATGGTCAAACCTTGTCAGACGGGACTTGAGCTGGCACCTTCCCTGGTGCCTGTGCCATGCTGTGGCTGGGGATGCAGATCAGTGTTTTGCTCACGTAACAGCTCTGTCTGTGTGCTCTGGGCACTGGGGGACCCTCCTGTGCTCACCCCAGTGTGTGCAGCCAGAGAGGTGCTGGTCAAACTGGGACAGAGGTGAGTGTGCAAACAGGGCTGCACTGACCCCGGGTGTGAGTCTGTTTGTGCCTCTTCCTTGTGCATGTGCCAAATGCAGGGTCAAAAATCCTGCTTTTACAGAGCCAAGGCACTCTGGAAATGTTGGCACAGCTGTGGGAGGATAAAATATTTCCTGCCACAGCGCTGTGGGAAGGACGGCAGCTGCCCTACACCGCTGCAGGCAGTGAGGTATGTTAATGATCCTACAGCAGAGAGGTTTTCCTCGGATATCTGCGGGCAGGGGATGCTGCCCTGGTCTGCAGGAGGGGAAGCTGTGCAGCCACACTTCATAGATATCAGTGGGACAACACAGTGCTCACCATGAGAGCTGGAGTCTCCGAAAATACACCCTCTGCTCGATGGGTGTAAGGTTGTGTCACATGCTCTAGTGAGGCAGATAGAGGTTTTGAAGGACTTGGGAGAAAAGTAGTGACTTAATAGAAGGTTTTGCCTCAGCAAAGAAGTCTGTTGCAGACAAGAAAGGTGTGGAGCCCCCACTGAACCTGTGTATCCTTAACCCCAGTGTAGTGGTTGCAGGCTGGGAAATCTGTTGCTGTGGGGAATAGTGCTAAAATAAAAGCCCAAACAAGACCTGCAAATGAAATATTCTAATATATTAAAAATGTTTAAGGAAAATAATACCTCTAGACATAAAGTAAGACATAGGTGAGATGAAATTTAAGGCCAAGAGCATCCATATGACAGCACGTAGGAAGTATCTGTTGTGACTTTGGCATTGCTATGTGGGTGCATGAGGGCTCCAGCTTTGCAGGTGTGGGATACCTTGGTGGCTCAGCACCTCTCCACCTCTGACTAGTGGGGCACTTCGTCCCTCAAACATTGGTGATTTGGCTTTGGTGCAGAGGAAATCCTGCTTTTTCTGACCTCCTGTCACTTTGGTCTGCCATTCAAAAAGCCTTGTGCAGTTACGTGCAAATCACAGCAATTCCCTTTAAGTCTCCCTGTCTGCCTCTCCATTTGAGAATAAGCCCAGTCAGGTGATGTGAGGTACAAATGCTGCCTTTCTAACAGGAACTGAGTGGTTTTGGTGTTCCTCTCTGTGCCTCTGCTGGGCTAAAACCTCTGGCTGTTGCTCTCCCATATGAAGTTCCACAAGGACAAGCATTAAGGGAATTTGTGGACAACGTTGAAGGGAGGAGCAGGATGTCCTTGGAGGGAGTGGGACTGACAGTGGGAGCCATGGCTGAATTTCATGGGAGGTGTGCATACAGCAAAGCTCAGGCTCTTTGGAATGTACCTCAGGTCTGCTGGGCACTTGCAGAATTACAGGGTCCCCTTGAGTGAGGAAATACATTTGATGCTGGGCCAGGGTTTTGAGTGAAGGAGCTGAAGCTGGAAGTGGAGCACCAGCACACCCATCGGCGTGATAGGAAACCAGTAACTTGAAGGTGGCATCTCTAAAGAGCAAAGATTTAGTTTAATTTTATGCCTAGAATTAATTTTTTTGGTTGATATATGTTAGAAGGCTCCGCAGAGGAAAGAGAGTTTGCATGCACAAATCACTGGGATTTAGTTCAACTTTAACATCAATGGAAAAACTACCATAGCTGTGGAAGCGGGAGCTGGATCTGCTGCGACTCTGTCTCAGAGCTGCAGAATCGGTAGATAAAATTAAAACTAACTTCAACACCTATGAGCAAACAAGCAATCTCTTCCCTATTCAGTCGACCTTTTTTTTCCCCCTAGCATATTAAACCCATATTTTATCTGTAAGAGTGAATAGGGACAATTACTGGAGTCACACCTATCATATCCTGTTTGCTTGTACAGTAAGTGCCCGATAGCAGAACAGGGAGATCACACTGTGTGTTCCTCTCAAACAGAAAAGGCAAGTTGCTTCAAGTAGAACAATCCTTGTGCTAATTGCTGCCATTTCAAGTCTTCTGCTCCAGGCTGGTTTCCCTGAAGGAACATGCTAATACGTTAAGACTTGTAATACGTTAAGACATTTAATATTTTCTTTTTAGTTGTTCTTTTTTGTTTTACAACTAGACCAGAGACTTTTCAGTGGCAGAAGCTAGGAAAGTCTTGTTTACTTTGACATGAAATCATTCTGTGCTCAAGGTGACAATAGCTTAGCTCCAGGGCATACTTGATAAGGTGTGTGGGGGAGAAAGGGATGATCTCGGATACAAGCTGGTTCCTGGTTTCCTGCAAAAGTGCTTGAACCAGTTGGCTACCACATCCCTCCTTACAGAGGGACAGGCACCATCGCACTTGCGTTTAGTGCCAGATGTGTCTGCATTTCAAGGCTTTTGACCCAGGCTTTTGATTTTAGTTCGCGGGAAAAAAGGCGTGTCTTCCATCCCTGCCTCTGCGAGCAGCACCAGCACCAAACCATTATGTTTACTATTTTGTGGTTTTATCATCCGTGTTTCTAATTCTAAAGCAAATGTTACAATCAGGGTTGGGACAGTGAAAGATGATTTAATGAGCAGGGCTTGGAGCTGCTCTTCGGGGCACATATATCCCTGGTGGGGCAGACTGTCCTTTGCTCCCTCTGCCCGGGGAGTTCCTCCCTGGCGTGGGTGGTGGGTCGTGGTCTGGTGGAGTCCACAGGGGTCCCTGCTGGCATCCTCCCCTTCCATAGGAAAGGAGCACCTGAGCTGCTAGCTGCACTGAGATTGCACAGGATTTGTAATTAATTAGTGTCTGGATGCCTAAAGGGTGTGGCATGGCAAAAGTAAGAAAAAGGCTCCCCATGTATTAACTCAAAAGGGCTGTGGATACTTCTGTACATATCAACTAGAAATATTTCTCTTTCAAATTGAGTATTGCACACGTTGTGCACATTGTAACTTAAAAGCTTCAGCTGACCTGCATTTTTGAGAGTTGTATTCATTCTGGAACTGTACCACAATTCATCATATTAAACTTCGTTTGTTGGAAGCCTTGCCCTGGAATATGGGCTTGGTCTCTAAGGAAGTGCTTCATTTCTGTATTCCTTACCAATAACAGCACACAGCACTGTCTTTTTATTACTCTGTGGCTAGCACCATTCATATAGTGCATTTCTACATCAGGGCTGGAGAGACCCCTATCCTGCTGAAAAATTTAGATGGCTACAGCAGTAATCAGAAATACCAATAAAGTGTCCCTGGTTCTAGGTGGTGATGTGGGATGGAGGGAGAAAAAGATATAAAAATGAATCATGATGTGAGACAGCATTGCTCTGGCAACTGCTTCAAAACCTGAGTGCAGTGAGACCATATAAAGGCTTGAGAATATTCCTATGATCCTAAAGAGACCTGCAAAGACATTGCAAACTCATCAGGCGGCCAGCGCTGCAAGGGGGAGAAATGCTGCTTTGAGTCATTCATCCCCAAACAACAGACGTGCCCGAACCTAGAAACAGCTAATATGGCTTCCAAGTGAGGTGAGTTGCTTTGGATAAACCTGGTTTAAAAACAGCCAGACATTTAATGCAGGAAGCTGCTGAAGGTGTAAAGAATGGCTAAGTAAGTGAGTGGGACACCATTAATCTTGGTTTGTTTCAGCACTACATCTTTAGCTGTTGAAGAAAAAAAACCCCCTTGCTCCTAGCTCATAACCCGAGTGTTAAAACTGATGTCCTCCCCATTAGGGCCTGTAAGCTCATTAGCACATGGCAATTTATCCTCTTTTATTTCTTCTCAATTATCCTATCATCCATTGTATCTGGATCTGATTACCCTTTCACAGAGTCAAACATTATCTTGTAAATCATTTGCTTTAAGTCTAAGCCTGCCATTGCATTGCCCAGGATTTGCTTAGGCAGGTAATAAATCAATTAGCATTAAACTTGTGGCATCATCAATTTTCTTTCCTTGTGACTGAAAAAAGGAGTACCTGAACTTTGCGAAGCTGTATCAAATTTTCTTATGCCATCCACATTGGGGTTTCCTCCTTCTTCCCTTCCTTTCCCCCATACCCCAAATCAGTATCAATATACTTTGTACTGAACTGGAGACAAAAGAAGTGAGGGAAACTGCTGTGAACCCAGATGGAAAGTCTATGGAAAGAGCCTTGGTGACTTGAGATCCTTTGAATTAAGCCCTGGGTGAGACCCCTGTAGCCAAGGGATTTCTGGGTTCTGCTATTTGATAAATGTCAGAACCTGAATAGTGACGATGGTCTAACATGACAAGTCTGCAACCTCAGGAATGTGAAAATAATGCCATATTCCTGCCCTTCCCACACTGGCAGGGATGTGCAAGTGCTCTGCCAGCCCCAGGGGCTGCCTGTGCTGGTTGTCTCCAGTGCTTCCCTTGGGTGCAGGCAGCCCCGGGGTGGCAGAGGGATGGGCTGTGCTCTTGTTCCTTCTCCTTCCCTGAGGCTGATGGAATTGGTGCGGCCAAGGCGTCTCTGCCCAAAGTGGTGCTTTGGCACAAGTGCAGTTCAGAACTGGGGTGGACATCAGGAGCACAACTGGCTTTCATTTGCTCCTGCATGTTCCTCCTCTGGACTTGCTCCCACAGCTTTTTGGCACATCCCCAGGATGTGATCTGACAGTTACAGCAACATTTATTAGCTGTAGTCTGGGCAAATGATGCAAAGGGAAACGTTTCTTACACCCTTTGCGTATAACCCACCAGGCGATTGCTGAATCAGCTCTCTTGTGCTTGGGTTTGGAGCTGTGCAGCCCCTCCAGTACTGTGCCCCTTTTTATCACATCAGGCCTTCAAAATGAGAGAGGAAAAAATGTCAGCAATGTCGATTTGCCATGCTCCAACCACAAACTGTGTGTGAGACCTGTGCCGAGACCTACGCAGTGGAATACTCGAGATTAGGTTTGTCTGGTTTTCTTGCTTATTATGAGACGTGTTCAGACCTAAAGAATTGACTTGAAACACATTAAAAAAAGAAATGCAGACTTGTTTAGACATGGACTTGCAAATCTGGGCTTTGAGTGCTAATTCAACTGGTTATTGCTGTGCTTTGTTTTGGTTGCTTCACAATAATTTTCAAGGTTTCTTGCTTAAAAAGTGTAGTAGGAAATGAGATGCGTACTGGGGGTATAAGACATTCTGAAGTGAGCTTGTTAGAGGTGCCTGGCTGTCAGCATTGGGCATCAGGATTTGCTTTGGTGGATGTTAGAGGCTTTTCTACGAGTTCCAGTTGTTGACTTGAGTCTACCTCAATAGCCAAGCCACAGGTGAAGGTTTCCAGAGGAGACTCCTGAGGAGTTTGTGCTCTGTCCCTCCCTGTCCCACACCCCCCTTGGCCAACACCTGGAGAAGATGCCTGCATCTCTCTTCTTTCTGTTGCATGCCTGGTGCTGCTTTCTCCAAATAATGGAAGCTTTTCTTTGCTTTTAACCATGTATAAATGGACCAGTGCAATTCCTGCAGCTTCTTCAAATGTTTCATGTTTGGGGTCTTTTCCTAAGCCACAGGTTACACAATTTTTTTTCTGATTCTGAAGGCAAACAGGATCTTTGATCATCTGGCCTGTCACAAGTAGAGGTGTTGTAGCATCTGAGCTGCGGAATGGAATTGTGTGGTGCATTCCTGAAAAAAAACTGTGGGCGACTTGTCTAAGATGAGTGATAGTGTATTTTACAGATATTTTCTGAGGAAGCTGGGACAATTGGCAATGAAATTACAAGGTCATGCAGAAACTCTTTAGCAGAGATAAGAACAAAGAAGCCCCAACTCTTAGTCCTGTGATGTAACAGCCAGGACTACTTATTTATATCTCATTCTCTTTATTTATATGCTCCCTATTTAAAGTATCCAAGAATAAAAGAGAGAGCAGTTCTTATCCTGAAAGTTAGGATCTGAAATGTGAACTTTTTTGGAGTTTTTGTAGAAATCCCTGGAGAATGCCAGATATCCCATTTCCTGGGACTCTTAAAGGTCATTTGTTGAACAGTTTCTTCTAAGCATATATGACAAATTATTCCCTTGGCACAATAAACAGGACTCCAGCCCTTTAATTATAATATAGCACTCAATATCTTTAGACATTTCAACATTTCCCGTGTATCCTACACATTTCATTACAAGGAAAGGTTGAACAGAATTAAAAGGGTGACATTACCCGAAGATTGATAGCTTACCTGTCCAAAAGGGAAGGTTGTAGTACAAGAGAGCACAAAGGAAGGAAGGATCCAAACCAAGTTTTGATTGCAGAGGAGACTCGGATAAGAGAGTTTTTACTATCTGCAGCTTTTAGCCTTATTTACCATCAGGCTATCTTGCCACAAGCATGCTTTTTAGTTCTGACAGCTCTGAATTATGACCATTGTGGGATCCTATCTCATTAACTGAAATGGGAGAATAAAACATCAAACAATCATAAAAATAATTTGGCACTGTGAAACCACTTAGGAGCAGCTGTCAAACAGGTTGGAAGATAAAGTTCTAAATAAAAAGAATAGAAAGCGCTGCAATGTCCTGCCATATGCTTCCTCTGCATTATAGACTCCTTAATAATATGAAGTGCCTGTGTTTATGCAGAATAGGCCAGACACTCCATATATGATATTGATTATGCCTTAACCCCAATTTAGTAAAGACATACTCCTCCTTTCCCTAATCAGATATTGCAGAAGCAGTTTTCTGAAAACGTCCCTAATGCCAAGACATATTTTATCTCCGAAGGCTGTGGCAGGAGATAGGGCTTTGTCTTGCCTGTTGTCATGGCTTGGAGCCCAGTTTTAGGACAGCAAGGCCCCTGTGGGGCTCTTCTCCAGCAGTTTTCATCCAGCAATTCAAAAACATACATCTTTATCAAGCTGTTGTTGTCAGACAACATTAGATAATTAATAGGCCATTTGTCAGCCTGCACAAAACATGTTAAAATCCCAAACGCAATCAGGATAAATATAGTTGCCCGCTCTCTGAAGGCTTTTTGTTCTGACACGCAGGCATTGCAGGCAGATATTTACTATTAAACAAGACTCATTATTAATCACATCTAATGTTAATTAATTAACCGCCTCTGTGCATTGAGGGGGCTCTGTGACTTTCAATTGTTTTAAGGAGCTAATTGGTAACTTAGCAGTTTGCATGGAAGCTGTTTCTTGCTCTGTTCACATCAACTTTTTCAGATTAATAGAATAACCATGTTCATTAAAAATCAAGAATAAAAAGGGATATTTTTAGCAGCAGAAATTAATATTCTGATAAGCCCACATCTGAGCTTTGTAGGGAAGGTACAGTGATTTTTGTTCAGACACCAACTACCTTTTGTGTTGCCAAGTTAGGGCAGGTGTGCAGGTACAAGGCTCTCTAGGGGCTGGAGGCCAATTAGGTGGGGTATGGATGACATTGTACCACACTTCCATAACCCAAGCAAAGCTGCTGGCAGAAGCTGTCCACCTGGAGACACCACGACAGCCTGTTTGAGTTACTGACTCAGAGCTGCTGAGGAGCACTAATTAGAGAGATGTCTTTGGGAACCCGGATGCCTTTACAGCTTGGTTCTAGTTCCCCTTAGCCCTACACCTTGGCTCATCGCTGAGCAGTGGAGAACGAATGTCACTCCTGCTGGTGAAGTGCCCCCAAAGCTGGTGTGTCCTCTTAGCCAGGCATGTTTGCCTGAGGAAAGGAGCTTTCCACTTAAAGATGTCCTTATTCTAAATGCTGTTTGTTCCTTGTGGAAGGAGAAGAGAGGCAGGATTCTCCACAGAGGTTAGATCAGCAATCCACGTGGCAGCCAACGAGGTGACACAACACCCGAGCAGTTGCCTGGGCTGCAGGATTCCTGGTGAACTAAACCAGAGGGCCGTGGCCTTACAGGGTGCAGGGTTTGGCCCAAGATGACCACCAGGGTGTATGTGCCACTTGATAGCACTGGAAGCAAGTGCCATTTTTTTTTCTGTGTGTTTTCTCAACGTGTACTTTCCATTCTGCATCCTGAGTGTGCCTTGGGTGCTGTGGTGGTGACTTAGCCTCGTGTAAGAAAAATTGAATTGTGTAACTTCAAAGTTATTGTGTGGAAAGAGAAGGAGTGGGGGAGAACATTGCCTAATTACCTGTTCCTAGAAATTCTGCTCCTGCAAAAACTTCCATGGAAATCAGCAGGAGGCCGGCATTTAGAGTGCTCACCACATTAATCCCAAACATAACTTGTGAAACTGCCTTTCCTTCACGTTCCCATTATATAACTTGGGGGCATAAGTGTCTGGGCTACAAAAACTATAAATCTTTTAAAATAGTTGCTGATTTCATCACCCACTAAATAAAGATGACATTTTTGTGAAATATTTTTGTATTCAGACTGTCTGTCCAGCCGTGCTTTGCACTCCCTCCTCTTTGCTGTGTCAATATTTGCATTACCAACCCTATTTTGGAGGGTTTCTGACTTGATTTTACATTTATTTTGGCGAAGAATGTGGAACACAGCTTCTTACTCTGAGAGAGAATTTGTTTTAAGAGAGGATGATGATGGATTTTGACTTGGAGAGGTGATGGGCTCCTTGAGGGAAGTGGGCTGGGAGGGGGTTGGTTCAGCCTGGCTGGGAGTGTTGTCCCACAGCCCACTGGCACTGAGATAAACATGGTGCATGTGCTTCTCCATTGCCACAGAGCACCATGGAGCATCACCTCCCTGCCAAAGTCTAGAGGATGGGTCAGAGGGAGAGGCTCATGTAGAGCAACTGGGTTTTTCTTAGCACATTTGAGGTTGAGAACTGCATTGTGCCTCAATTTTTTTGAGCTTCCAGTTAAAACTTTCCACAATAACTAAGGAAATGGACTTTTTGGGGCCCTGGATGTAAATATAGTCTTTAAGGTCTTTTGGATTGTGACTATAATCTTGTTTTAGCCATTTATTTGCATACACATCAAAAAACATCTTCTGTGTATCTGTGCCAACAAATATATTCTTGCATATTTATATGTTTATAACTGCATAGGTGGGTAGATATTTTTAATTTCATTGCATCTATAATGTATCAAGCATTTCCTTGCACAGTTATGCCTAAACAGCTCTCACACATGGGAACTGCAGGGCTTGGATTGTTTTATTCCTGCTGAAGTGCTGACACCAAGTTGTATGAGAGGGGGAGTTTAGGCCAGAGTGAAAAATGTCCTTTAGCTGACAAAGCCTGGTGCTGGGATTAAATTTAAATCAGTGTTAGCATTATTGAGGAAGCCTCATTGGCTAAAGCTGTGTTGAACGAAGCTGCAGTGTATTCTCTCATCGTAAGCCCAATATTCTTCAGTAAAACACATCACAGGCATTTATCCTTGAGAGCAAGAAGCTGTTGCTGTTGGGAAATTTGGGGGTTTTAACTGTGGCTCCAAGTATGAGGTCTTCGGGCGCCTTGACCCCCATTCCTCCTGGGTGTGTTATCCAGGCCTGAACTTCAGGAAGGTGCTCAGGTTGTCCGTGTCACCCACCCGGGGCGTTAATCCCGTTGTGATGCGTGCTGTGGCTTGGTGCATGAGGAAACAAAGTGCCCTCTCCTGGCAGCCTGCTCCTCACATCATGTGCTGCCCGCTGCCATGGGGCTCGCTCTGGTCTTCCTGGGACAGCTCATTCGTCTTGCCTGTAGTCCCTGGGGCTCCAGCAATGCCTGAGATTTTTGTGCCCACAGCATGCCTGGCCAGCAATGGAAACTGTCACTGCATCCTTGTTTTAGTGGTATATGCTCAAAAATATAAAATATTGTGTATTTCCAACAGGGGCTTCAGAAGATGCAGGATTAAGTGGTTGAGTAGGCTTAGCCTTGTGTTTCAAGCAAGGTGCTTGCTTGAGGAATAATATTTATATTGGCTTTGTGCTGGCAAATATCGAGACAAACCAGAAACTTTTGCTTTCAAGCTGTAACACTGTTTTGGGAAGAGAGGGATATTTCATTCCCTAGCTAGAGGGAGAAGCTTCCTTCACCCAAACTCTGAGCTGTGAAATGCTGTTTCAGGCAGAAAAGCCCCCTTACAATCATGGAAATATTTTTCAATAAAAGCATTCAACTCTCTCTCTACTCTAATATCAGAACAGCAAAATTCCACAGGAGAGGATAAAAAGCATGGCAGCATCTATGGAGAATGCTGGAGTCTAGCATCACTTTGCATTTTCCCCACTTGTTCTGGACTGAAGGCTTGCAAATCTTCTCATTCTGGGTTACAATTATGCCATCAAAACCACAAAAAAAGTCCTTGGCCCAAAAGCCAATTTTATTGAATTATGTAGCGATTGCCAAGCGGTATCTAAGCCTGACCAACAAGGTTGTACCCTAGACTTCCATGGACTTTTAAACAAGCTTGGCTGGGGTTGGATAAGAAGAAATTTAAGACTACTTCCATTCTAAAAATGCAAAGCCATTTCAAAGCAAGAAATAATTCTAAAGAGAATTTGTATATGCTTGATTGATTATCTTATTTTAATCCATATTAAAGCTTTAAGTCTTTAGGTGTGGCTCTTTAGTTCTAACATCTCATAAATTATGGCCATAATGAAGCAGTCATTTATCCAGGGCTGATGATAAATGGCTTGCCCTAGGAGGAACTAAAGAATAGGCAAGTAGATCATTTTCATATTTGGTGAAAACAATATTAAGTACCCAGACCTCAGTGATTGCCCTAATAAATGAATAATCTGAGGTGAGGGGCTTGGCAGTCAGCGTAAAAAATAACCTGAGCTTTGGCTGTCATTTGTCAGGCTTTGCTATGACAGCATGCATTATGGGTAAATGAGCAATCAGCAGGAACTATGTTATGGCTGGGATGTTTTTGAGAAATTTATCATATGCATTGCTTGGTACCTCTAAGACCTTAAGGCTTAATGGCCATAGTGCATGACTGCAAGCGAACACAGTTCTTATTTACCATCCTATGCTTCATTTGCACTGGATCCCCTTTTTTCCATGTATTAGGGGAATGAACCTCTGTTAGTTTTGTTTCCTGGACTCAGGATGTTCTGGCCTGCTCCATGGTACTTCTAAGGCACTATGATATTTAAGGGATTTTGAGGATACTCCACTCCGTATAGTGGAGATGTCAATTCCTATTTAATGAGCTAAGTCAGTAACACATGGATCGGATGTGTAGGAACAAAACCCAGGGGAAATGCAAGGAAACACAATAAAGCACTCCTCCAAACACCTGAAGTGCAGTGGGAGATTAGGTGCTGTTACCTCTTAATTAGCCATGAAAAATTCAGGTACAGAGTTGGGACCACAGCAAAGGGTGTTAGCAGGTGTCTCGGCACAATATAAACCTATTTTTCCAGACTGCTCCCCATGAGAATGCAGCACCAGTGGTGTGCTCCATGATGTAGCGTCTGATGGAGGTAATATTCATAAAATGTGCCCCAATTGTTCCTTTCTGCTGCTGAGACTTGGCACTTTTATCTGACAGCTCTTCCCCAGGTCACTTCAGTTGTAACTTTTTGGAAGGGGAGACACAAAAGCAGTGAAACTCCTATTTTATATCTCTTGTGTAATTATTTAATGGAAACATAAGGAGACATTTAATGATGGGTCAGATCTGGGGGACCCAGGTGCACTGAGGCACGGGGAGGAGTGGAGCAGTGAGGCTGAGGCTGCACATGTGGAAGGGGAGTCCCACACAGTGGCCACTTCTGGAAATGTTGACATAAGTGATATCATCAAGTGGCACAGATGTTGAAATCCAGGGCCTGGGTTTCTGTGAGACTCCTTAGTTGTGACCAAAATGGATAGGAATTTCTTTCTGCCTAAACAAACACAGATTAGCAGGAAAAGTATTTGGGTGAAGGAATGAGCAATGAAATGTGCTCTTTTGAGAGGCTGAGGCTTGTGAAACAAAGCTTGTCCTGGCATCACACCTGCCTCTTCATGGGATGCATGCTATATCAGATTGCTTTTCTCTTAGTTTTCTTCAGATTTCTGAAGGAAGAAATGATGCAGAGACATGACAGTTTTTTTAATATCTGGAAAGGAAAAGTGAACAAGCCAGGCCAAGATGTTTTCCACTAACAGAAAATACTTTCAGAGTGGAGCTTTTAAGGGAGTTCTTAACTACCACTTTGTTTTCTGCTCCTAAGGCCTCATCCTGTGGGGTGTTGAGGACATTATGAGCAGCAAGACTGTCTTTGCTTCCTTTGAAGCTGGACACTCTCTTTGAGAAATGTGGGCTCAGATGAATGTGTTTCAGTGGTGCGTTGGGGCAGAGCTTTACAGCATACCCTGGGACAAAATCCACATTCTCCTCTCTGCCCAGCTCAAAGTCTTCCCTTCTGCTGGTGTGCCATCTTCCCTGCAAAAAAACTTTGGTTTTTATTGCCTTTGCAATTTTTTTTTTTTACTATCATAGAAGAAAGGAATGCTAGAAAATGCTCTGATCTAGCTTTTCTTAAAATTTAAATGCTAGTCTGCCACGGCTTTCAATATCTCTTTACCTGCTGCCACTTATACCTTTCACTTCTCATTAAGGAAACGAACCCAGAAGATTAAAGCACTCCCAATTTAGCTTTCTAAATGGGAAGTGAAAGTTGAAAGCAGACCAGCTGAGAATAAGCGCCACTGAGATCTGCAGCTGGGCTGATGCTATTAGAAAAAAGAGGCCACTTCTTGCTTCTGATCTGTTACTTGAGGAAGCCTGTTTATGTATGGGTCTGACACCAGATGAATATGTAGTGCCCTTTCTCATTGAGATGAAAGTTCTACTTCAGACCGATCAGATATCACATCACTAAATACTAAGAGTTTTATAAAAGTAAGGCAACAATCCTGTCTAAGAACAAGTTCATCTTCGTGGAGCCCAGTGTTACCCCAGAGATTGGCACGGGATTGGAGCCTGAGATCGGAGCAAGAGGTTTAAAACCCTCTTGAATGAGTTCTGGGAGGCTGAACTTGTCTAACTTGTAGGCTCTGGAGGTGGAGGGAAAGCAGAAGAGAGAAAGGTGGAAAGTTCCTGGTGTTCCTTGAACTCATTTTTACAATCTGGCCATTGTGCTCATTGCAGATGTTTCCCTACACCTCTGTATCCACTCAAAGCTGATGGAGCAAATGAGAACCCTCCAAGAGCTGTGGGTCAGATCCTTGGGGAACATGACTTGGAAGCAGTGTTAGGGCACACTTAGAGGGAAGGAGCTCTGTGTGCTGTCCATGAGGCACAGAGAGCACAGCAGAGGGTACCGGGAGCTCAGCTGCCCCACCACATCTCTTTGTAGTGCAAACAGATGGAAAAATACCACTTTATTTAATTTCTGTCTACTGAATGTAATATTTGAAGAAAATACAATACAGAGTAGTGTTCCTCATGAGACTCTCAGCTCCATCTGTGTGTACAGTTTTTGTGTTGGTGTCTTACTGCCCATAGAACAGAAACAACAACTTCATTATAGACACAACATAGTAAACCACTGCCAATAAGAAGAGGTTGGAACTGAGGATGCCTAAAGCGATCATTGGGAAGATTAGAAATATCTGTTGATAGAAATATTAGTAAATTTGGCTTTTGTGGTTTAAGCTTTGTGTCAGATACCTGATTCGCCTTGCCGAATCTGAGCTGGTGTTAGTGAATGAAAGGCTTCACTTTTTCTTGAATTTATTTAGTAGTTCAGTTTCAAATTGAAAATGCAGCAGCAGAGTTTGCTGCCTGGTGTTCTCCACAGGGGATGTGGATGCTAAGCCTTTAGCCTGAACTACGTTGTGAGTTAAGTGATCTCTGTTTATCCTACAGTATGTTACAAGTATCAGTTTGCTCTAAATACATCGGTTTTAAATAACTCCTGGCAAAGAAAAGGAAGGCCTGAATATACCATTTATTGTTCATAGTAACTGTAAATAATAATAAAGTAGGTTGGCTACAGAACCTGTCCTAGTAAAATCTAGGAGCTTAGGTATGGCAGAATTTCTCAGTTTGAAGAGACTCTATCTTTGACAGTTCTCCTAAGGTAGGTTATTTTGGAGAAAACATATGTTTCCATTTTCTCTCCCTCGGCTTCCCTTTTAGTCCCCAGGCTCCACTAGGGTCACAGCAACATTAAGGCTTTTGTCACTGTGATTAATAGCTCTTTAGATCATCTTTAATTCACTCACTAATGACTGAGGGTCTTTCTGCTCTCCAAGTAATCGCGTGATGTATGAGCCGATAGTACACCTTGTGGCAGAGGTGAAAATCATTCAGGCAATGCAAATATTGTCAGGGGGACAAATGTTTTCCCTGTTAATAAAAATTAATGAATTCTACCCAGGAGCTAGTTAAAGAAGCTCTGGTGAGAGAGATCCAAACACAAACAAGTTCTTGCTGCTTGGAACCATTAATTCAGTCTTTCTAGATATGTGAGGATAATTTTTAGTAGTATTTCTGCATCTACATAATAGATGAGAGAGTGGCAGGTTGATTTACTTACACAAATGCATTGCTTTGTAGGTAGATCTGTCTTTCAGCTATGTCCACATGCTGGTCTTCACTTGAGAGGTGTTATTTTGGTGCTTTGCCTTGGTTATATCGTGGATTTCAATGCTTTGGAGTCAATTTACTTAAAGTAAGCTCCAGTTCCAGGCTGAATGCTTCCCCCCAACCAAGAACCGCCTTGGTCAGGATGTCATACCTGTAAAATGATGCAAAGATGTTTACGTTTTTTATAAGTCCCTGTTACACATCATAAAAGGTTGATGAAACAGTCTGTAAATTAATCATCTGGAAGAGGGAGAAATGCTTCCAGTGCCTTATTATATTTACTGCACATGTATGAGTAACAATAAAAATGCTGTGTCCCTCAGCCAGGTCACCTTCTGGGATGGGTATTCCCATCCCTCAGTCAGGGCCCAGGCTTTGTAGTGCTGAGCTGTTGGAAAGGTGTTTCTTATTTACTGGTGCAGCACCAGCCATGATTAATGCTGTTGTCTTTTTGTTTCATTTTGGTTGTCACCAATTCTTTCTTCTGATGACAAAAAGCTATTGTCTCGGTGGAATAAATATTTCTGAATTACTTCCCAGTCCCAACCTTATCATTTACATCTTAGAACAAGAAAACAGTAAACTTTTAAAAGACATAATTTTACCTCTTCACAGTGCTTATCTACAAAGGAACATATTACTGAGGGGGGGAAAGAGCTCTGGTTGTTACTATTATTTCTGGTAGACACCCAAGGAGAGTAGCTAATTTGTTCTTCATTAATGCCAAGGACAAATAAAAAAGCAAGGACTGAATTATGCATTTATTTCCATTGTGCCTCTAACATGGGCTTCCACTCCCCATCATCCTCCAAAAGAATTCCCAAACCTTTGCTGTGCATTTCATGTGATACCATAGGGTGCAATAATATGGTTTTAAAAGAAGATGAATTTAGTGGTGAATCTTAATTGAAGGCAGAAAATTACATGCAGCCCCCCTGCTGAAGGAAGGATGGACAGTTGGCTGCAGTCGCAGGGGTTTTGTGATACAGCTCAACAACAACCTTTTAGTATTAGTTCACAGAGGCCTGGGCAAAACATTGGAGTCAAATTTATCCAGAATTTGAACATTTCTTAAACCTAGGAATGACAATAGCTCTTTGAATTGCACCAGTTTTGTGATGAGCTGGGGCAGTCTTAGACTTGTGGGTAGCTGGAGATGAAATTTCCAGCCTGTACAGCCCTGTGCAAAATGAAAGGTATATGGAGCTGACCTTTCAATTATTAGCACGTGAGTGTATGTACCCAGGTTCCCCTTTTGACAACTAAATGCCACAGGGCCCAGGCTCAGCCCCTCGGGGTTTAAGGGCATTTTCGAGTGATTCACTGGGGTTTGGATGTGTCCCTTACAAAGGTTTTGCACTTGCATGAAACCCAAAGCACTTGGATTTGAAATTAATAGATTTTTATGTGAAAACTTCTTTTTTTATTTATGGTAGAACATATAAATATTCAATGAAAAGGATTTTTAATTTTTCTGTCAGAAGAAGTGTTTGACCCTTGTCTCAAAATGCTGTGATAAATTATATTGTCTTACATATTAATAAAATATTAAGAGAACTGCTATGCTGTGTCTGCTAAAATGTATAAAGCAGGATTCAAAAATGCATTGCCATGCTAGAGACAGAATCAATTTTATTCCAGCGGAACAACTCTGTGGAAAATTAAGGAGGATTCTCCAGCATGTTTCTGGAGATGAAGCCATGAATTATTTGGTGAAATCAGAATGTGGATTTCTCAGCTCGCGTCTAACTTCAGGAAACCAGACTATATTGATTAAAGTTTGTTTAACAGAAGAATTGGGAAGGGTTTTGTGCTGCTCCCCAGTGATAAATTGCTGCAATCTTTCCTTTTATTATCACCCTGCTAGTCCTCTGCTGCTCAGCCCCGAGTTAGGCACCTAAATGAGATCCAGATTTGCCAAAGTGCTCAGCAGTCAGGGGTTTCCACTGGGAGACTTTTTTCCCTGAACTTCCAGAAGAATTAGGTAATGGAGACGGCCCGTTCAGTGTCACAGAGGGAACCAGGCTGTTTGGCAGCCTTGGCCTAAAAGGTTTCAGTTTTCTGGGTGTTGTTGCTTCTGCAGTTTCAGGTGTGTGTACAGAATACGTGGCTCTCTCTACATCACCCTGTCCTTCTGGTCATGGCTGGGGTGAGAGGGGACAGCATTCCTCCAGAAAGCCTCTCTCTTAAAATACCTGAACCTCTCCCATCACCTCGGGTGGCTGAATATCAGCCCCTTTCCTTGACGCTGAATTTCAAGCAGGTCGAACAGTCATTGCTGGAATAATGTTATTAAAGTTTTGCTGGAGCACAATCTGCCTTTAGGAAAAAAAAAATATATTGTTTCAGTGGAAAGTTCTGACTCTGTCAAAGATTGGATATGAGCACAAACTTTGTCAAAGGCTGGATGTGAATACATTATTTATGCACACAGCAATTATTAGTATGGGAAGTGTGTCACATTGGGACAGCGTTTTGTCCAGCCATGCAGCATTAGCTCCTTGTGATGAACCAAGTTACCCAAAAGAGCCTCAAGAGCCTTCTTGCTGATTTTTATGTTGTTTGGCTTAGTTTCTCATATTTAGTTTCTTCTAGTCCACCTCTCTTCTATGTGGGGGATAAAAGTTTCCACAGTGCAGAGAAAATGAGAATGAAACCAGGCTCAGTGCAAAGTCACTCCACTTGCTTCCTAATCAGTTTGGGGTGGGAAAAGCCAAGGAGGGAAACCAGTAGGTCTTTCCCAATCCCTGTCTCTGTTTTTCTATCAGGCTCAATGAGCTGAAGCCCAGAAGTTATCCTTGCCTGGGATTCTGTGGTCTAAAATCCTACCAAAAATTAAGCTGTTCTCTCCACATCCAGGTCAATTGGTGGCAAGTGGGCATTCTCCTTAGAGAAGGAGGCCTGAGAATCTCGTAAAACCAATTTAAAAAAGAAATTTAAAGAGTTCCAGTAGAACCCGGGCCCTGTACGTTGTATAGGATGTGAAGGATTTATATTGGATGACTGTCTAACCTTCCGTGTAAGTGGAACTTCCTTGGCCTTATTTTGAACCTGGAGTAATAAAGAAGGAAGTGAAAGCAAAGGTAAACTTAAAGTATTGTTTTACTCTAAATGCTTTCAGTAAAGGGCCTTGTTATCTAATGATTGGTACTGGATGGCTGGAATAAATCGTGCTGTTTGTTCCCCGCACTCATGGAGAAGGAAAGCAGAGGCAAAAGGAAATCAATTGGAACTAGCAGGTAACAAATGACCAGTCTTAGGCAAGCATAGCAGATGGGGAAAATAGAGTTGTGGGCATACATTATTAGGAAATGCAGCGGTGACTTTCTCTGTTATTTAAGAAATGCAGCAAATAATGAATATTTTTGATGGAGGGAGCAGCTTGGATAATTAGGAATGTGCAGGTGTTTGAATATTGAGTCATATTTTCAATGTTTTCTTAGATGGGGGTCTTGCCCTTAATACTGAATCACCAAAAGGGGAACCAGAAAGTGTGGTGGCAGCTTTTGTGGATAGAGACAAGCCCACTTTGTGCCAGCTCCCCCAGAAAAGTGATGATGGAGCCAGCCCAACAGTGCACTGTTCAGAGGCAGTTGTGGAGTTGCCCAGGACTTTGGGAAGTATTTTGGCACTACTGTGCCAGACTGAACCCTGCAGAGTGGCTACAATATTGTCAGATCTGAATTTAGATGAGGCTTAGTTCCAGTAGCTTTCTATTTGGGAATTTCTCTCTTTACTGGTAGATCCGTATTGCTGTTCAAAAAGATTAATTTTTCTGGAGCACGAAAAATCCCATAAAGCTCAAGAACAAGCTCTGCTACAGTGTCAGAGTTTTTCTGGAGATACAAGCAGGGGAAGGACCAACTGGGGAACAATTCTTTCTTCTGACCTGGGAGGCACCCTGGTTGTGGGAACCAGGGCTGGATCAAAGGGAGTGTGGGCAGTAGTGAGTTTTTATCCCCCTTACTTGCCATGTACACCCAAACCATCGATTTTATACCCCTGGTGAGAGCAAGATTTTAGAAACCTGGAGCTGGGTGTAGGGAAGAAAAGTGTCCTATGTGTGAGCAAGCACTGGGACACAGAGGTGGGAATCTTCATCCTTGATGGTTTTAAAGACCATCCAGACCACGCTGGGAGGGACTCTGTGTTTGTGTGGAGGGTGATGGTCAAAATCCCCTCTAGATGGCCTGGTTCAGGATTTGGCCTACTTCTGTGCTCACTAGGCTTATTTGAGAGCCTGGTCTGAGTTATCAGTCCTTTACACGTGGCTCTGTGTATGTAGGTAATGGGGACAGCTTTCTGTTAAAAAGTTTTCTCAAAGCATCTTAACAATACTCTCTGTATGTTGCCACAGTGTATTAGCTCTGCAAGCAAACCCAAAAGTGCTACAGGGGGGATACCGTAACACCTTGAAAAGTATCAGTAAAAACTGCTGAAAGCATTAAAAATAAATGAATCATAGGGTGAGAGGTAGCATGACAGGTAAATAGGCAGGACATAAAATGCCTGTGGAATCTGTGGGATATTTGCAGGTACAAGGGGGCTTCTAAGTCAAGGTTCATTTACAATGTCTGGTTCCTCTCTCCAGGAAGGATTTCTAATAGATTCAAGGAGACTCCAAGCTTTTAGCAGGTCTTGGGAGAAGAAAGGCAGCTCTGTAAGGAAAGAGGTTTGGTTTGTTTATGGAGAAAACTCCCCAGTCACGTTTCATATTGTGTCCTGCTCAGAAGAACAACTGAAGGCTTTCACCCTGAGCAGGAGAAGGTGTTTCTGTGCAGTGGCCACAGCTGTTGCACAGAAACACCATCTCCAGGGCATGGGAGTCTGTCTGGAGATGGGCTGCAACCTCCTAGAAAGCCCCTGCTCCATCAGGAAAACATTTGTGTTTTACAATTACATGCTGGTTGGGTTTTTTAGTTTTTTACTGCCCAGGATCCGTTCCAGCCTGTGGCTGCAGCACTGTCTGAATGGTGGAGCCTTGCCAAAAGTGAGCAGTGTCAAGCGCTCTGTTTTACCATAACAAGTGCAGAGGCGAATGAGCACTGTCAAGAAAGAGCCATGAATGCTGTTTTCTGTTATTAACTGAATTTATTATTTTGGTGGCAAGAGTTACCAGCAGAAGGTGAACATCAATCTCACATCTGTGTGAGCTTGTGCTGGATATGTTTGGGGGCTCATTGGGTCGGGGGGTAGAAGCAAGCTCTGACTGCTCATTGCTAAACAAAACAGCTCAAATCACAAATATTTCCAGTCAGTCATGACTTTAAAAATATCCAGAAGCATATTTGGATTTGGGAGCATGTAAAAGAATATCGTGATCTGCTCAGGCTATTATGTGAAACAGAAACAGGTTGAATAAATCGTTACCTGAATTTTTGTGCAAGTCCAACGCCACGGGCTTGTGAGCCTTGGTGGTGTAAAACAACGTGCTTGGCCTCCTCTGGTTGCACAGCAGCCCCAGTAGTAGCTGGGATGTTGGAAAAATGAGTGTGTTTTTATTTATACTTCAACAGCTCTGAGAATCTTCTTTGTTCACAGTAGTCAAAGAAACTGTGGAAGGTGTTTCACTGCATGGATTTTTCAGCCAAATCCAGAGCTTTAAGGAAGTCACTGCCATGGTGTGCTCTATGTACAGGGAATGTTTCACTCCCTTTTCTCGTCAAGAGGGAAACTCGCTGTTCATCCCAGGAGGACTCGATGGAGATGCATCCTGCTGGAATGGTGCAAGGAGATTAAACCATCCAGTTGATCCAGTTAATCTATTCCAACCTCCAAGCTTTGAGGGCTGAAGGGGTTTAAGGAGTTCTTCAGCAACTTGGGATGAAAGTAAATAAAAGCAGCTCTGACACAGCTCTAGGACACATCCTGCACGAGCCCTCCACACTCCCTAAAAATTGCCCTGTACAGCTTTGAATGAGGACTTGCTCTCAGTCCACCACTGGGCATGGAAAGAATTGTGGTCTGAGTTGGAGAGAGATGCCAAATGCAAATTGACCTAATTGCTGATGGAAGGCAAAGTGAGCAGACACAACTTCTTAATTAAAACAAATTTTAATTTTAGGTTATTAGTGCTTTTAAGTAACTTTAGGTTGTGGAGATTTGGCATGGCAGTGTCTTCTCAGCTTTCCATTGGAAGAGGGGCCTCTTCCCTCGTGATTTGTGGACAACATTGCCTGGGGGATGTTCAGCCATCAGAGATGTTTTTTTTTTAATGGAAAAACAGGTTTGCAGCCTGGTTATCTTAATTTATGAACTGAATATTTAGAATGTGGAGATGACTTCACTGAGCTGCCTTTTTTTTTTTTTAATAAGTTAAAAAAGCAAACAGGAATATTCAAATCAGATCACACTAATTAGCAGAGCTAATTATGTTTTCTTGAGTATCTCTCTTCTTACCTATTCTGCAATGAAAAAAAATCATTTTCTCGTGATGTAAAACAGGGGAAAGGAGATTGCCATGACAATTAGCAGTAATTAATGAGAAGCTTTGAATTGCTTCGTGTTAACCTCAGCATCTATTAGTAGAAAAGGCTTGGGTTTGCCCTCTGAGGGGTGTGGGTAGCCACAAACTCCTCTCCCAGAAGGAAAGCAAAGACATCAGGGACTATAGCAAGGAGTTAAAATGGCTTTACCCATTCTTCAGTGAGTGTTAGAAATAGTCATGTGGACCTGCTGCAGATTCACAGCTGTCAGTGTACTTCAACAATTAAAATGATACTGGTAAATGTTTTAATTAAAAGGAATTTTTACTTCCTTAGGACATATTAAGCTTGACTTGAATAAATGAATGATCATTGCAGCTGCCTGTAGGATGTTACTTATTTTCTGCAGAAGCTTGTTAGTTTTCAGAGTTTTGGGGGTTTTTCCCCACTGAAATGAAAATAAATCTCTGGATACTTTTTATGAAAGTGAGCCATATCATGAAGTAACTTTTTTTTTTTTTAATATTAGTAAGACCAAGTTTCTTCCGAGAAAGGCCTTTGTAATGAAAGGTTCCTCTCTGTCCTGAGGCACACAGATGTATATTTATATGATGGAGTTCACCTGCATTGAGAACTAAAAAGAAATATTGCTAAAAATATCTTCAGTTCTGAATAATTTTCAAAGGCATTTAGGTTAAATAGAAATATTGAAAACATTAGGTCAAGCTTCTACAGTTGCATTTTGCAGCTTTTGCCCATACTGCTTGTCTGCTACATCCATGGGATACATGAAATTTGTATGACAGAGCCTAGTAATAGTGCAACAGAGAGCACAGATGACATCTTGCCCCATGTAATCAATCAGTATTTTGCCCTTAACAGCAGAGAGATCAGAATTTAATTGATGTTCTTTGGATTGGTCCCTAAAATGCTTCGAAGTGGTTTGCATAGTTGCAGATCCTGTGTGGCCAGTAGATAATATTCACATCTGGGGATGTTTTCCTTTGGAAATATTTAGATTTGAGGTTGTGGGCCCCATGACCAGCTCCTTCCTGAGAAGTGACATGTGGAAGAGTTGAGAAACAGATCCATCTTCTGCACTACTGCTTCCCTGTAATTGCTTCCTGAAAGCAACTTGTCCTGGATGTGATTTCTGCAGCAAAGTGAGAAGAAGTCACATTAACCCACTGAAAGGGGAGATGCTGCTTTCAATTCTCCTCTTGCCCCTGCTTTCTCTCCTGATTTATGGATTAATTGTATACTTGCTCCCAACACAACTTCATGATGTCTCTGTCACAATGGTTGGGGATATTTCCCTTCCTGAGGCTCCTGGGTCTTAGACTTGCACCATCTCTAATTGAACAGCTGGTGATTGATAATTGAATACAAGAACAGGCTAAAAAGCTTGGCTTGTGTAGCTGAGGAAAATGAAGGTTGATAGAGGTTATGTCTGATACTGAAGGTGACAAACACTCCCAGCAAACCATTTAAGCTAAAGGACAGCTCTGGAACAAGTACAAATGGGCAATAAAGTGTCCATGAATATTCTGAGGCCAGAAATGAGCTTTCTAGTAATAAGAGGGTAAAAGGGAGGACCACCTTCTCCGTGGGAGTGATGGAGTGAGGGCTCTACACTGACAGAGCTGTGTGAAAGGTGCCTCCAAACACCATGTTGGTGCCCCAGTGTCCTGGTGGAGCAGGTCACCATGAGGCCATTGCTTTTGGTGCATGTGTAATAGCAGGCGTGGATTTCCTGGTCTTGTGTCCATGTTTTTAACCCCTTTTGTTGCAGACCATAGGAATCCGTCTGTTTTGTCAGGTTTCATGTGCTTGAAAAGGAACACTGTAAAGGATGACAACAAGGCAAAAGACAGTAAAGACTCATTTTAGCATCTTCCCTCTCCTTTCAGGCACTGCCAGACTTTTTTCATCCCAGGCTGAACGTGGCAGAGTGAGGGGTAGGAAGCTGACGTCCTGTGAAATTGAGATAGGTTGAGAGATGGTGGGGTAGAATAAATGTGGAGACCCTTTGTCCCAAGGAATTCTGTTGCTGAGCATGGCATTGTTTTGCTCCTGTGATATATGGCCTATTTCGCTGTATTCTCTGCTGAGTTGGGGAAATAATCTTAGAGAGGTGCTTTGTGTGAGGGTCTGGCATTTTGTCTCAAGCTGTGATGCCGGACTTTTGTGCTTGATGGTGCTCAGTCCTCAGCGTAATAAGTTTGCTTTCAAGAAGTGGCGTTTTCAAAAACATTTGTTAGCTTCATTTTTCTTCCACTGACCTGAGCAGCAAACCCCTGAGAGTGGAGTTAGTCGAGGTGGCACACTTGTGAGAAGCCTTTTCCATGCATTTTGAGGGAAGGCAAAGCTTTTGTCCCAGGGCTCTGGATCAATCCTTGCTTTGCCTCTGTGTTGCTCTGCATTGCTCAGTGTTGTTGTGTTGCTTTCTGCCACTGCTTCTAAAGTAGTTTGTTACTGAACTTGGAAAGAGCTTTGCAGTATTTAATCTAATCAGAGAAAACTTCCTCATCCCATTATTTGGGCAATTTTGGGGGTGGGGGAGTGGTTGTTTTCATTTGGGTTTTATGATTTATACTTCATTTTTATGGCATGTTTGTTCAGGAGGAGGATTTTTCATTGCTTGCCTTTGTAGTGATTGTTTTGTACTTTCTTGGGACAAACCCGGCTCTTTTGAAGGTCCCAGTGCTTACGTGCAAAATATTGGCAGATCTCTGAGGCTGAGGAATGCAGTGGAAGCTGTAGTGCATCCTGTGCTTTGATTTCTGCAGATCTCCTTGTGTTGGTCATGGTTATGAAGCTCAGTTTCGTGCTTCTAGCTCTTATCTACGTTAACTTCTAGGATAATTTTTATTTGCATTAAGCTTCTCCGTACACGCTGTGTGCTGGTCGGTTCTAGTCTGGGCTGGGTTAGATCAGCCCTGCTGTAAATGCTACTGATGGTTCCTAATAATCTGGGAAAATTAAAAAAGGTTTGTTGGTTTGGTTGTCCAGTGTGAGGCAGCTGCAAGGATTTCTGGACTCCTGCCCTGTGCAGGATGGGTGCCCAGCACCTTAGGGAGCCAGGGAGAAAAGGACATAGAAGATTCACCCATACATACATAAAATATGTCCTGGGCATGATCTCTTCAGTGAGCAGTGGGACAAAGGTGTCTTTGTGGGTCATATGCTCTGTATGTCTCCCTGAGCTTGTGTGTTTAATTACCTAAGAATAAAATAGCTTTACTCGCATGAATAAAAATTAGATTTAAGTGACAAACCTCTTCTCAATAGGCATGGAGATTTTATGGTTCAGTCTTTGGTTTCCCTGCTACCAATGATAATCTGCACCACCCTTCTTGATACATTTGTTGGTGGAGTTCACACAGCAGCTCAACTAGTCTGGATTGTATTTTATGTGTCGCTTGTCGGGATGAAAGAAAAAGAGGATAGTAATACTTGGAGTTGCATGGATTTCATCTGAGCTGGTTTGCATCTTCAGACAAAAAATTTGAAAACACCCATACAACTAAAATTGACGAAAACTTTCCATTTCTTGTTGTTTCGGAGGAGTTTCAGGGGCTGTTTAATTTTGTGCTTGCTTTGTTTTTGTTTGGGGTTTTGTTTGTTTGTTTGTTTGTTGCTGTTCTGGGTAGACCAGGTTAATTTGTCTCAATTTATTTTTACAGTTGCTTCTCTTCTCTTCCAAGTGTTAATTTGGGAGTTTGCATCTTGTTTGTTTTCCAGTTTTATGGACAACTTCAGCTTGTGTTTTTGTGTTATGTTCAAGAGAAGTGGAAAAGATTAAAAATAACCTTGTGCCACTGGAAGTAATATAAACTTTGAGCTCTGTGATGTCTGTGCTGTATCATCAAGTGGGTCTTTTGCACTAGAAGACACAGTATCTGAAAAAATCAATATCCAGCAGGGACCCTTCTGGGGGTTAATGCTTTGAGTTTTGTCATCCTTCATCCCTGCTTTCCCATGGTTTTCTTCCCCAGCAATATGTCAATGTGCAAATTCTGGCAAAAGCACAATTGTGCACTCAAAACTCATGAGTTAAACTCCCCCCAAGCAGATACTTTTAAAGGAAATCCTACAGCATTCAACAGTGACTGTTTTTGTGCACAGCAAACTCCTCCCACCACATGGGGGGTACTTAAGGAATTTTCATTCTCCACCACTCCCATCAGACTCTGACACTTTAAACTTCTCCATTTTATTCATCTCATGGGCTCTGTGGACCTCTGACACTGGTGATGAGAACAGGACACTGGGATTTCTGCAAGGGGCACCTTGGTCTCCTCTTCTGCAATGAGAACCTTCAAAGATCCACCTCTTACTGCCGGCACACCGTAGCTGATTTTGGCTTTCTCAGGCAACCTCCAGGTTGGGTACTAGTTATTTAGGGTGGTTACACCACTTACAGTGACCTTTTGGTGCATTTTTTCCCCCAGGAAATAAGTTGTGACATATCTGTAAGCATCTCTTCTCTCCACTGCCATCCGACATCCCTCTGATCATTGTGTAATCACTGCTCCTCGGGATGCACCAGCATCACAGGTCTCCTAATTCGTTGCATTTGTATTTTTTTGTAAATAGTCTCTTTGTGGATATTAAATAGCAAGCAGATGTCCATCAGAATATGTGCTTTATAGGCACTCCTTTGTTTGACAGATCTTTGAAGAGCGGATGCGTGTTGCCTAGCAGCTTTTGTTTTTGAGTCATTCGTTTTAACAAATCAGAAGTTGAAAGAAACCAACCCTAAAAAATTTAAATAGAGTTTCACCAAAATTATAATTTGTATTACAAATCATTGTGTTAGCCAGCCATTCCCTGTCCCTTATTCATTTTTGAAGTTACATAGTTGGACAATCACTCCTCAAACGTGTGTTCGTGTGCTGGGTGAACAGCAAGTGCACCACCGGTCCCTAAAATGGTCACCCTGAATAAAATCTGTCTATCTCATGTCAGATGGGCTTTTGGCCCCTAATTTCAGTAGCTGTGGACAAAATCCTTCTAGTCTGGCTGAAGTCCAATGCCTTGATTTTGCCCAGAGTGCTGCTGTTGTCTGAACTGAAAACTCTTTTGCTCGAGCATCTGAGTCTGGATGAAACTTCTTTTATATTTCAATGGCCTTTAAACTAAATTTGCCAAATTGCTTTCTCATCTTCAAAACTATTTTAAAAATTTTGCCTGTTACCAGATGACACCACAGAAAATCTGTGCTGGAGCAGGGCAGAATCACAGAGGGGACCTCTTATCAATGTATTTCCTCGGTGAGAGATTTATGTGGCATTTCTGGAATCAATAGGAGACTTTTTCATTGATTTCAAGAGGAATACCTCGCTTTAAAAGAGGAATCAGACAAACACCCTCCTCTCTGTACACTTGATATATGACACAGGATGTGCAGTTTTCTCTGGCGCTTCCCAAGTTCATAATTTGTATTTCACCCTCGTGCCACTTTGTGAATTTATTGGCAGCCAGAAGCACTCCATCAGGATTATAGAGGTTTGCCTACCTTTTGGTGGTTATAACACTTTTTTTAAAGCAGTCTTTAGTTATTTTTACTCAAGGGCCATGTGGGTGGGTTTGGTACCAGCCTGCCACCAGAGCAAAGTCAGATTTTTGAGAGACTAGAATCCATCAAAGCTCTGCTAGCACTTCCACGGGTGGGGGGATATTTGGTTAAATAGATGTTTATCTGGGAAAGTCATCATCTGGCTAGCAGCATACTGAATGTTTCTAAGCAGCTAACTTATGTATACTAAACAAATTTGGTTTGGCTGCAGCTAGAGTTGCCCTGTGGAAATTCTCAACATACATTTGTTTGATTGAGCTGTCATTTTCAGTTGATCTGCTGATGATCTGTGTCACTTTGTTTAAATGTCCTGGTGGTTTTTTTCTTTTTTAATACAGTGCAAAACCAGTCTGCTCTCTGTGATGGATTAAATTGAGGTGAAATTTGAGAGTTACTCCTGTTTTTGATTTCTGTGCCCTAAGACAGGTGGGCTGGAATGACAAAGAACTTCGCACACAAACACATTAAAACTAAAATGGAGTGGATGCCCTTATGATTTAAAACATCCGTAGATGTGTCAACTACCAAATGCTCCCGTTCAAAGTACTTGCTGGGATTTGCACTTTAAACAACAAATGGTATTTATTTGGTCTATCCCTCTCAGCTAAAATACCTGGACAAAATGCATGTTGAACACTTTTTCTCCTGCAGAATTCCCTCTGGGTGCATAAGCTTTGGGGTTTTGGCCTCTGAGGAAGCAACACAAGGTTAATCCTGAGATGAAGTCTTGGGTGGGCAGCAGGGGATGGAAGTGGGCTCTCCAGCATGGTGGGAGTCTGTCAGCCCAGTCTGGGAACTGGGCAGCATCTCTGGTGGTCTCAGCCCTGGAGATGTCCTTCCTGCAGGCACTTTCTAAGAGTTGAGAGCTCCTTTCAGACCACAGCACTTGGTTCAGGTTTTTTTTATTTTTGTAAGTACTGCTCAAGCTTTGGGCTATCAGCTGTGCTCCCTGAAGCTTGGTACAAGTGAGATTCTGGTGCTTGCACTGATTTTGGGAAGGAGTGACTTCATCAGGGAAAGCAGGAGGACGAGGTGTGAGATGGGGAACACCCAGCTCTGAGCAGAGTTCCTCAGAGAGGAATCCCATAGCCGGGCTTATGCTGGTGCTTGGCCCCTAACTCCCCCTCTTCCAGCTGATCTTTGCCTAGTCCAGAGCCCCCAGTACAATGCAACTTTTCTCCATACCCAACATGGGCTTTTTATGCAAGGCTCACCACACTTCAGTCTTTGCTTTAGAGCTCTTGGAAGGCTCACTTTGCTCATCTCCAGCTTCTCCCATGTGGCCTGTGGGCCCTACATGAACTGCAGCTCTGTGGGGAGGGACCAAAGGATGACAAGCCCAGACAAATTACTTATTTTCCAAATGTGTCACGGATTTGTTTTGTGACCATGGGTTAGTTCTGTTCACCTACATGGCTGTGGTCAGTGTGATGGAGATGTGAATGTTCTCTGAGAACTCTTTCAACACCTTCTCACTACAATGGTTGGATTTTTTTTCCTCTGACATGTCTGGAGTTATGCATGGCCCTACCAAACTTGAACTGAGGTTCACTGGAGTGTGGAGAAGGTCAGCGAAATGCCAGTTTGATGCTTGCTTTGAAAAGTGTTCTAGGAAGAGGTGCTTTTATTTGACTTGAGTTTCTAATGAGCTTACCAGGGAAAAGTTTAAAATGCAGTTTTTTTCCTTCCATTTCGTCACCCTGGAAGTGTCTTCTGTAAGCAGCAAATTGTATCACTGCAATTCTCTCTTTCTTAGAGACACTGGTGCTACAGAGAAGGGCATCTAACACAAGATCTCTTTCATGATCACTATATGACTCTGTGAACAGTAATGGTCTAGCCTGAAAAATTCTGAGCATTTTTGACTCTAATTTGGACAGAAGAAATTCAAGTCACTTGCAGAACAATTTCAGGAAAACCCACATTATTTTCCTGACATGAAAAACCCTCAGCTTCTCAAGCCATTTTTGCTCAAGGACTCCATCACTTCTATGATTTAGGATGTGTCTCTGTGTTTATATATATATTATATTACATATACATGTTGTATATATACATCCTTGTCATTATAAACACTACTTAAATCCATGTCCATAAACATAAATAGATATATAGTTAAGTACTCTTTATAGCAGAGGATTAGTCCACAGTGACATAATAGGTAGAATTAAAGTATATAACAACCTCCTGTTAGTTTGAGTCTGAAGGGTCCTGTGAGATCCTTGGGGATGGAGAGCACTGCCTGGGCCAAGGTCTCTAATGGCATGGCATCCAATTACACGAAGGCTGAATTTACTCCATTAAGAGCTACATATTTATTTAAGCTGTCATATATCAGCCTGCACATGAAAACAATAGAGCTTGTGAAGATTGCCAGTTTGGAAGGGGAGGAAAAAAAAAAAGAAAAAGATTATTTTTCAAGTTTTCTTCCAAGTTATTGGGATGAACCAGAAGCTTTCAGAGTGCTGATTTATTGCTCTCTGTTAGCGGCTCCCCAGGACCCCTCTGATTCTCCAAGATCAACAGCTTCAGAGAAAGCAATACAAGGTGTATGGAACAAAGAGGGGAATAAATTACATTAGCAGTTAACTTTCTTTACAGTTAATATATATTAATAAATATCTACAAAACGTTTGAGGCTTTGACCAGGAAGCCATGCAAAATAAACTGTAGTTCCACTCTTTTTTTTCTTTTTTTTTTCTTTTTTTTAAAAGTCAAAATAGATCTAACTGATGTTAACTGTTTCACAGCAGGGGTCTCGTTCTGGTTTCACACTGGTGTCACTGTTGATTTTGGAGGGGGGATGTGATCAGAATAAGGACTGTCACTCCTCCCGCCTTCCGACAGGCTACTGGTGCTACAGGAACACTTGGCATTTCCATACTGTCCTGCTTTGTATCTTCAAAGCACTGGGGAGAGACGAGCTATTCACCATGGAGCTCATCTGAGGCAAATGAGATAATACGATCCCGTGGAAGAAATGGGAAACCCAAGAGGGAATGGGGGAATTTGTTACTGGATATGTTTGCAAAAGCAACTGAGTGTGCTGTGTCAGAGCTTACCCGCTCCCAGTATAAGCAAAGACTCTGTGGTTTTATGGACCAGGGAGCTGAGAGCCCAGGAGGTCTTTCCTGTTAGTCCTGTGTGTGCTGAAATATCTTCTCGATCTTTTTCTAGCTCGCTGGACTTGGAAAACTCAGGGCTTTCCTGGCCAAAAACTCCCCAGTGGTTTCTGTGTCTATGATATCTCTGTCTGTGCAGCTTTGGCTTGCCTGGAGCTCCCTGAAAGTATGAGACACGGGCAGTCTCTTGGTCCTCGAGAGCTCCAGAAGAAGTTTTCCCTGTGAGTTCAGCAATGCAGATGGATGTTACTCATTTTGCTCATTTTCCTCCAAAGAAGAGGGAAGAGGGGTGAACAGAGTGAGGTGTTGCTCTGCGTCCAAGTGAAGGGAGTAGCAAAGGGCTTTTGGCTGAGGTTGAAAACACGTGTCAAAGAGAGAACCTCCCAGCATCGGCTGTGGACCACCAGCATGGGAGAGAGGCAAGAGTGGAAAGCTCCAAGCACTCAGCCACAGAGAACTCACCCTTCAGAGACGTGCTAGGTAAAAATACAGCCAGACAAACCCTCTTGGAGGAGTTTCTAAATTACACGAGGAACAATTTTATAAGAAAGAGCTGGCAGCGTCCTGGATTTGCCAGATTTCTGCAAACACTTTTCCTTTTAAAACAAGTCTCTTGATTGCTCAGCAAAACTCAAAGCTCTGATATTTGGGGTTTGGACCTTTTTTTTCCTCTAACTTCTCTGAATGTTTTCTTTTTTCATGGTTTTTTACTAATAACATGGGAAAGAAAATGAAACAGCTCTGAGAAAAGGAAGGGAAGGGAAAGAAGTGGGGGAAGAGTGAAGAGGAAATGAAGGATTTTTGGGGGAAAGCTAACTTCTGTTTTGCAAGTGCCTTCCTGCAGCACAGGATGCAGACAGAACACAGGGAGGGAGTTGTGGGCACCAGCACTGAGGCAGTGCAGCATCTCAAGCTGAGCCTGTGATGATGGAAGAGCTGGGCCCTCATTTTATCTCTGTGTAGATGTCTTGGCTGCAAAAAGCCTGGTGTTTCCCCTTGTCCTCTTATACAAAGGCCAAGAAAAATAATTGCTACAGATCCTTGTAGCTCCTCATGCTCATGTATGCCACGCTTCCTAGAAAAATAAACTATCTAAGAAAGGTAACAGAGAATTTAGCTATACTTTATGGATGTAGTTTCCTTTTGCCTCCATCCTTGTTTAAAGTCATCCTACCATGGAGGTTGGGGCTCGTTGTAAGGCAGCAAGTAGCTTTTTCCCAGTTGTGCTTGGATGCCTGCAGTAAATGCTGTCAGTTCCATGGGCAACCTTATCTGCATCACCACTGAAATGATCATTTTGAATTTGAGATGATCATTTCAGTGACAAAAGTCCCACTGGCATTAAGATAAATCCTGTTTTTTGGGACAGACCGACCTACTGAAATGGGGCAGGAAACACAAATGTATTTTATCAACCATGAATATTTTGTTGAGATTAAAAGTTAATTAGTGTTTAGTTAGAAGATGTGGCTGGCACAGGTAGAATTTGGTTCGTCAGAAAAAATTGTGGGATTGCTTTGAGGAACAGGCAGGGCCTGGAACAGATTTGTGGTGGAGATAATGTAGACAAAGCCAGTTCAGAAGGCTTTTTTTTTTACCTGGAAAAAGTGAAACAGAGATTCTTGCACTCTGAAAATGTGTGGTTTTTTGACTGACATATCAATGAGAAGAACTGGTCAAAGTGTGCCAGCCAAGGCCCTGGGTTTCATGGAGACAAACAGGAAAAATTTTTCTTTCAAGTTTTACGGTAATCCCTCCCAAAGCAGCACTGTCACACAGGAGTAAATGTGTACACACACACGATGAAATAAAACTGTCCCAAAGGGTTCTTCGTAAAAAATAGAAGATAGAGTGGATATAAACATATACTGATGCCCTAGAATGCTGCAGAACACACCCACACACCTGACATGAAGCATAGTTGCTCTTGAGATTCATGATTTTCCAATCAGCTAAGTATGTCCTGCATGTTGCTGGGTGACCTTCTGCTGAGAAGTTGCTTGCAGGAAAAATTGTGGCCTTGTATCTCCTCGGAAACAAATGCTGGAAGCCAGTCTTGCCAGACCTTGAGTTTTTGAAGTGGACAGTATTGTAGGATTAATTATCCGATACTTTTCCTGATTAGTGTATTTGTTGTGAGTACTTCTGTTAGTGCTTCAAGGACTTAACTACAGTGTATCACAGTGTCACTCGAGTATAATTAATACTCTTTCACTGTAATTGCATAATTAAAAAGCTGTCTGGCTGCTGGTGCGAAACTCTGCTTTACAGCAGCTCGGTTTTCCAAAGGCAGCTCTGCAAAAGTCCATCCCTCTCTTGAATACACGGGCATAGCTCAGGAGCGGGTACATCCCTCTCTGACAATCCCTCAGCTCTTGCTCTTTTATGCCCAGCATTTTGAGAATGTCCTGTGTAAGGCCAGGGGTTGGACTCGATGATCCTTGTGGGTCCTTTCCGAATCAGGGTATTCTGAGCTGCCTTCTCCCCACTGGTCTCTGTCTCCTATTCTTCCCAGGTGGAGTACAGGCTCTTTGAGATTCAGGCGGTGCAGCTCTCCTCCCCAGTGTCTTCCCCAGGGCGTTTTTTCCCTGGTGGTGTAAGAGAGGGGATGGTGCTGCTGATCCATCACCGGTTTGTTCTTTTAAAGCTGTTGGTGCTTAGAGCAAGAATTGCTCGGCTCCTCAAAGCGGATGGATGGGTGTTTGCAGGCTAGTGCTGAAGTGCCTGCTGGCAGGAAAGGGTTAAATTCCTTTTTATTCATAATGTGCTTTTGAAACAAAACTTCATGACCTGGCTTTTTTTCCCCCTTCCTTTTTTTTTCCTTCTTTTCAAGTGATTACACTTTGCCGCATTATGAGGGAGCGAATGAATTTGTGTCTCAGGACCGTGCTCTACCAGATACTGACATGTTCAACATCTCCTGTGGCTTACCAAACACATCAGGGATGTGGACCTCCCTCTGTTTTCTCATTATGCCAAATAATGAAATGTGGAAATAATTCTAATCCTTTCTTCTGGTTGCGCTGTACCTCTGAAAATATGATAAACTCAATCCAATTAAAAGTCATTACCTCTACAAGGCTCAGTCTCTATCTATAACCTTTGTTTTATAATTCACTCTGTTATCTGTCTTCATTATAATTTGGTAGAATAGTCATCTTTTATTACTGCTTTTTGTTGGAAAGAGGCATGTGATTTCCAGTGCTGTTTTGTGACACATCTCAGTTTAAAGAAGTAAAGGCCCACTAATGAGTAAAAAAGAAGTTCAGTTACACTGATTTATTACATCGAGATAGTTTCATTTGTGTTGATTATAATACTGTAGGTTTAAGTAATTGTTCTGGTTTAAAAACGTTCTTGTACAGCAATAGTTTTTCACTGTGGCAGGGACTGTTAAAGTGCATTACCTAGTCTGTCTTACCCCAGCTGATACAGATTTAGCTAAATTTTGTTCCTAGTCGGTATTTTCTGTGTATAAGTGGCTGATCTCACTAATTCACGTTTAACCTTCTTGTCCTTAGTTTTGTCCTGAGCTGGCTGGCTTCTTGTGCCATGTCAGTGTGAGAATATATGTCATGTTTACCATTATGGCAATCAAACAATGAATAAAAGCTGGTTCCCCTAATCCATTTTTCCTGCCTTAGCAGTGACCAGTACTCAGGGCTAAAAATTTCAAGGCAGATTTTTTTTTCCCCCCCTTGGGTCTACTCCAAATAGAGTCGTGGAGGACGTTAGTGAGTATGTGTTAGCTGCTGCAGCTCCCCTCAGTTGAAATACCTTACCAAGATACAAATTTAAGCTATTAGTTCAAATTTCAGCATGCTTTAGGCTGCCTCCCAGCCGGTGTGGATCTCTCCAGACTCCTTGCTAGCTGCAGATCTGGCTCTCGGGATATCAAATCCTACAGCTGGCATTTCCCTCTTCTCTTACCCCCCTCTCTGTGTAACCCAGGAAAGGTTTTGAAAGTCAAATATATATTTATTCCATTGAGGAAACTTTATCAACCAGCACCAAAGTTTATTGGCACTAGCTAGTGATATAATGGGTAGTTTAAACCCTGCTAACTGCGAATAATTTTTCAGCGGTGTTTATGATTGCAGCAGGCTCTAACAGACCAGAAGTACAGATAACATAAATATTTCTACCAGAGATGATTGTACTGGAACTATAAATAAAATTAGACTTAACTTGTAAATAAATTCAGTGCGTGCCAGCCAACATTTATAAACCTTTGTTGCTGCATGTAGTACAGTAATTTATATGGAAAAGTGCACAGGAACACAAACAGCCAAATTTTACTTTTCAGATATGCAGGTGCAATGTCCCCCCCACATCAAGGAGAGCAGCTCCTGTGCAAATGAAAGTAGAATTTGACCCACAGTCTCTCAGTGCTGGACCCTAATTAAAAGCCAGCGTCTGGTCCCCATCAGATGCTTTTGACTGTGTTACTCAATTAGACATGAATGACACTAGACAGAGCACCAAATGCTACTAGTTATTGTAGGGGCTGATGGTGAGAATTGCCAGAGACCACAGGCAGGTCTCTGCACAGTTACTATATTATAGCTTTGCTGGTCTAGTACCAACACTTGGCAATGCTGAAATTATCCTGTCTTAAAGACCTGATGCTCTAGACTATGTTAACTTCTTTTCTCACTTGCCTGTGCACAGATTTCTCCTGAGCGCTCACCAGGAGCTCCCTTCTGCTTCTAGTACAAGCCTCTTGTTTCAGAGTTGTTTTCTGCAGACACTATGATTTGAGAAGCAAAAGCTGCTTCCCATGCAAGAAAGGTTTTAAATGTGAATTATCTGCACTGTTCTTACTGATGTGCACCTTGCTATGAGGCACAGACTGAAGCCACCCAAAGTCCCTGGCACGGGGTGCTCCAGAGGCGACCCAGGCTGAGCTCCCTTTGCACTTCACTTAGATCCTGCTGCCCACAGAGCAGCACTATGGGTACCTGGTGATTTATGGGCTTCAGCCCCAAAGCTGTGCTCAGGCTGCCTCAAGCTGCCTTTTTCTCCTGCCTTTGTCCACGCAGCTTTTCCTACAACTCCCTCTTCTGCCGGCAAGCAGGAGGGTTTGCTCTCTGTGGCTCAAGGCTGAGGTGTGGGAGCTTTGCTGGGAGAATGCCCTCTGTGATCAGCAGTGTCATGAGCACGAAGGGAAGGCTGAAATCTGGGCACCACATTTCCCTCTCATTTTGTTACATTAGTGTCAATCCGAAGAAATTTGTGTAATTTTGGTTAACTCCAGGACAGACGCTGATCTCTTTTATTCCTTGGTGGAAGTCTAAAGTAATTACTTTAGATTTAACAGTTGTGTAAGAGAAATCAGAATCTGGCTTTTGGGGCCACCATGCGGGTGCTTTGGTCTCCCTTGCTCTCATTGCATGAGCGTGGGTTTTGGGGTTGGACCTTTTGAGTGAGTTTTGGACAGCTTTGGTTTCCTCATGCTTGTGTTAGGGTCAAGTAATACAAATACGCAAAATCCCCATGTGTTTGAAGGCTAATGGTTGTGAAAGTATTTTTACTTGATAATTGAAGTAATGATTCAGAACAGCTTCAAGTGCTGTGTTTATCTCTAAACGTGCCTGTAATCTCTTTTGTTATACAATGGAACTTGCTATTTGTAAAACAGCGTTTCTCTCCCGTGTTTTATGATTTTCACCTAACTGGGAATTACTGGCTCTAGTCTGGTTAGAATTTAATCTCACTTGATTAGATCTGTCTGATGCTTTTCACAATGGGGTCCTGCGTGGGGGTACCAGGCTGTGTTACAATACAAATAATAATAAATAACCACCAATAGGTCCAGCTCCACAGAACAGTTCTGCGAAAAGGGAGCGGCACAAACCAGTTTCAGGTACACTGACTGATAAAGTGTTCAAGTAGAGTAATGTAGCCCTTGGCTGGAGTCCTTCCTGTGCCTGGAGATAGTAACCCAATCTCTGAATGTTTCTAAAGCTGAGGATCCTTCTCTGCGTCTCCTCTGGACCCTCTGAGCTGTGCCTACTTTGTGTGGACAGTCAGGTGGCTCCCATTTTGTTCACCACTGGCTAAGAGCTCCTTTTGAAGCTAATGGGTTTTCGTCTCTTAATTTTCTGCTTTTCTTGACCTCCTGTGTTCTAGACTGATGTGGATATATTTTGTAATCAATCAGTCTCTGCCTGTAACAGGTTTTTTTTTTTTCTTTAATACTTGTTCAAACAGAAATTCAGATAAAGGTGTCCATTTGTATGCAACAGGAAATGCCTGTCTCCTTTTCAGATATCCCTGCAAATACTCCAGGCTGATTTCCTCTGCAGTGAATGGTAATACTAGGTCAAACAAACAGAAATGCTCACTGGTCTCTTTCAAGATCTGATTTAGGAGTCTGTGGTACATTCAGGTCTACCCTCCTGCAGGAGAAGGGATTAATTCACCTGATCCTACCATGTTCCCAAAAGCCTTCATTAACGCGTGCTGAAGGCTTGTACAAGGCATAGCCTATAGAGCTAGTGGAGCTCAAAGCTCCTGACGTGGTGGAATTCTCCCATCAAACAGAGTTATGTCCTCGTGGTGTCTGTCTTTGGGACTAGAGGTCATCTCACCTTTGAGAAGCTGCAGGCATGAAACTGTGTGGCTCTTCTCATTGCAAAGACCCACTTTGACATTTATCTCAGCTCTTGCTTTGTCCTGCTCAGAAGGTGATGGCATTCTGAATTAGGCTCTCTAGATGCCTTTGCTTTCAGCCTGCCTCTTTCCCCCGGCGTAATCCAGTTTATGATTAAATCACTGGTGACCCCACGCGTGAATCCAAATGCAGAGAACGGCATTTATGTGCTAGAGGGTTTATCAGTCAATAGTCACTTTGGGAATGTGTTTCCTTAGGCACAAATAGCCTGAGGAAAGAAAGAACGGGAATTCTCTATGGATTCGTTTCCGTTTGCCATGATTGGCTTTGGTTGTGGAGATGTGGGTGTAGACTGGATCCCTGGAAGACTTGGTGTGAAGTTGGAGTTTCAGGCTGCCCTGAAACACAGATAAGTGCAAGCAAGTGTGCTCACCGTGAGGCGCCATGGTGTGGTATTTCAGCGGCAGCCAGGCACAGCCCCGCCGAGCATGAGGCCCAGAGTGCCTCTGACAGCGGCACCGCGCTGTGTTCAACCTCTGCCTCGGTCATTAGCGCCTCTTACCTAATTGCTCTTGGAGAGGAAAGCTGGGCTGAACCAAGAAACATCCTAGTGGAAGGAAGTCCTCTCCTCCTCCCAGCCATGCACAGAAGGCCTCTCAGTGTTGGAATGACCCCAGACCCTGGAGCTACAGCGGCAGCTCTGGCGTGTTGCTCTCCCATCCTCATCAGGCAGCTCCCCAGCACACAGCCACGTGGGCTCTTTCCTGCTGGTGGGCAAGGTTGTGACAAAAGTGCAAACACAGGTGTCCACCCTGGCCTTTTAGTGGCAATTAACCTTTACTCCTGGGTTTCCTTTGAAGCTTGCTCATGTTTTTATTGTAAAATAGTGGTGAAGAATTTTATGGAGACTAATATCCAAGCTTCCACATAACCTAATCTCATCTGTTCCATTGTCAGGGGCCTCATTTTTTATTTCATCCCGTTTCTGGTGGGGATCATTACTGGAATTTAAAGAGGCCATCTTGAATTTCAAAACTGGAGCGCTATCTGTGTAGACAACTTGCAGTTCACTGTGAAAATGATGCTTCTCAGCACAGTCCCTGTGTCTAATTCTAACCTTACAAAGGTTTTCTATCAGTCAATATCCTATGGCTTTGCTGGAAGTCCCTCTGATCCACGTGGGTGTAAATTCTAAGAAGAATAGTCATACACCCTTCGAAAATTAAGACCAGAACCTTGGTTCATGTACATTGATTTTAATAGAGCTGCTTCTATCATTAATTTCACAAATATGTTTTAAAGGTCTTCCCATCTATTGGTCAGTCAGAATTTGACTCTGTGCCTATTTTGAGGTTTAAAAATATATTTTTTGCTGGAATATATTGCTATTTCAGGCAAAGGACTATTTCAGTAATCCGTTTTACCCACATTTAGAGCTTTGGGGCATGGAGGCGTGTTTTATTTTCCAGAGCTTTCAAGCTGAAAGCCCGTGTTTAACAACGACATCGGGTGTGGCTGCTGGAAATCAAAGGAGGCACAATAGACCCAGCGAACGGACTTGTCTCCCTGCCAGGCTTCCAGAGGCCAATTTATCAGCTGCAGGTTTGACCCTATATGGCTAAAAACGAGCGTAGCCAGAATGACTGAGATAAGTATAACTGAGGCCTTTGAGTCTGCAAGAGAGAAATTAAACTGGACTGTCCCTGGGGAAGATGAAACATCTGTAAAGCTGTGCTTGCTAAATGTTTAGGGCTCAGCTCGTGCTGGCTTGTGGGCAGGCACTGCTGGCAAGTGGAGCTGAGGAAGGTGGCCCTTTGGGGCAAGCACAGAGCAGGTCATTGCTTGCTGTGACTCAAATTATTTGGCCGAGATACTCTGTTATTTTGTGAAGGAGAGTTGACTGTGAGACACAGAGAGCCTTGGTTTTGTGGGACACTTCTCAGCAGGACAGGGACAACAGCGGTGACCATGTGAGATGGGCTTTTTACGGAGTTTGAGTGTCAGGCACCCAGCTGTCACGGAAAATCAGTGGGATTTAGATGCCTGAAGTTTTTACCCCCGGCGCTCCCCCTTCCAGTGAGCCATGTGCTTATCATCATCCAGATCACTTTCCTTGTGTGATTTCTCTTCCTGCACCCCATGTGTATACACGGGTTAGGGTGGTTTTTTTTTACCCCTGTTTCAAAAACAGCTGAAGTCTTTTAGGCAGGACTGCAATCTAAACAGTTGGGGGAAGACATCTGAAAGGGAGCATGCCTGCTCTGGGTGGATGCAGCATTGCCGATGGCCTGTGAAGTCAGGGAGCACATGCAAGTTTTGGGGGATGCTCAGGAGGTGTGGGTGGGCCTCTGTCACCTGTCCCACCATGCTGGAGCAGGGCTGTGTTTGGGGGCAGCAGCAGTGCCGCGGTGTAATAGACATGGCTGCTAAAGCACTTGTCTCAGTGCAGGGCAAAGTGAGTGGTGGCATCCAGGTGGAGCTGTGTCTCTATCCTTTCCATGCCCTCTTTCCTGTCCTTTGGAGCCCAAGATAAGTGGTGCTGTGGGCAGGAAGTTATGGCATGGGCTCATAAGTGGTAGGCACAGAGCAAGCTCTCTGCACCAGTGCTTTCACAAGCCCTTGAGCATCATTGCCAAAGTCAGCTATGACAGGTAGGATTTCTGAGCCATAAGCAATAGAAAATCCCTCTCTGTGTCCTTCTCAGCTGAGTGGTAGAGTCAGTCAAGATTTTCCACTTCTCAGAATGCCAGGTATTAGGAAAGTGACAAACTAATCAATATTGAGTTCAATTGTTAAAGTGCAGATTCTGCCAAGCTGGAGGCCGAGGGGATGGGTAGCTGAACTTTCTTGTGACATGTATGAGGTCATAGCCAGTGCCACATGAAAGAAAGAAAAACAGTTCATGGCTGTGAATAAATTGCTCACAGATGAAGAATCCAGTTTGCCAGTCCTGTGATGGGAACAATCTATTCCAATGATTTGTTATGTCCCAGTGTTTGTCTTAGGCAGTACCAGAAGCATGAAAGTACAGATATAAAACCGTGAGATAATATGTAACAAAGATGTGAGAGACAACGGGTTCTGACCAGTTTCCAGTGGAAAAGGCATACGGTGCTAATCTACCATGGATAGTTTCTTAAATGAGCAAGAAATTGAAAGAACATTTTAAAGTTTCCTGTTTCTTCACTGAAACAGAGTCATTCTGAAAGCCAAGCCTGCTGTAACACTTTTGTTTCTGGGCCAACCATATTATGCAAATATCCTCAAGCTCAGGTTTTAAATACCTGATGTCTCAATTTCAGTCCTTGGAGAACAGTATTCTCACCTCCTATTTATGTTTGGATTAAGTGGAATGAGTTCTGATGTGTATAAAAACCCAAGAACATTAATAAGGTAAATGGATATAAATAGTAAAGCAGGGGTTTTTTTGGTTAGTTTTGCTGTTTTGCTCCTTTTGCATGTGTTGTTGGGTTGAGCATTGCACTGCTGGTGCAGCTAAAGACCCTGCTGAAGTAACTCAGAGTTACAGACTAAAAGGAATTTATAATTAGTCTTACATTTTAGGCTGTCAAAAATAGTGAGTTTTTCTTTTTTGTGCCTTTTCTTTTTGTTTGCTGGCTAAGCCCCAGAGATGAAGGATTTTTTTTTTTAATGTGTTTTGGATCTGCCCCAGGTTTTTTTGCAACTGTAAGAGGAGAAGGTTCATGTTCGCTATAAGGTGCTGTTTGGATCCTGAACTTATTTTAGACCACTGCATTTCTTGGAGGTCAATGGTAAGACACTGATTTACATCAGCTGAAGCTCTTGCCAAGAGTTGTGTGGTAGGCTGGATCCTTTCTCCAAAGACTAATTGGAGGCCATCAAACCTAATTTTGGCTACTTTAGGTTCAGTCTGTCTCTCTGAAAGACCAGTGAAGCTTTCCTGCTTTTCACTTCTCTTAGATTTCAGTTGTAACATGTAATGCTGGCTTTCAATTGTAATTTCAAAGCGTGTGCGAGGCGCAGCGCTGTATCTGGACCCGACTGGACAATGGGGTGTGCCTGCCTTTACATCTGTGTGCAATTCCCTCGCCTGTGTTCAACGATGCAAACCATTTTTGATGTCAGGAGTATCAAGAAACACTGTGTTACCCTCAGGCCTACACTAGAGAAAAGGCTCAGCTCCATCCAGGGTGAGGCTGTACTGCAGGATTTGGGATTGATGAAGTCTCCCAAACTGTCCCTTCCATTCCATGTGCGAGCGGAAAGGGTTTCATGTGCAAAAATCTATCAGGGTGTTTCAAATCCCACTGTTTGGCTTTCTTTTCCAGGTGATGAATGTTTGTATGAGAGCTTTCCAGAACTTCCCTTGGGGGAAGCGCCAGAGGCTGATGGAGAGGCTGCAAATGTCCAATGTCCAACATCCATCAGCATCCAAGAGCCGTCTTCTCCAGCAACCTCCAGCGAAGCTTTCACACCCAAGGAGAGCTCTCCTTACAAGGCTCCAATCTACATTCCTGATGACATTCCCATTCCTTCAGAGTTTGAGCTCCGAGAATCCAACATCCCTGGAGCAGGATTAGGGATATGGACCAAAAGGAAGATTGAAGCAGGGGAAAAGTTTGGCCCTTTTGTGGGAGAGCAGCGGCCACACCTGAAAGATCCCAGTTACGGTTGGGAGGTAAGATGCTGTACATTCTTTCGGCCTGTTGAGTTCTTGTGCGCCTATAAACACAGAAATATTTGCAGAATTTGAGTCTTATCCTGTGGCAGCCAAAGCATATTTATGTGCACATAAACTTTGTGGCCTTGTGGGGTTTTCTGGATGGACATGAGTGTGAATTGAAAAAAAAGTCAGAAATTAATATTGCTCCTCGTGCATGAAATCTGTCTGGGTGGATATTGGCAGATGATGCTTCTTTTGAGGAAAGTGAGGAGGAAGTTGCGTCGTTGGAACATTTCTGTACTGTTTTTAATCAGGTCTTGGATGGTCCTGCATTGTGTCTCTGGGTGAGGGATTTGCAAAATCGCTGCATTCTAGGTTTGAAATTTAACCGGGTGCTGCTTTCAGGGTTATGAATTGCCACGTTCTGTCAACAAGTATTAAAAAAGCCCTAAAATCCAGTGTTGGGTGGCTAAAATTGCTATTGAACAGCCTTGTGCTGCTAGAGGCTTCAAAAGCTGCTTGATCCTGCTTCCATTTAACTTAATGGGAATTTTGCCATTCGTCTGGTGAAGTAGGTTTGGATGCTGGTGCCATACCCAGCACACACAGTGGTGTGGTTCATGTTACTTCTGCAGACACTTTGGGAAATGCTGCTTTTCCTGAAGAAGCTCATGGACTCCTTTGTCAAACAGAGGTGTACGATCTTGCTTTCTCTGCATTGAGGAGCAACATTTTCCTCGCTGTGGTATCACTGTGGATCTGTCTGAGCTCCTGGTCCATGGTCAGGTCAGGGATTCAAACACCCAGTGACGTTGCTGCTGTGTTATGATGTAACAAATGTTCCTGCATGGTTTTATTCATTGCTTTAACAATGTGCTGTAGGAACAGAGCACAATCTCAGAATTCCATCTGTACGTTTCCTTTAGTTTCTGATAAGGGGAGCTGTGCAGAGTTTGCACGGCTCTCCAGGGGCATGGCTGACCTCTGGAGAGATGGGAGTTCATTTTCCCAGGAAAAATGGAGTTTCACTGTGGAGCAGAGCCTTGCAGACATGGCGGAAAATGGAAGCTTGATTTGCTCTTAACTATCCATAAACACTAGGGGAGTTCATTCTGAACTTTCCATCCAGCTGTTTAAACTCTTGTGAGACCTGTGACAACGTGACAGAATAGTGTCAGGAGAAATCATAGACTTGGCAGCACTCTATTGAGTTAACAGACTGTGATGCAATATAATTGCTGGTGAGAAATCTTTATTATTTGAAAAAGGCACCAGGAAACCATAAAATCTGACCTTTAACCACACCACAATTTAGCTCAAATATTGATAACAGAAATTAAAGCAAAACTGTTGATACATGGCTGTACTGGCAGATTTAACATATTCCAAAATTAGGGTATTTTAGACTGGACATTCAAGTGGTGTAGGGCAGCACAACCTCACTAAGACTGAGGGAAACTCATCTAGATTTTCACACTCTTAGGTGCTGGCAATACACTATGATATTGGGGACTGGTTTTCCTGCTTGAAATATTTAAGATTTTGGGGTCTGTGATATCCAGACAAGAAATGAATATCTTGATAGTGCTGGAAGCCCAGCTGGCAGCCTGAGTCCCTTTCAAGCTGCAGGACTCGTGCCATTTGCATAGTGTTATTTATTTGGGACAGCTGGGGCAAGCTATTGAAAAGTGTTGGAGCAAAATCACACAAAATCAACAGTCAAGCCCCTCTGCTATTTGGTCACTCACCCAGAAGTATTCCGTGGTGCTTAGAGTAACTTGAAACTGAATATTTTTCTAACAAGTGGGTTAAATACATTTGCTGTAGTTGAAAGGAGACAAAGAAATGCTGGTTACCAGAGTTTGCACAGTGAGTAAAATGGCACACGGTGATGGTTAGGGCTAAAGGAGGGATGTGGGGGAATCTGGTAGTGCTGGAGAAGACTTCACTGATGCTCATTCCACCCCAGATGCTCATCATTACACTCCTCGGGAATCCACCACTTCCTTGGGCTTGTGCTTTGGATGTTAAAGGGGGAAAGAAGCTGATGTTGGTGTGTGGGCTCAGGCAGTGTGAGATGGTGAGGGAAAGTATTGTTTATTGAGGTTTAAGTATGGTCTTGGGAATTTAAGAGTTTCTGGTGCTGTTGTTTTCTGCTTAAATGGGCACTTTGGAGAAACAAGGTGTATGTCCAGCCAGGTGCCAACGAGTCAGTTAACAAATGAAAATTCATTCTGCTGTTGCTGATAATCAAGCTGAAATTTCATTTAAATCTTAAGTGGAAGAAGGATAGAACTAAAGATTCTGTGTAGCTCTAGGTGTGGGTTTTAAGTGACTTTGTACTATGCCAGGTTTTAAAATCTTTCCGCAGTGATACTTGTTTGATGAGTGAATTGCATTGATGTAGAATGTGACACAATACAGGTTTGATTACCTGTAACTCCTAGAATAGTTCATGGTACTGCAGAAGCCAGCTGGTGTCTTCAGAAAGAGGGATGTCTCAACCTGCTCGTGCTGCTCCTGGTCCCACAGGCCAAGGAAAGTGTTTTGCTGTGTCCAGGCTTGCTGATTTCTTCACCTCTTGCGTGTGCAGTGCCCCAAGAAATGCATAGTGGGGTTGCACCATTGCTACTATTTGTGTATTTACCTCTTGAGTAGACTCGCCTGTGGCTACAGAGAAGATGAGTAAGTTGTTAGAAAAATAAACTTTTCCATTTTATCTGAGTTTAAGGTGGAACACTTGAACGTGCAATGATGTTTGGCTTTCAAAGATGATGAAGGAAGACTTTTTTTGAGGAAAACGTGAACATATTAAAACAGTTTTGGAAGGAAAGACGAACATTTTCCTCAGCCTTTTTCTGATAGTCCATACATTATCCATTTTGTTACAAAAAATTCGCTCCTTTTTTGTAATTGTTTAGGATTGTTAAGTAGTCTAAAGCATTACACTAGAAAATTTTAACCCAAAATCCTACATTCACAGTGGAGAGAAGAGTTTACAGTTAACACACAAATTTGGACTGTAACTACATTTTTGAAAAGGACATTTTTATTCCCTTGCAAAAGGTTGTCATAGTTTTGGGTATTTCCAGCTGTGGGATACTTCTCAATTCCAGTTTTTGTGACATCCATCTGAGCTGATACTGGGATTAGCCTGTAGTGACTGGGAGAGAAGTGGAAGCTGGAGGAACTGCTGCTGTTAAATTCTGCAGCCGGGCAGTACATGATAAATGAAAAATTTTCTGCAGAAGACTGAGGAATTTCGTGGAGCCTGTTCCTGCATTCCCCTATAGCAAGACTCCCTATGGGATCAACGCAGAGTTCTGTCAGAGCAAGTCCAAGAAAACAATGTCTATTGTGTCCATTTATACAGTTCAGCCATAAAACACACTCTGGGACAAAGAGAATTTGTTGTGATATAGTTGTGCTTGGGTCATGATTAGAGTGCTGTAGATCAGTTTAAATGAAAAGCCATAAATTTGAATTTTATCTCATTTTGTGAGGCTAGAGCTGAGCATTATCTAATCAGGTATTGGTTAGCTAAAGTACAAATCGAACAGGGGGTCACCGGACACGGGGAAAGGTCGAGCTTTTTTGCAGTTTGTCACTGGGGTTTTAGTATTTGTCGGCAGCCCGAATATCCGAGGGGGTCGGGAGGCTGTTGCTCGGTGCTTGTTGGGAAAGGGAAAATTGACTGCTGCTTAATCAACAAAGAAAACAAGCTTTTAAGGGATGGCAGTAATTTCTTTTAAACAAAAGCAAGGCAACACGAATTTAGTGATTTCATCATGGTTCATGCCCTGCTATGAAAAACAACTGTGAGAGTATTTCAAAGCAAGCCTTTGAGTAGGTCGCCAAAGCACACGCACCTACCTTGGACCAGAGGACGGCCAATATCCATGTCCAGGTCTCTTGCTGCTCTAGCAAACTCAAAGTCTCATTCATAAGAACAAATTCTTCACAGCTCTTTTGATCCTAAACTTTTATTCGTTTTCTAGGAGGGCAAAACCAGGAGCAATAAACTCCAATAAATCAAACCTGTCACAGAAGTAAAAAAATATTTTAGAGCTTTATAAAGCAGCATATAATCTGTTTATAGAGCAGAGTATATTTTCCTGTCATGCCAGTGAGGCTGAAAAACAACTCATATTTGGTAGAGTATGCTTGAGCTGATGCTATTACTTCTAAATGGAAATTAGGAGGCCATTTGGCTATTTATTTATGTCTCCTCTAACATTTTTCATGTGAGTCCTTGGAGAAAACTGCACAGCTTCCTAAAAATTGTTCTGGAGTGCAAGCTTCCCACTAGTTTGTAGGGACTGGAATAGTTGCAGTTTGTTTAATAAGTTTCAAACTTATTAAAGTTTGAAGCTTTAATTCTGCACTCTTTTGCTTTCTTTTGGCACTTTTATAAATTAAATTTGAGATTCTGGGGTCTAGGTGTACCATATATCGCTACAAAAATTAAATAATACCTTTAAAAAAAAAAGTATAGGCTTTTAGAGATGAAATCTAATCTATATGCTCCCAAATCTGCATTGTAGCACCTAAACCAATAGCTTAGTTTTTCTTGGCATCCAAAAACTTAAAAAGAAACAAACCCAAAAACTTAGCATTCAGAAACTGCTGTAATCAGTGGGAGTTACTGACCAATTCCTAGGTACAGATGTTAGCCACTATTTTTGGGTCCTCTGGAAAAATCTATGCCAGAATGTTGAAAGCAGCATTTTTTTTTCGTTCGTTAGTTTTGTTTTTAACAAAAACTGAGCAAAACCTCCCGTTTTCTAAATAACTTCACGTGAAATTCACACATCTTAAAACCTGAGTTAAGCTATTCTTAATAAACAGTGACAGTGCTGAGGGAAATAGCTCCCTTGTAGCCAGGAAAATCACTCTGGGAGAGAGCAGTAGATAATGTGGGGTTTTTTTTCAGAAAGGAAAAATAGAAGGAACAAAGACTTCATCACTCGTGAATATTTTTCTTTGGGATACGGAGTGTGTCCTAGTGTTAAATAAAAACCCCTTGATTTTCTGCTGTTGTCTGACACTTTCACACTGCCACTGGTCTGTGACTTTTACAGACCAAATCATGGCTTTTTCTTGGATTGTTTTCAACAGCATTAAGGTGCAAAACAGCACCACTCTCAGCCAGGTGGTTGGAAAGCAGGGAAGTGTAACACAGATTCCTTGCCTATGTTTCCTCCTTGCATATGGATTTCAGCAGTATAGAAACTCCAGGAATTTTTGCAAAATTATTATTGAAGCAAAAGCGGGAACAAGGATGTGGGCTATTCAGCTATTTGGAATTAAAAAGGAATGATTTGTCTTATAGTGGGAGGTGGGGCTGCTTTTTGATCAACACACGAGCAACATAGTCTTGCAGAGAGTGTGGTCTCCCCCAGATCAACAGATCATCCACTCCTGGCAGCTGCAGGTGGGGGTGACATCCTTACCTTGTCTTCAGCGCATAGGTGATGTTTTATCCCATTTGGAGCTCAGCTTTGCGAGGCATAGAGCACCCTGGCTGAGATCCAATAAAGCACTTAGGCACGAGCTTATCATCAACAGGATTACCCAGGTGTTTGAGTTAAGCACGTGCTTAGCTGCCGTGTTAAGCTCTCTGTAAGGGACACAGTGTTCGGCGCACACAGGATGGAGTTCATGCCGCATGTCCTGCCCGGGGTGAGTGTGCACGAGGGTGCTTGAGACGGCCCCTCCAGAGCTGCGCACAAAAAGGACATTGCTGCGAGTGTCACCAGTCTGAATTCTTCTGTTGTTTGCATCTGGGTCTTGTGGTGAGGCTGTGCCTGAGTCGGACACTGCTGAAGCAGTAGGAGTCCTGTGGCAGTGCAGGCAGATGCTGCTTCATGCGCAGAGCATTGCCCTCAGTGGGTGTCAGCTCCGTGCTCCAACCAGCACCCTGGGCTTATCACCAGCTTTCTCCCTGCCTGGAGAACATGGAGTTTATAATTGCAAATGAGCAAATATTAGGTCCTTGAATAGCAAGATACGAGCAGGTGGACTTGTCATTCCATTTGAATTAAATGTATTGACAGCAAAGGGGAGCTGCTGGTCCTTAAGGTTGATCTGTGTGGATGGAAGAGGGTGAGGACAAGGTGGATCATTCAGCGTTGGTCTGTGTCGTCTTTTTTCACTAATCCCTACATCCACTCTTCAATTCCTCTAATTCTTTGATTAATATGATTAAGCAGAGTCTTGCATGAGGTTGGTGGGATGTGACACTTTGTTCTTTGGACAAAGACCGCAACCTTTCCTCGGTGCGAGGCAAAGCTGCTGCTCGCTGGAAGGGGAGCACAAGATCTGCAAAGCTCCCTCCTTGGCCGGCCAGGGGAGCTGCTCTAAGAAAACCCTCAGATTGATATCACACAAGGGGGCTGAGGGGCTGCAGTGGGTGCTGGAAGGGAGGTGCCACTCTCCCATGTCCTGAGCCAGCTCTGGCACTGGGGCAGTGCTCATGGGGCTGGTGAGTGCCTGAGCCGACCCAAGGTCATTGTGGCAACAGCATCAGGAAGAGGTTTTTAGCCAGTGCAGGAGGCTGAGCAGCTGTTGGCGTGGCACAGCTGCAAAATCTCACAAAAGCTTTCGGCTCAATGAAACCTGGAATAGTTTGTGTAGAATTGACTTTCTCCACCCCCAGTGGATGCTCCACCATGTCCTTGACCTTGAGGGCGGGAAATCGCACATTTCATGGCATGGTCTAAAGCCACAAAAACCTCTCTGTAGGTCTGTGTGTATATTGCCCACAAAGCCACTGAGGTTTTAATTTAATCAGGAGGAGCATTAACTCCTGAGGGAAGCAGAGTGAGACCATAAGGGTCAAGTGGACTTAGAAGTAGGAAGGGGAGAAGGAAGTTTTGTTCCCTTCTTCAGAGCAGAACCAAGAGGAGGTTTCAGGAATTTGTATTTCTCTTCAGAACAAAGAGATTTTTATTTATTTAAACACCACCAAGGTAAGTTTTGAGGTCAGTAACATTCCGTCCAAGCAGGTAAGAGCATTAAATTAAGAGACAAAAGCTGCCATTGTAGTAGATTCAAGATTATCAAATTACAAATAAAAATATATGAGATGGCAGACATCCCTTTAAAAAACAAAACTGGTAAATTGAATTTAGCCATTAAGAAAGACAACATCAGAAAGAAAAATAAAAAATATTAAACTGAAGAGAATAATAATTGCATCTAATAGAACTGACAAACAATCATATTTCTTCCCATTAAATAAATATGTTATAAAAAATTTATTATGAACTGCCACATTATGCAAGCCAGGATTCAAAGATGAGTTCTTTGCATTAAGTACAGTAGATGCCATTAAGGAAAACAGTCAATATGTCACTAAGCCACGGCCTGTAAAATTAAATTGATTTGGTAAATGTAAGTAAGATAGATCTGTTTGCTTTCATCATCAATTTTGAGTGGGTGAACAGGTGATGTCACCAACCTGGGAGCGATAAAGATGCAGGACCATCTGGAAAGCTTTGTGATGGATGGGCAACTGCTTTTGGATAGTGACAGTGCTGTGGTACTTTGTCACTTGGGATGCAGTACTTAATAACTTTTCAATACCATCATAATAAATTTCACTGCCTTATTAATATAGAAATGGTGAGTTATTACTGTGATGGCTATTGTAAATAACAAGAGATGCAGCTGTCAGAAGCTGATTGTTTGGGCATGTTTCTTTAAGCAACACAGTTGACTTGGGATAATCAACGTATGTCTATATCAGCAGAGTTTATTGCTCTTGTCAAAAGAAAAAGCGGCATTATTCAAAAATTATATGAAGTCCATAATAAACAAGTTTAATATATTATCAGACTTTTCCTATAAGTTTCCTAACACAGAACAATAAATCACTTTTAATAATGCCTTTCTGTGTACAATAATATCCTTATGCTGTAATAATGTCCTCTCCTAACTATTCACCGAACAGAACTTCTGAAAAAACATAAAGGCATCTCACACTCATCAGAACACTTACAAAATTAAATCTCCCTATTTCATTAAAAGGCTTCTTCTGATATAAAGCTGATGGGCTCTAGCTGTGTCTTTCTTTTTTCTGTTTTAATTGAACAGATGTAGTTAAAAGTAATCTACGACAAAGAAATACAGACGAAATTATAACCATGTGTCCCTAAACACTGGCAGGAAAGAGCATCTGTGGGTGTTTTATGAAAGCCCAGCACTGCTCCGTGACATTGCTGCTAATGTCATCGGGCTGAGGACTGGAGAGAAACAAAATGCATAGATAGCTGTTAGCAGAAGATGAATTACCAGATCAATCATTTAGCACCATTCAGAGCATTACACCATTGTTCCCTGGGAAGATAATTAAATCAATGATGTCTTTCTTATTTGTGTAAGGAGCCACGAACTTGTAAAGAATATCCAAACCTTCTCAAACATATTATTGCTGGATTTTTTTTTGTTGTTGTTTTTTTTTTGTTTAAACCCTACTGACTTTGCCTTTCAGGCTCTAGCTTTGTCCCTCTTTTCAATTAAATGTCTCTCCACCATTTCTATGACTGCTGAAAAGAGAGCCAGCAGTCTATTAACAGGCAATAAAGTTCAGGAAGCCTAAGACTAGTTTCTTGGGTCAGAGGTGAAAATTGCATACTAAATGAAACAAAGGTGTGTCTTGATGGCTCAACAAGCAGAGGAGAGACGAGCATACATGTGGGCAGGAGGAGATGGTCGTCATTAAACAGAAGCAAATGAACACAGGAGTCGGGGTACGGCAGGATGCTTATTAACCCAGCTGAACACATGCACTTCAGAGGACACAGCACTGAGGTTTGATGTTTAACAATAGCATTGCAATCTGGGCATTTGGTCTAATAAAGACATCACAAAATTTAAAAAAACAAAGAGAAGCCCAAATTTGGTTTGCTAGAGCCTGCAGCTCAGGATATGTTTGTCAGATACATATGAAAGTACACTTATTTGAAAGCAAAAAAAGAAAACAGTATTTGGCTAACAGGGTATTTCTACCCCAGCAAGTATTAATATGGAGTTTTATTGTGACAGCCCTCATGTTTCCTGGCTGAATGGTAGGTGGCACACGCAGGAGTGAGGACAGAGGTTGTCACAATCCTGCCTGACTTCACGTGATCGCACAAACCTTGGCGCATACAATACTCATTAATTTGGGAAAGAAATACAAATGTTAAGTGGCCCTTCCTTTTAAAGCACAGACCTCGTGTTTAGTGTGGAAAGATGTAAAAGAGCCCACAAAAAGCATAACATTTCATCAGGTGAAGCCTACGGCGTAAGGGGGCTCTGGTGTATAGTGGGTTTCCCAAAGTGTTGTTCTTAGTCTTAACTTGATGAAGTGTACTGGCAACACACACAGAGTGGGCTGGGCTGGAGACCTGGCGTGGAGCTGCTCAGGATTTCCAAAAGGAACCTTCCTGCCTGCTTGAAATGGCCTGATGTGGCCAGATGGGCTTTCCTAAAGTGTAGCTATTTTGCTATGCGGGTGTTTAACTGAAAAATAAATCTGAATATTAATGTTTTCTAAGAGGTTTGTGGTCACAGTATTTCAAAACTGTGGTAGTAACATTGATTTTGTGCAAAAAAAGTAGAGCTCTCCTGGAGGGGAAAATGGAAGTTTAGGGATGGGAAAGCTTCAGCATTACGGCATTTACGGAAAACATTCTGTAAATGTAAATTATCAGCATGGATCTAGTGATAACCTTCAAATAAGGCAAAATTTGCATGTGAACACAGAAAAAGTGATTTTTCTTCTTGGTCTGAACTCAGCACATACCTGTTTGGAATATCTACGTGTAGGCAGCCGAATGAGCAGTTAACAAGGAGGAGAGAAAACACTTTTTCTGTCTTTGTTTAATGCTAAACCCAGAAATGACCCCACCAAACCCTCTGTGCCTGCTGAGCAAAATGGTGTTGATGGCTGGGGAGAGCAGAGATTTGCTCAGTGCCTTTGAAACACACCTCCTCTCTTGCACAGAGAACAGTATTTTCCTATTTCCCCCCAGTTCAGACTATATGAAGTGGCCTTTTATATTATTTTTTTGTAGATCTGTGGTCTCAAACTGCATTTTTATCTACCTCCTGTCCCTGGGCTGTGCACTTCTCTTTACTTCCTTCATTGCTGTCTCCACATTGTCCCAAAACCTTAGAGCCAGCTGGAATCCGTGTCCAGCCTTGTGAAAAACGTCCTTCTTCTCTGCTTCTTCCAATCTTTTGTAAGTCCCATCTCTCTCTGTCCTTTATATCTTGCCAGCATCTTCCTCAATTTATTTTTCGTCAGGGCAGTGCCATACTTGCCTCCAGCACCGGCTGTGCATATGGTTTGCTGACCAGGCTCTGATTGCATTTTAGTTCCTGCATACATTTTAGTTTTCTACTACATCTTTTCCTTTCTCAGCTGTCCTCGTGTCAAAATTCAGCGTCCCTCAGTTCTTTCAGTACTGGGACTTTCCCACTGCTGTGGACACAGTCTGTTCATTCCTTCCTACAAACTCTTCCCTCTGCTTGAAATATCACCACTTCCACTCTTGGCAAAGCAGCTCAACCCCTGCCAGAATGGAGCCTCACTATTCCCTTTCAAAAGCTGATTTTCTCAAGTCATCTCACCAATTTGATGGCTGACATTGTTGCAAAAAAGGCAACATCTCAACTTCCCTCATTAAAGCCTTTTTCCCTCACACTAATGCAAACAGAGATGAATAAAACATGTTTTGGGCAGATTTCACAATAGTTTAAATAATTATTTGAAGATTATGACTTTAACAGAAGTTTCTGGGTGTAAAGAAACCCTCGTGGTAGGTATTTAGCTCAGGGAGAGTGACTTGTTTGGCATTTGCATTCAAATACTTTTGTGCTTCTGGGGCATTTTTAAGACTGGACTATCTGCTCCCACCACCCATGACAACAATGCAGAAGTAGAAAATGAAAATTCTGGTTTTCAGCCCCAGCATTCCTGAATAAAATTTAGCTGATTGCAACAGTATCATTTTGGCTGTGATTTTTAGTGGGCTTGAGTTTGAATGGGTTTAGAATAGGTGCTTGAGCAGCTTTTGTCCCCATGCTAATGCCCCCGCAGCAGTGGGAGTCAGGAGGAGTGAAATGATGACCTGAAATAGCAGACGGCTCCAAACAGAGCTGGATTAATGTGAAATGGGGCCCTGGTCCCGTCCAGCCAGGAAAGCTTCAGCCAGCCTGGAGGCGCCCGTGCCCTGTCCCATCCAGCATCCCCGCCACCAAACCCAACACCGCGGAGCCCCTGGTCCTTCTGCAGCACAGAAATCCCTCGGAATGGTCTCCAGCAGCCCTGACAGCACCATGAGTCCTGTGCCGTGCTGAACACAAAACAGCAGAGGGATTAAAACCCAATTTGCCCTTATTCTGATGGACTTGGTAGAATTTTTTATATGTAACTTACACATTTGATGTGTTGGGAAAGGCTCAGTAGTACTGTTCCTCCTCCTGTGATATTGCCAGGCTCACTCTGTAATGCTGAAGAAGACAAAAAGCACCAGCCTTAGTGTTGGGAATTATAAATAATTTGATGCAACAGGTTTAAGTTACCATTTTTGTGGTGAAAAGAAAAGCTTAGCATGATCCAGATTTTCCTTGGTTTCCTCCCATTCTGCTGAGAAGCAGAGGTATTCACATTTCTTTGTCTAACAGTTTTATAATGTCTTAAGAGATTAACAGTGAGCATGAATGAGGGGCTGAGGATTAGACGACAAAAAGCCCGAGCCGTCCACTACCTTGTTTGCACATTTTACATTTTTCAGCATTGCCGAGTGAGTATAGAAACTAAGGAAAGATAATAAGGACCAGAGTCCCAAAAGTGTTTAGTGATTCAAAAAAATTCAGATGCCATGTCAGAACTGACAGAATGATGGAGCATTATGTGGCAGGACCCACTTTTTTGTCTTAGGGTAAGCTCTCGCCCTGAGTGAATGCAGATGTTATCGCAGGATCCCAGACAGACAGCCAGTGAAATGTGACAAGCTGTCAGCAAAGTTACACTACGTTGAGTTTGCTAAAATATCCCAAAGCTTTATACATAGCCTTTTTATTATAAATATATCTACATATATATCTACACATATATGTAGATATATATATATATCTCTACGTACGTATCTACATATATATATATATATACAATTCTTAGCTCTATCAATTGGGAGGTTTAAAAAAAATAGAATGAAAAAAAAAATGGTTACAGTGTAACCTTTCCAGTCGGGAATCCTTTGAATGGTTCAGACCTGGCTGTATAAGTTTTTTAACAGTAGGGGGAAAATGATTATCTGAAATATTTGGAAGGTTCCATTGGCATCAGTGAGATTTGTGAAGGCAAAGCGCAGGGTAAGGCTGTTAACCACATGTCATACCGTGTCAGTCATTGCCCGAATGATTTGGGTATTTACCCCTGTGAAATGCTTAGTCAAACCAGTAATAGCAGCCAGCAGAAGTAAACTTTACCAGTGCTCAGCTTGGTTTTCTCTTTAGCAGGGTATCAGCTTCGAAACAGGGGAGTTAAAAGCAATTATAATTCCTTTACTGGTTGTTTGGGGTTTTTTTTTTTTAACCTCAAAATTAGATGCAAACAAGCTGGTAAAATTGCGAACTGAATTGTAAAAAAGGACGTCAAGTGAACTGATTAAAACATGCTCGGAAAATAAATATATACATGTCCGGGTAAATCAATGCAAATTATCTGAATTGAGACACTCTGAAGTACTACCGAGGCTCAGAAAATGGCTTTTGTTTTGAATTTTGGGCCTGCAAGAGATATTTGATTTGTAAATACTGTAACAAGATACAAGCTTTTAAAATTCTGTGTAGAAAAAGAAGCGCTCCGTTCTCCATAATCCAAAATATTTAGCCTTCAAGGAATGTGCGGGGAAGTGATGTTATTTATACACCGATGCACTTCTAGGACCATGCTCGCAGCTTTCTTCTTTTAATACTTCATTATGTAGAAAATATAAATATAATCTGGGAAAGTCAAATGTTTTTACACATGCAATTGATTTTCACTTTTGAATTAGGACTGACTCAGATTCAAGCTTTTACATAATTAGAGGACAGGGAACCTAAAATACTGATGTTTTCAATTTATTTCACAGCTTTATTTTAAAGGTATATTTCCTTATAGGGGCGAGTAGATTTTGATTTGAAAATGCTAAAGTAAATTGCGTATCTCTTTTGTAAGTAATTATGTATATCACTCAGACAAAGCCCTTAATAGTCTCTATTCTTGTCTTATTACTGTTAGCTTAAGCCTAAATTTAATGAGAAGGCTTTTTATAGTGGCACAAACTAATATATTTTGCTAGAATAGGAGTTGCAGTACGTTTGTTCTCCTAGAAGCAGAGCAGAATAATGCATGCGATTTATAATCAATTTAGGTCTGCTTTGGAATAAGATGATCTTGCATTATTTGTTTCCATACACTGAAAATATTAATTTACTTCTAGAGGCAGGGGAGAAAGGCAAACGTAGGCAGCCACAATTTAGTGCAATTTGTGTTACAACAAAATGTATTACCAGCCAACGCAACAACCTCCCGGACTGGGAAAAACGGGATGCAAAGACACTTAGGAGATAACATCTCGCATAGTGTTCTTGCAAAAAAAAACCCCAACAAACCCTCGAAGTAAACAATCCAACTAAATTATGCATATGGAGGAAACGACTGAGAATATGTTTAGCTAGTAATCGCACTCATGCCGAAGTTTTAAATTTCATCTGTCTGCTCAGATCTATTGTGATCCATTAAGTGGCTTCCTTTTTTCCCGACAAATTGAATGCTGCAACTGCAAGGAGCTCTTTTGTTCTTTTAATTCAGTCAGCATGGAAATGATTTTCTCATTTCAGGCCCTTTTCTGTCCTCTCTTCATTGTGTCAATAAAATAGAGTTGTGCAGAGCTGCTCTAATCAGCTTAGAGTGCTAATTCATTGCACTGGGATGCTATCTGGGTCCGGCTACAGGTGGGCACTATAAGGGGTCAGTCTCCAGGGGAGTCTAATTGTGTCTCTCTTGGGTCTTGTTTGCAGAATAACTCAAATCTCAAACCCTGGCTTAAGAAAGGAAGAGAAAATGCACAGACAGAGGTGTGCAGGGGCACAAACCGTCTCTAGATGCACCGCTCGGTCTCAAAGTTGTTTCTGTTTTGACACTGGGGAAGGGAATGCTTTAGTCTAGAGGCAAAAGATTAACAAGGAACTTTGTAGATCAATTTTTAAACTTACATAGGAGTGTGGTCATTTTGAGATAGAGGCGTGCAAGAGGGAAAGGAATGCCTTGGTGCTGGTGAGGGGTTTTGGGGGAGTCCCGCCTCTAAATTTTTGAGGTTTTCGAAAGGCTAATTAAAACCCAGAAAATACTGAAATGACAAATCCCCTCTGCACGTGCCAGTGGTGGTTTTGAGCAAGCCTTTTGCCAGGCATGAGGGCATGTTGAGTGTGAGGGAATATGCCCAGCCCTGAAGAGCCCAGGGAATCCTCAGGCTGGGGAGGCAGGGACCCTGGGTGTCCCAGTCCTGCTCCAGTGCCTGATCCTCATGGCAGCCCCTTCCTCCCAGTGTGGCGGGGCTGTGCTAGCAGCAGCAGGAGATGCTATCTGCTGGAGACTTCGGGTCTTCTGTTGGGTTATGTCAGAGAACAGGCTGGGAATGACCAAGAGAGGATCAGTGTAAGGGGAATGCAAACCTCATGTTTGTCTTCTGCCCCAACATCGTGCAGTTTGGCCTCAGAACACGAGACAAGCAGGCTGCAGGCTTTGCTGGTTTGGTTTTGGTTTTTTTGATAGATGTATTTGTGTGTACTGCCAACCACAAAAAAACCTGAGAAAAGAGACACTGACAGGGAGAAGGGGAGGGAATTCCCAGTGAATCTGCTGTTTCTTGCCACCTTGTCCCAGGGTGGGGGTGTGGGAGTATCTGCCCTGGGCTGTGTCCTTTTCTCTGCCGGTTCTGCATCCCTAGGGCAGCCCTGGCACCTCTTTCATCAAGCACTGAGCAGAAACTGCCCAGATTTCCCAGGCAGACATGCTAGATGCTGCCAAATATCTTCCTGAAGCAAGGCCAGCACGCCCAGCACAACTCAGCTCCCAGCACTTGCTATGCAAGCCAACAGAGATGTACATAGATGCGTTATAGGTCTCCTACCAAAAAATTTCTCAGCTTCTTAAGGATGGCAGAGCAGCTCTGGCACATCCCCTGGCTGTGGAGGAAGGGCACGGCTCATGGCATAGCAGCCAGTGACTCTGCGGAAAGAAAAATGCAGTAAAAGTGCTAAAGAAAACTGAGCAAATCATAAATTTCCTTAATAGTGTAGCAAGAGGTGAAAGGCTGTTTATTTGGACAGCATTTTGCTTTTAAATTAGCATGAAGATTTTCCCTCAGAATGCATTTCCCTTGCCCATAATTGCTCCTGAAAAAAGAAAAAAAAGGCACTTTTTGGAATTACTTTAAAAAATCTCAGTTCTGAGAAAAAAATATTGGGTTCCTCTCAGACCCTTTTTTGCCTCTGTGTGATTGAGGTTCTCAGTGGTTTGTGTGTAGGAAAAGCGGACAAGCCATGGTTGTGGCTCCTGGAGCCCAGCAGGTTTGGGGAACGGGGATGTGACAGTCTCCCAAAAGCTGGTGGAAAGCGGTGCCTTTCCTACAGAGAAGCCAGTGCTGGCTCAGAAATGCAAAATGAGCTCTGCAGGGCATCAAAGCCTCATCCTTGGCTACTTCCATGACTGCAGTCTTCCTTCACTCCGAACTCAGCCTGATGGAGTTAGGGCAGGGCTGTTCCCCACCGGTGGATTTCCTACGGGAGCTGTTGCTCTATTGTGGTTTTGTGGCAGAGCCGCCACCATGAAAATTAATTAACATACCTGAAGACACCCTTGAGCAGGAAATCGTAGTGCTGCTCTGTGATTCAGGGGTGAATAGGATCTCTCTATTATCAAAAACTCCATCAGGGAAGAGGAAATTAAGTTCCTAATTAGACAGTGTCCAAAGGAAGAAGTGAGGCATTGAAGAGATGAAGAAAATTGAGAGGTAGCTGATGCCCGTATCAGGCTAATGATAGAAAAGGAAATAGTAGAGCTTGAAAGGTCGCTGACCTTATTAGGCTTGGAGAAAAGTAGTAGATCTTCAAAAGCTTTCACCTATGATAGGTTGACAATGTGTGAAGTTCTCAAGATGGTCAGAGAGGAAAGACAGCCCAGAAAGAGCATGGGAACAAATTAGGTAGATTACGGTGAACTGCAGAGATACAGCATGAAAAGCATATTTGGAAAAGAGAGGAATTCAAAAGAGAAACAGCCAGAAATGTTTCATTTCTTGGTGAGATCTATTTTCACTGCAAGTTCAGGATTTTCTTTCCCACTTAGTAGTTTTATTTTTTTTACCATCAATTAAACTCGGTAATGATCCCTCACTGGGTTTAACATTTCCCTAATGAAGTATTTGCTTTCTGCTAAACTGAAATATTTCACTGGTAGCCAACTCTGAATATTAACTTCAGTGAGATGAAGATAGTGTTGCTAATAATAACTTCAGCATTAGTTTTTGACTGCAAGAACACTCAGTGAAAGCATTGCAGATCCCTTAGTGGCAAGAGACTTTTACCTTGGAATACCAAACCTGGCCAGCTGCAAGAATTTTAAAGGCTGTTACAGGCTATTTTCTCAGTAGGTAAAAACTCCCTGGCTCTTTAAATGAGATATTACAAGAAACAAGTCTATAGCAAGTCAAATGAAATGCCCCTGAAGCCTGCCTCCTCCCAGCCTCTCTTCCTGCAGCAGATTTGTGCTGTCCATAGGTGATTTCTCGGAGCCAGTAAGGCCTGATTAAAATCCTCCCTGCTGGTTCATGCACAAACATGGCTTTGAGTTTAGAGGTAAAGTTGCTTCTCTGTCTTTCTGGTAAATGCTAGGTTTTCTTGTTCCGACTGTTGGTAGGAAAGGGGGAGAAGGAATGCAAAGAAGAGGAAATTAAAAATACAGCACTGCACATTTTTCATGCAACAGGACCAGTCCGTTTACAATGTAACATAACAGCAGTTTTTCAATCAAAATAAATGAGGACAAATTCTCTGCTGGTAAAAGTAGATGTAGTGCCATGACTTTCCTTCAGCGCAAGCAGAGCATGATGCACTCCAACATAATAAACCCAACGTAAAGACAGACCATGAAAAAACTAAATTGTTTCTTTTGCTGGGAGCAAATTTAATGGCTTTTTCTTTCTTTCTTTTTTTTTTTATTTTAAATGCTATGTGAATAACAGGGCTGTTGCAAAGTAAACCCTGTCGTATTGTGAAATTAAAACCCCTCTCGCAGACAAGAGCTACCATGTGGCATTTGACAACTAAGGCCAAGATGCTTCCTGAATTTAATGCTAACACTCTTATGATCAGAAGGAAAAACAGACTGAGTGCACTTCCTATCTTCTTCTGGAGTTTGTGGTCCCTTCCTGAAGCAGAACCACTTTGTAGGACTGGTCTGCAGGCTGGGGGCCAGAAGTGCTGCTAGACCCGTGGCCAGGAGCGCAGCACGTACCTGCTTCTCTCGGAGGGCTCTGCGGAGCGGCTTCCAGGTGCTCAGGATCCCGGAGATGGGGAAGGGCTGCCATCCCTGATTAGATGTGGTTTGTAACAGTATCGTCCTGTTTTCACTCACCACGGTAGAACATTTCTACTGGGCTAACAAGGCATAGGGTAATGAGAAACATGCCAAGTTTAAGGGAAAGAGGAGTCGAACCTTTGTGCAGGAAACAAATGTGATCAATTACCCCAAGTGCAGAGCTCACAGATACCTTATCTTAAGGCTCCTTAAAATAAGAACTTGATTGTTTCCAAATGTGTCTAAGAAGTTAGTGATAGAAACACATTAATGCGAGAGACACGGGAAATTTTATTACCTCCAAAAATTGTCATTATTACTTGCTTCTAAAGATATGGAGGAATCAACACAACTGTCTAACACATGATCGTGGCAATAAATCTACGACTCCCTATGCATGTGCAGGCTGTATGTAGAAGCAGATTTTCAGCATTATATTATTGCAGTCATTAAACAATATTTCAAAAAGCTTACCAGTATTTATCACAATATAAAATCCTCTTTTGTAGTTCCACTTGTTTGGTTTGGTTTGGTTTTGTTGGCATTGGACTTGTTTCTTTTCTTCAAATACATTAAAGAAGTTTTGTTGGTTGACTATACTCTTTGTATGTGCTACACTATCTGTAGCAAGCTACTGGACTTAGGCTGACACTGGAGATCATCAGCTGAAATTTCTCACAAACAGGGTGTTTTCTGAATATGCATCAGGAGCAGGGAGAAATGTGCAATGGCCAGCTCATACTGAGGTATGGCTTTGACATAAAGATACATGACTCTCTCCAAGGTTTATGATGTAAATCTGGAATGCTTAGGACAGGAATATATTGTTTTTCATAGAATCGCTGCTATCTGTAGGGACATCACCCATGGATGAATTAGCAGGAGAAGGGAAGCTACTGTAGAAAATCTAACATACTCTTCCCATACTTGCAATTCCCTTTGGCATCAGCAGGAGCTGGGTGCAAGGTCTGATGAAGTATACGATCTAAAAATCACAATTCTATTAGAGTAGCTCTCTGAGATGAACGTGATACCTTGTGTGGGTGCATTTACACAGGCTGAGACCTCGTCTCCAGAGCAAGGCAGTTTTGCCACTGGTTTTAACAGGAGTAACACCAGCCTCTTTTACTCCTGCACACGACAGTGATCCTTAGGAAAGCAGTTTAAAAGCTGGGCCCTCAGGACTGATGCACCAGCAGAAAAAATCAAAATGCAGTGTTGGAGGATTTTGCCAGTAAAGAGTCCAGACTGGATTTCAAAGGTGTCTGTTCACTCTTAAATCCACACCTGATCAACCTTTGTACTGAATGTGGACTGCAGTGATGGCTGGAACATTTAAATTTTGCTGGACATCTCTTGATGTAGGCGCTGCTGTGTGAAGTGGGTTGTTGCACCATTCAGCAGGGGCTTGTTTCCTTTAAAACATGTTTGCCTCTCCTGGCATCATCTTTAGCACACTGTTCTGTTTGGCATTGTTGTTTCATGTTTGACATGCAAAAATAAGTTGTTTTAACATTCGTGCACATTTACTAATTCCAAAAGGATGAAATGTTTATCACAGATAGTCGTTTAAGTGCAGCTAAACCCTTCAGACATGCTTGTTACAGTGACACATGAGGTGGGCATTTCTGGGGACCACACTAAAATGTTAAAAAAAAGTGTTTCTGGCATTCACCTGGAATTATATGGAGTACCAACCTGTTATGGTTTATTAAAATTCTGCACTTTAGCCTGGAGACATTTGCCAGTACAAAAGTAATGGCTGCTTTAACATCCATGTACAAAAGTGGAATTTAAGAGATTAGCTTGCATTTGACCTACTTCAGCTCTCCTGGTAATGAGGGGTGCAGAGGCACAGAATTAATTTCTCTCAATTTGTGGCTCTCAGGGGTGCTGCTAAGTTTGAGAGTGCTTGAATTTTAAGAGTCTCCTGGTGTGTTGAGAAGGTTTTGTTACTGCACAGAGTTCTGCTAGCGGCAGGGACTGAAGTGCCAGTTTTATCTGTTTGATTAATAGCCTGATTGAGTTCTAGTGTATCTCTGAAAGAAAAAAACATATTTTCTCTCCCACTCGAAGGGCATTTTTTCCCACATACCCTGATTCTCTTTCCCCTCCCAGTAACCGCTCGAAACAGCCAATGGACTGAGAAATGTCTGCTGGGCCTAACTTTGTCTGCAGCTCTCACACCAGACTTGTCTCACCTTTCCAATAATCTGGGCTTCAGTCAAGATCTGTTGAACCTTTGTTGTGAGTGATATTAATAGGCTGCTTCTAGCAGGATGTATAACTCTGGGTGATGTTATTCGGACTGATGTGATTTTAAAAGCCAGCAAATGACTGTGCAATTATTACTCCGGTGCTGTGTCTTTACCGCAGCATTAATGTACCTGAAGAGATTTTCTGCAAAGCAATTTATACTCTCATGAAATTGCCTGTAACTACTGAATGTGCAATGTGTCCTTTCCTCCCCGAGTTTGAAAGGTCTGGTTTAGTTCCTTATCAATGCACTCCATCCCTCCTCTTCCTCTTCAAATAAGTTCTGTTCAGTGGAAGCTTTCTTTGAGCAGGATCTGTTCCCACAGGATGTGATTTATTCCCAGCTCACTGCAGTTTATCAAGGAAATAAACAGAGGAAGCAATGAGGTGGAGGGTAGACACCAACCTGTATCAAATATACATGTGGTATAGGATGATAAAGATAAAAAGATTTCTAAAGTTTTTAAAATAATTTTTTATTGATTTATCACATGAGTATTGAGAGTTTATCTTTCCTAAAAATTTTTAAATAAAAGCTACTTCTGCTTCTCTGAGATCTCCAGTAAAATTTTAGCACAGGGGAGTCTGGAGAGAGCATGTATTTATGAGAAAATTTACCAATAAGCACAGTACTAGGCATCTTCCACTTAAGAGCAGAAATCCTTATAAACTGTGGTGAAACAAAACATAAGTATTTGTGTCTCATAACATACATAAGAGAACCAACAGATGTGCCAGAGCCCATTACCAACATGTGCAATGCCCTTCTCCTGGAATGCTGTTGTATTGTGCAACGTGACCCTATCAATTTAATAGAGACTAATTGTCCTCAGCTCCTTTTGTGGAAGTTCACAAAGCCTTTGCCAAGTTTTGGTGTCAGATCCTCCTCCCCAAAACCTGTGAAACACAGCTTCCCTTTGGGGCTGTGATCTGTCAACAGACTGGTTCTAGCGGCTTCTTTTCAGCAAGCCAGGACTGACTAGTGCTTCTCCCTTAAGGAAATGGCTGATATTTTTATTTCCAGGCTTAGAAATTCAAGATTGCTGAATTCAGGAGGTTTTATACACAGAGCTCTTCTGCAGGGCTTCCTGTACTGGGAGGCACACAGACATACCTCGATGCAGCTGCTTTTGATGAGTGTTTTTAGAAAGTCGTGAAGGATTTTCTTGGTTTTTCAAGAGGCAAAAAAATCCTGACCATTTTGAAGCTTCACTTTTAAAGCACAAACCAGTATTTCCAGCATGAGTTTTCAAAAGAAGTGTCAAGACCACCTATTTCAACTCTGATGAAGCACATCTTGCTACGATGTGCTTTCTTGATTCTGTGGAAATTTTTGAAGGTTAGGTATTAAAAAAAAAATCAACCAAAAACCTCGAAAAATTTTGATTTTAAATGTTTCTTACTCTTCTTTCATCTGGTGGAAAGCTTTAGTCATTGCCATACATGCTTCAGCGAAAAGCAGCAGCTCCAAGTGCCCGACCCACTGTACAGAGTTAATGTCCTGCAATTTTCCCCTGCTCCTGAGAGTCAGAGGGAGTTTCCAGCTCCACTTTTCCTAGCAGCTGCCAACGTTGTCAGCACTGATCTGTCAGAAAGGATTTTTCCTGGCAAAACTTTGAAGCTCCTTTCTGACATCCCCAACAAACTAATTGTTGTCTCCTGCCTCCGAGAGCCCTCTGAAGTCCCAACGAGTTAGTGTCTTCTCAAGAGATGAGAAAGGGGACTCACAAAATCAATTTATCAGGCTATTACGCATTGTCATCAGCCAAAACAAAAACCTGCTAAAGACAGGAGAAAAAGAAGGAGAAATGGGTCTCTGAGAAAAGGTTACAGAACATCCATCTTCTCTCCTCTTCCGATTGTTTCCTTTCTTTACCCATTTTCATACTCATTTCCCTCCACTAAAAGACACTTTATGACAAGCATTGTAATCTCTTTAGACCAGGGGGGAACCTCTTCTTTAGGACCAAATCTTTGCAAGGCGTGAGTGACAGCGGGAAGGGGTCCAATTGCCACCGAAGACACTTAGGCAATAAATCATCCACCCTGGCATCGAGTGGCTGGGCTCGTCCACGCTTCCCGATGGCCACCAGCGCCTGGCGGTGACAAAACAGCCATTGTCAGCGCCCAGCAGCCACATTCCCTCCTTCTCCCTGTCGAGGGTTTAACTTCACCTAAGGCATAAGAAACAGATTATCGCGTTGGGAAAGAAAAAAGGGGGAAAGTCTGCCACGGGTGGGAGAGGGGACGCGCGAAAACGACGCTATCGCCGCGTACTCCTGCGAGCTCAAACAATAGCAGAGACTGGAAAAGTGCCATCAGGGTTTTATTGGTAATTACTAAACTGTCTTTTGAAAGCCTGCAGCCCAGACAGTGGTTTTGCTGGCGTGTTTTAAAGACTTTCCATTTCCAGGTGACCTCTGGTGCTGTGGTTACTCTTTAACCAAGGCAAGGCAGCGCTCGGAGGTGTGCGCTGCTCTGAGCACAACAGCTCTTCGCCAAACAGAACAATCTTAAGGAGGAAATACTGGATGGAAAAATAAGTGCTTGTCACCCAGATACAAAGATTGCAGCGTGTTTTGGATTCTTTCAGGCCAAACCCAAAGATCTTTGCATTGTCAAGTTATCACACCAAATACCATCACGAGTTTTTTGTCATTCGCAACTAAATTGCCACAAGGGGAGCTAAAAGAATGCACCAGGTTTGTTCCCCTGAGGGGTTTGTGCACTGCTGTTGCATAAAAGACATTTACAGATAAGTTGTAATCAGCTCAGAGTTACATATTAACTGATGAATTATGGTAAAGAGGGGAATAAAAGACTGTAGTGGGATGAGTCTTTAAATCTGAAGCCTCTCAGAAGGTCACCAAAGGATAAGAGTAGCAGAATATTTATCACTGCTGCATTTTTATCCTTATTGATTTCCCCTCCAGTGCCATTAGGGTGTTTTCTTTAGAGAAATGAGCTGGACAACACTAACCATTTATTAATTATTGTTGATGCTGGGAAAAATGACACTTTCTCTCAAGAATGCCCCTCAACTTGGTGCACTTGCTAAATGTAATGCAAGAGAGGAACTTGACTCAGGAAATTTAAATAATGAATTAGTTAACGTGCCATTGATCCCCCTAATCTGTTGTGGCAAGTGGAAACCTATGTGCATTTGTTTCTTAGCGTGCTGTTGTTCCGTGTGTCCCAGTTCTCAATTACAAGATCCATTTTGGGGTATGAGAACGCAATAGATATTAAAAAAAATAAATGTCTGGGGCTCTGTATTCAGGCAGACATGACTTTCATTATCATAAGAAATATAGAGATTATATCATCCTTCCAAATATCGACTAGCCTGAGGGTGAATAGTTTTTGTTGAGTGAGTGAGTAAAACATCATTAGTTTTTTCATGATCACCATGGGAAAAGCTGACAAGCAGATTTTTCTGTTGGCTGTTATATTTTCGTGACAATTTTGTAAGGCTGTGTTATACAGTTCTGCACATAATGAAACTCCTTTGTAGTTTAGTAACAAGAAAAAATAATATTCCTTTTCTTTTTAACTGTAAATTGATTAGGCTGCTCTGAACCTGGCAAAAGTAACCAGCAGTCTCTGTTTTAACATTTTGAATTATTTAATGAAAAGCCTTTAAGGTCTTTGGATTCACAGTCAAATTGGTACAGAGAGTAAATGAGATGAAGGTTTTTCTAGGCTCCATGACAGGTCTATCCCATTTCATCATCTTAACTAAAAAATAATCCTATCTAAGTTGAAATCCACAGCAGCTGTAAGTAGAAAATAAATCCAAACCGCGGCTCAGACTTGTAACCTAACAGCCATCATAAATAATCAGAATCTATTTGAAGGTGGAAGATGGGACATTAGAAGCTATTTACACTACTAGAGTGATGCCATTGATCAGTAAGAGCAACCCGTAGATAAGACTCATATGATGTCATGGTTATTTATGATGGGAACTGACAGTAAAGCTACTATAGAACTTTCTTCCCGACAGCTTCATTCATTTCTGTTTGTGATGCATTTCGCTGTTAAAGAAGCAATCAATAGCAAAATTGTGGTGATAAAAGTTATTACTGGTTAAATATGTGAAAAATGTGCCTGTGTGTGTATACATATATAATGCCAACTATGAGAACATTAAAAAATTAGGTCAGCAGAATTTATTTAATATTTTTTAGTACCAATGTACGGTGGAGCCATTTTGTGTTCTTTGATGGTGCACAGGTACCACAGTCCAATTTATTTTCTAATCTCATCAAACTTATTGTGACCATGAGAAATGCAGCATTGAAAAGATTTAATACAACGTTACAGGTTCTCTGCAGTTTGCCTTACGGCTCACAGTGTGTTGGTGCAGTTCAAAGAGGAGAAAAAAGCCCTTTCAGACCAGTGTCAGACTTGGGATTCTGCTGTTTGTGTCCAGCATTACCTGTTTGAACCCAGTAATTAAGAGAGTTTTAGCAGCAAGAAAAGACCTGCACCAGGTCCAGTGTGCATGCCTGAAAATGCCAATTTCATTGCTTGTTTAACCAAAAAAAGGGCAAGAGATGATTCTTTTCTTCTAAATGCTCTTGGTAGGAGATGGAGGATAAAATAAAGGTGGAATCAAGGCCAAGTTAATTTTCCCTATTCAAGAACAGATATGGCTTCATAATTATCCTTATTGAATCTAATTTATAAAATTCTTCACTAAATTTGTTTTCCTATCTATAGATTAAATCTATCTAAGATTTAATCTTCCATGATATGAATCCCTAACCTCAGAGGAACAGGCTTGTCTTTTAAACAATCCAGGCTCTATTTTGTATAGTTCCTTTATGTATATGATTGTATGTACCCAGCAGGTCAAAGGCAGTGCTTCCCCAGACCATTGTTGGCCTGGAACAATAAATATCAGACTTAATTTAAATGGGTCAGAGTTCATTCCCATCCACTGCCCATCTATATGGCAAAACCGTCTGGTCAGTCACTTAATTGAGACAGAAATAGTCAGTGTCAACAAACTGCTGAGGAAATAAAATGTATGTTTGATGGAGCTTCTTCTAAGCCATGACAAACTGACCTCTGATGTTACACACGTGTCTCTCTACAATGTCTAGAAAACAGTGAGGTTTTTTGAGCTTTATGCTTTGCACCTTGGAATGTGGTTATCCAGTTAAATAGTGATGTACCTCTTGGTGGGAATTGTCTTTTTTTTCATGTGATGAAGAAATATTGCCCTTATCAATATTTCCCACATTTTAGAGGTAATACTACCTCTATGACTTCACACTGTTCTCCTCGAATGGTCTCCAGGTTGCACTCAGGAAATGTTATTACAAGACTTTCTGTCGAGTTTTGTGGAAGGATGGGTTCCTGCACCTGGTCAGGAGCAGGGGCACGGGGGGATGCACTGGAATTTCAGCTGCTCCCTGATGGCTGCTGACTGTCACCTACAGGGGAACAGCAAACTGCTCAGATGGAGGGGGGCAGCTGGGTGGATCACAGGCACTGTGTAGGAAACAAGGCAAGCCTTCATTTTGGGGGTAGCTTAAGGCTGGTGCTGTGTTAAAACCATCCCAGGGAAAAGCAATTTGGGATGGCACAAAATGTTTTCCAGTGGCACTTTGCCTCAAGTGTCGTGACTGGGCAAATTGCCTAGAATTTGGAATTCTCTCCTTGGAAAATGAGGGCAGGGCTTTGCTCTCTTACAGCATCTTCCAGATGATGTTTCCAAGGCACTTCACAGATATTCTATTTCCCAGCATCAGCGTTGTGCATTAGAATTTGCTGTATTTAAATGCATAGCAGTGAAAGAAACAGAATGTAGGGAGATTAAAACGACCAGCTTCAAACTTTCTACCTAAGGATGTTAGGTTTATAAACTCTATTTTGCTGTGTCTGAGCAGGCAGCCCAATTCTCAGAGCTGCTCAGCAGCCTCCATTGACTGCAGAAATTATGGGGTGGATAAGTTTGCCTCCTTTGTTTTCAGTGTTTCAGAATGTGCTCGACTCCAGCTGTGTTAGGTATTTTTTGGGTTATTTATGCCCAACAACAGTCATATGTTAATGACCCATCTGTGCTTTGAAGCCAACATGTCTCTGAGGTGAACTGGATGAAGAAGGAGGCTGCTTTTGGGATGTTATAATGTTAAATACGTGCAGATCGTGCCAGAAAGAAACACAAGGATACACTTTCATCCAGAGGCTGCTGTCACTTGTGATGGTGGTAGATGCACTGTTGTGCAAGGAAGTGGCCAAACCTGCAGCACCAGAGGGTCCCAGTCCCAAAGATTTTACTCTTGCATCCAAGATGTACTAATCATTGTTTAATTTTTAACCTGGATTTTCTCAAGTCACTAACAAGGCAGTCCTGTTGAACACAACCAATTCAGTAGAAAATTGTTCCAGTTGTGTTATTCAAGTGGATTGGAGTAGAGAGGAATTACCTACCTATTAAAGGAAGAAAAGAAAAAACAAACCCAAAAGCTTTTTTTGTATTTGTATCAAAGCTGGGTATAGTTTATGCAAGCTCATCCTCACTAGCTGAACACTGAAATTCTCCGCTGACCTGGATAATCACCTCCTTTGGAAACAAATGAGCTGCTCCTGTGTGATTATAAACGCATTTTACAACAGTTCTAAGATAAAAATGCCCTATCTCTCATCTCCTTTGCATGCTTTAGCACAAGTCCCTTGAGCTCAAGTTTTCAGAAGTTGCCACCAAGTTCTTCCATGTGATGTTTTTTAGCACAGCCAAGTATCCGACTCCTGCAGGGACTGTAACCCAGAGTGGCCGAGGTCAGACCACTGGCCAAGTTAGCTCATGCTGGCTGGAGAAATAAACCCCACTAAAGGAGGCTACATCTAAAAATGTGGCTCTTGTACATATGTTTTTTCATCTGTAATCAAAGAACCTGTTGGATGCTTGGGGTTTTTGTGTGATTCACTGAATTAATAAAGTAAAAATTGATTGAAATACAAGTTCTTAGCGAGCGCATGCCATGTAAGAAGGGCATCTATTCCTCCTTTTGAAGACAAATGTGTCAGAGATCCCTTCAGTTTATATGAATGCCTTTTTCATCATTTGGAATGATCCAAATTTCTAGTGAAGGTGAGTTTACCATGCCAGGGCTGAGCTTGGAAGCTGCTGCTGGCACAATCACTGCTGCATGAAGGGCAAAACTCGTACAGCAACACCACACCCGAGGTCCAGGATCCTGGATCCCCATGTGAACTCTTGCACTCCATTCATGAGAAACACTGCCTTTAAAGGGCAGCAAAGCTCTGCAATGCTTAATATGAAAAGAAGTTGCCTTTGTCAGCATTTATTAATAGATCATGTTGTCTATTTTATTGTAGCACATATGCTGTGGCCTCTGAGTTCACACCATCTTTATTCTCGGGCAAGACCTCTCTAAGTTAAAATCTCTCTAAATTACTCAGCTCCAATCTGAATAAGGGCTTCCGTGGCACCCTCTATTTCTTTTGTTATTCTGTTCAGTTTGCCCTCCAGTTTTCTTGCTTTCTTAGCTATGCACATATCTTTGAACAGGAGGAGCCCCAATACGACACAGATAAACCGCAAACAAAGATCTCTGCAGCTTGGGGAGTTTGACCCAGAAGCCCATTTATTTGTGGATGTCTCTGCTGCTCCTACAGTCAGGAATTTGCCCCTGCAGATTGGTGCTAACAGATGCAGATGCCCAGGGTGCCCCTCTTGCACACACATATGCATTTATCCAGATGTTTGGAACACATTTTTCTTTTAACAGTGTGTCGATGAATTATGATGGTGTATTTTGACATATTGAGGAAGGGGAATTTTTTCTTACGTGAAACAATGGGGAGAAATGAAAGTGAAAGGTAAAGGCTGGACAAAATAGTTGGAGGAACCTGGCTGGGAGCTGGTCCTTGCTCAGAAATGTGCTCTGAAGGCAGGAGGGGCTGGTGTGCAGAACACTCCTCCTGGGGGCTGCAGGAGCCTCAGCACCAGCCAACATCCTCCAGAGACCACCGGTGCACCTCCCCACCTGCAGGAGCTGCTGCACTGCCTGCAGACCTGACAGAGAGCCAGGAAAGTTGATAATTAATATGAAAGGGTTGGTTGATGCAATGTACCTGTTTGCTGCTTTATCTCTCTCAGCCTTGGCTGCAGGTGGTGGCCGGTCAAGCGAGTGCAGGTTCCCAAACGCTGCATCTGTGTCTGAGCTCAGCAAAGGGAGCACTTCAAGGAACTTGAAGCAATTTTTAGTTCTGCTTGTTCTACTCTTGGGACAAGACACTAATTTTGATACCTCACAGGTATCCCGCCTGCATTAGACTGCAATAATCTTTTCAAAGTTTGGAGAGTTTTTCACAAGGCTACACCTCCAATGCTAATTTTTTCCCGAATTTTACCTTCCTCAGTTGCCCCAAATTGCAGAAATTTAGAGATTATGAAGAATGCAAAAATCTTCCTATAGAAGATGTAACCATAAGGAAAAACCTGGGTTATGTTGGAGTCCTACCAACCTTGATTGTGTCCTTTTCAGATGCATTTTAAGCCATCTCTACAGTTTGTGTAAATTACACACACAATATGGGTGTGTGAATGCATTAAATATGCTCTCATAGGTTTGCCTGTCATATCATAAAAGCAGCAATAAAATACTGAGAGTATATTATACTTATTAATGTACGTTTATAATATACAATCATTAATCACAAAATACTAATAATGGACTTTTTTTATCATGTTGAGGCAAAACTTGCCAGCCCTGACTGTTATGGTTGACTTTACAACCACCTGCCAGTCAGCTCTAAACACGGTGCAGGGAATATTTCATGGGGAAAACGCAAGGTCCCTAAAACGTCTGGTTGTAAACCTGCAGTAGGGTCTGAAGCGATAATAAAGCTTGTGATGGATGAGTCACGTGAAGCTTCCTTCACCAAAAAAGCTGTTGCATTTCAGGCTTATTCTTCTCTAACAAAAGACTTTCAGGACCTGAACAATAGCTGGAGCTTTCCCCTTATTCTCAGGGGTGAATGGCAGCACGGGCAGGGCACAGCTCTGCCCTGGGGCACAGGAGATGTCCTGCTTTCCCAGAGCCATGGTGTGAGAGTGTCCCCAGCCCCATGCTCATCCCAGGGCCCCCCTCACGGCTCTAGGTGAGACTGAGACTTGTGAAGGAGCAGGACTCCCTCCTCCAGCTCCTCCCATACCTGCTGGCCCTTTGGATCTGCTAAAGGCTTCCTCCTGGACGAGGACACAGACCTGCCCTGTGATTTGGTGGCTGCTGCCCCACAGCCCATTTTTCCTCTTTTTCATCCTCAGGGGTGACCACAGTGCTGGAAGGTGGATGAGGATTTTCCCTTGGGTGCCACCCAGCCCCTGCTGACTCTGTGGGGATCAGTCCCCAAAGCTGTGGATTTTCATCGGGCATGGTGTTGTTGAGCTGCTGACGAGCTGCCTTATTAATTCAGATTCCATTCCTCTCTAACTGGCCTTTGATTCACAGCATTTTTATCTGTTCGAGAGTAAGATTCTGTGAAAACACCTCAAGGAACCCATTTTACAGCCAAGTGGAGAGTTTTCCCATAGCCATGTGTTTCCTATGTAAATGTATGTGGTGACCTTGGAGCCATCTAAATCCCTGTGCACATCTCACTTGCTCTCTGGTGCTTTTTTTTTTGATGAATCAGAAGTAAAATCAAAAGCCTCTTTGAGGATTACTGAAAAGGAATTCCACATGTGTTAGTGTGTGCACAGCCCATTTATTTCGGAGCCCAATCTCACTAAAATCAAATGAGTATAATCTGAACATGCTTTTAAAAGATTAAAACCCCAAAAGATGAAACTGGAAAACCTTTCGAGTTTTTACAAGAGACAAACAATTTATGTGGTCCATCACAAGCATTTTCAGACCAGTTTTTAGAGCAGAGTTTTAGAATAACAAGACAGAACTGGAGATTCATCATGGGCTATAGACCTCAACAAGATACAGCAGTCCAAGCAAAATTACTGGGGGAAATCATGCAATTATTAATTATCAGTATGGATCTGTTGAACGGGCTGTGCTACTTTCTACAGGTAAAATGCTCTTTTCTGATAATGAATGTTTTTTCTTCTCACAGCTAGATGTACTGCTCTGATATAATTGGGAATATTTCCACTGCCTGAGCTTGGAACAGGACACCTGTGTTGGTAGAAAATACCTAATGTGCTTTAACCACTTCCACCTCAATGTCCAACAGATTTACAAGGACCTGTGGGGCGGTGGCAGCCCAGTTGTTTGGCAGAGTAGGTGACCCATCTCTCTCAGCATGCAGGGAAATTGCTGTTCACAGAAATCTCCCTCGTGCTGGGATGGTCTCACATATGTAGCAGCAGAGAGAACACTTTTTTCCCCAAGTATTGAGCAAGATTATGACCCAGAGTGAGTCAGCACCTGGAAGCGTGATAGGGACGCTCCCAAGGACGCCCTGGAGTCAAGGCAAAGGTTAGTGGAACAGACCTACATTGTCATTCCCATCCGAGACAAGGGTTTTATCTGTGTAAACCACATCTTATTGCTCCCCATTAACAGCATCACTGCTTTGGTTGGAAATAATCTTATCGTATCTACAGATAATGCAAACACTGGCGTACCTTTCCCAGGGACATCACCTTCCTGGAGGTGGCTGCATTCTCCTTGCCAGATGAGCAAATTCAAGTGTCTGCTGCAAAGCTGATTGCCTGCATGCAAATAATCCCGACCAAGTTCTGCCCAATCTGCATGTGGAAATTATTATTTTATTATTAACAAACACGAAGGTCGAAAAATTCGTTTAGATAAGTCTGCTCTTCTGGGTTAGTCAATCTTCAAGCCAGGAAACACCATCGCTGGTCTAATGGTCTTTTATGATTCCCTGAAGGACCCTCTTATCACAGTTATAGTTTGTGAAAGACAGTGGACTTTCTACCTCCTGATATCAAAAGGATAATGTCTATTCAGTGCAAGCCTCAGCCTGTTTAAACTAGGTAGAAGCAGCACATCATCTGCCCATGTACTTTTCCCCTATTGTTTGAATTTTGGAAGCACGTATTAAGCTTTTCTCAATGAATATAAGAAATTTTCTGCACTTTGTGTGACCCTGCTGAACTCTGCAACGCTGACTTCTTAACACCCCTGCTGAAAAAAGCCACTAAATCTTACAAACTATCTCTTTGTTGTCTCTTGCTTTTTCCCAGCCCCTCCTTCCAATCTTACCCAGCCAGTTGAGCTGCACTTTTCACCTCCTCTGTTGACATGAAATGAAGTAATCACATTTATTTGAATATTCACTACAGATCTTGTCATCATCTCAGTTTATTAGCCAAGAAGATAGTGTTTCAAGAGCAAGTCTTAAAACTTTACAACATGGATCCACTCAGTCGCTAAAAGCAAAATAAGTGAATTAAAACCTCAATTCATTAAGCAAATAAAAGTCATGTAGACACACCACTGAAATCAAGCCATGAAAGCTAATGAGCCTGCAAAACAGAAGGACAGAGACTGGAAAAAGTCCTAAAGCCATCTCCAAAGAATCCCAGGTAGCTCTGTTAGTATGCTGCCACAGCCAGTCCCTCTGCAGAGCCTGGTTCACTCATCCACCACAGGGAAAAGGGGAGATCCACAGGCGTGAATGAGAGCCCTTCCAGCTACAGGCAAAAAGGGCTGGGAAATATATGCTACCTTTGCATTTAAGTACACATGGATGTAAAAAAATTAACCACAAAGAATAGCTACAGCTTTTGGGATGCAGTGAGTGCTGTGCGATGGTTTACAAATTTTCTGTTTCCACGGCCATGTTACTGACCTTGGCATGTAAAAATCACTTACTGAGGTACTTACCTAAATACATGAAAGAGAGAGACAGATAGAATGTTAATGCTTCCCTTGTTGTACAGGCAAAATACATGATACACACATTATACACAGCACAGTCTGTGGACTTTAATTTCTACAAATAATTTACAATCTACATAGGAAATGTTGGATGCTATCTTTGGGTGAAATATTGCTAACTCTCTCTGCCAGTTCCATTCAGTCCAGCAGCACATCTCCACTGAATGAAGACTGCCCCTGAGAGAAGATGGAATTGAAAGCAAGCAAGAGAAAACCAAATTTCAAACACCTTTGGAAGAGCACAAGGTCATGACCTTGATTTGTATCTGTTCTGAGGACAGAGGAGTCAGTCTTTAAGTCTGTCACTGAAGCACTTTCCTCAATTTTTAAATTTACTGGGGAGTTGTTAAGATAAGGACAGGGAGCATGATGAGAGGCAGGGCCCATTCCCCTAATAAAAGAAGTGAGAGTGTCTTTCCAGCTGCTCTCTCTGTAATATTTACACAAGACCTGAGCAGAATTCGAATTTACGAGACCATTTCTGGAGTTTCCAAGGGGGGGCAAAACACATCTTTTAAAGAAAGACTGGTGGAAACAAGCCTTCAAGATCCACAGACTAGTGAAGATTAAGGATGCACTTAATGAATATTAATCTTAATATTCACTAATACACTGTGCACCTCTCTGGAAAGAGGATAAAAAAGTTTAAAAAACTTTATAAAAGTTTAGTTGAAGAGTCAATGCTGCAGATCTGAAATACAGTTGTAATAACAATACTATGGCAGCAGTGAGAACTCAGTTAAGTGACTCACTCTGGACTGTAGGACCAACTCTGAAATCCCACTTTTCACTTACTACCCAATCTGCAAATTTCTCATGAGCCCAGCATAATGATTGAGTGGTGTAGCTCTGCTGTCTAAACCTGAGTGTTCAGGCTGCTTTAACATAATCCCTTTTGCTTTCAATTTTTCGAAATCAAAAGGGAAGTTTGAAATGATGTTCCTTGCTCTAAGACAACAATTCCAGGGGAGTTTTTATTCTGGCTAATGTACAGAATAAATGCTTTTGAAGCATGGTCTTGTTTTTCCCACTTCCAAACAAGCAAAATGAACCGTTGTTATAGCAGTATTGAGCAATTCTAAACACAAGGCGATAATTTCTGCAGTTTATTTTTTCACCACATGAACGTTAAGGGTTAACAGTTCCCTGCATATAACTGACAGTGGTAATATTCTCCTTAGTCCAAGGCGGAAGAAGAAGGGAGTTGCTTGTTGTTATAAAAGCAGGGAATTTCTGGATCTTAGTAAAATAAACCAGGACTTTGTTTCTTGAGGTAATTATTCTCTGGAGAGAGAATAGGAAAGATGGAGGCAATTAGGAGTGACCTTGCATCACTGGATTGTTGAGAACTTCTGGATCAGTGGCTGATATTTTCATAACTCCATTTAAGCAAAGCTTTTTTAAGCTGTTCTTGCCATCACTAGAGAAAACAGAGCATTTAATGGCTGGTCTGGAGCCGGCTGGCATTGAGGCTCTCACCATGAGCTTGTGTGAGGCAAAGTGGGGAGCAGGAAGGAGCACAAGGGGGTTGGGATGGGCACAGAAACAGCTCTCAGGGGCCACAGTTGCCCCACAGGGAGAGGGGGATGAGCTTCTGCATAGTCCTACCCTGCACAGGGCATCTCTTTTTTGGGTGCTATTCCCCCCCAGGCTCTGCCAAGGCAAAGCTGTGCAGGTTGTGGTGTCCCTTGGGTGGCCGAGGTCACCCCGTTTACTGGAACAGCCAGGAGAAATAAACCTGGGAAGGAGAAACAAACCTGGGAACACTTTTCTGTGACCTCCACCTAACCCCTTTTAAGTAGAGATTTGCGTTCTGGTGGGTATTTTTTTTGTCCTTCTGAAAACTGTCTTTTGAGTGTTATCATTTAAGAAGCGTGTTTAACTTTTATGTGTGAAGTTGGCAATGAATTACTATAAAGCAAATAAAACTGTCCTAGCAGCCTGAAAGTGGTGATATAGCAGATAGCATTCACACCCTCATCTTTGTATTCCCTTCCTTCAAGGATATCAGTAGGCAAACAAGGCTGAGTCTCTAATATGTTTAATAAAGGAGCAATTTCTTAAGTTTCCTGACCCAGCTGTGGCAAAGGTAATGCACTCGTCCCATTGCCCTGCTCCAGACTCATTCCCTGGGGATGGTGTGATGCAACCACTCTCTTCTCCAAGAGCCAGGTTTTGGACCACTGATCTGGGAGCTCTTTTCTGACTGATGAATAAAACCCCCCAAATAACCAGCAAGCTGTAGCCCAGTAGTGGGAGCAGCTTCAGCAGCACGAACACACCTTTCTCCACCTTTCTCAACTACTGTCACTTTTGTAATGTGATATTGTCAGAGCCCAGGGGAGTCACATGAAATCTGTGTCCCTGGATGGCAGATGCATGTAAGGACCTATCTCTGTATCACATACCACTGCAGAGGAGGTTACTGTGCAAAAAGGCATGCAAATTTTTTTCATAGCTTTCATGTTGTTTGGTTTGTTTGATGTTCTTCTAGCTCTGGCAGACTGCAGCAAATGATTTTCTCTCACAGAGGCCACCACCTTTTGAACGATATAAAGGAGTTGCTCTGTTCTGCTGAGTTGTTTTTCTGCTATATATTTACTTAACAATCTCATTTTCTGAGGAGTTGTTGAAAGAACAGGAGTTTGTAAATTATACAACACTAAGCAGTGGATACTGTCCGTGGCTTTGAGCCCAGACACTGTCAAATGCTTCTCCTCATTCTGGCTGGTTTGAGAAAATCATTGCAAATTACAGAAGTATCAACATTTTTTTTATTATTATTTAAATATTTTGTTTCTTTTTTTTTGCTTAGTATATTCTTTCTTTTCCCTATAGCTGGCAATCAGTGTTCAGGAGGGGTTGGAGCTGGGTTGTTGCACATATGGAAGTGAACATCTGTGGTCTCAATTATTGAAAAATTAGAAAGTTTAAAAATAAAAACCAAAATGAATGTTAGGTCTCCAAGCTCACTCTCTTGCTATTTGTTTTCTTTGTGCATTAGAAGTAAAAATGCCTTCTGTCATAACAATAATAATAATAATAATTCTCTGCACTATTATCCTGGGATCTCAAATTACTGGATACACACAAAAGCGTTATGTTTTCTAACATGCTCACGAAGTTAAGCCTTATCCCCCCCTCCCCACTTTCCAGATGGGAAAACTTTGCTACAGAAATGAGTGCGCTTAATGCCATGCAGACACTTCCAGAGAAGCTGGAGAGAAAGCCACCACCCTTCCCTCCTCCCAGGACGGGTTCTTCCCTCCCGGCTCCGGGTGCGAGCGGGATCGGGAGCAGGGCTGCGGTGCCCTGGGGAGCGCTGGGCTGTGAGAGGTGGCTCTGCTGTGGAGCTGGGGGACAGGATCCAGCCCTGCCGAGGGCGGAGCTGGCACGGGGACCTGCCTGGGGCTCTGTGTGTGTGTGTGTCGTGTTTCCCTGCTGCGGTTCTCCCGCCTGCCCGCCTCTCCCCAGCCTGTGCCACCTGGAGCATCCTCGAAAATCGCTTTGGACATCTCGCTATGAATCATACCTAGATCCTATTTCTGCGAGCGGAAATCACGGCATGGAAATCAGTCTGTGCTTCAGGAGCTATGGCTGGGCTCCGAGGGAGCAGGAGCCAGCCCCGGCTGTTTGCTCAGGGCTGCTCGAGCCGTGTTTGGGGCGCAGGCACCGTCATTTTGTCCTCGTCCACATCCTGGACTATCAGCTTGTGCATCTCTGCACTGCCATTTACGAGAATTAATGGTGTTTCTTTCTGTTTAGGTAAACATTTTATCCATCTGAGAGGGAAGGTTTCTCAGCTTTCCACTTGGTTTACAGATATAAAACTTAAAAGCTCCATTATTTAGTTTGTTGCTGCAGACTCTTCTGAACTGAAGCCATTGTATACAGTACACCCCTAGCTCTTCTGTCGCTGGAGAATGTTAGAAGAATCCCTCATCTGCATGACAAGGATTTTAAAAAATTTTTCTTTTTACTTTCTTGATGCAAAGCTGGGAAATTTCCTTCCACTAACAGACATAAGTAAATGTAATGTCCCTCTGCCAAAGCTTGCTGTGGCACTGAGCACACCTCTCTGCCTATAGACATTTAATTATATAATGATCCTTTCCACCAAACCCCTCCAAGAGCAGGAGTAATGCATACATCAGTGGTAGTGAGAATACTCATTGATAAGGAGATTTGATTTTGTAGAATAAGTAAGTAATTTATTGTGTTTATAGTTGTTACTTTTATAGATCATAAATTAGTTCACATGCTGGCAGAAAATATTCCTTACCAGCTAGGTGCTTATAAATAAGTTTTAGTGAAACAGGGTATTTTTAGGTTTGCTCCAGTAAAACTTTCAAGCACATGCCTGAACAACCTGCTCCAGACACTGAGTTCAGTGCTAAGGCTAGGCTCACACTCGTTATTCCCATTGACTTGCTCTTCCACAGGCACAGTTTCCGTCCAGAAAATAAAATATGAATAAAATCTCTTCTTTAAGGACTATCTGGGTGCTGAGCTGGCCTGGTGGTGCTGGCTCTGGGACAGTGCCAGTGAGTCACTTGTGAGCTGGTGACACCAGTCTTCTGTCTCTCCTGCCTGGCAGTGTTACCCACTCACCTGCAAACTAAAAAAAACCTGTGTTTTCCCCCTAGAAACTCCACCAACAGGCACGGATCCACTCAGTGCACAACGGGGACCCAGTCCCAACTAGCATTTTTGGGTGTGGCAGTGATGAAGAGCCCCGGGTCCAGGGCTGGGGAGAAATGGGGGCAAGTGCAGAGCTCTGATTAATGCCTCGGGCTGGGGCCTGATTAGCCTGGCCCTGATTAATGACATCCTGTGTGTGCCTGAGTCACACAGCTCTGTGCCTCACCTCCTTGGGGTGCTGAGGATAAGCACCTGCCCTGCTGGGTCACTCTGTGATCACCAAGGCTTGGGAGAAATGGCTCGGAGATCCTCAGGAGGAAGCAGTCCCACAGATGTGAGGTGTCTTTATTGGTAACAATAAAAGTGTTTTATCATTTCCTCGTGCTGAGTTCGACATGGGCAGAGCACAAAGTCACACTGGGCTTTTTCTAATGAGTGAGTGGTGCAATTTATAATAGCCCCATAAAGATAGTCTGCCTCATTCACATTAAAGTATTTTGCAAAGTAATCGTGACCATACTCGCAACTGATTCCACTTCACTATCAGGTAGTGATAAAGCAACCTTCAGTCTCACTTTCTGCTTTTCGATGCAATTACAGGTAGAAACCCAAGAGTTAAGCTCAGATTTCAGTGCGTTTTCCAACTCAGACCTAAAACTCTGCAGATCTAATGTCCTCTCTACTTCATACAAAGCATCCTCGGTCCCGTACTTGGTGTGCGGGGATGGCATAATTTGGTTTAATCATATTTGGAATTTTGTTTAGTTAATCAAATTTACTTGTGAATGCAGACCGGTGTTTCAAGGGGATTGCTTTTGTACCTGCTGTTATGAAAGTCATCAGAAAAACATTGTTCTTGGCTACTTTCCTGATTAACCCAGACATTTTAATGTGTGTTATGATAGGTCATTTGATGGATAGTCACCTGTACCCTGTGATCAGCTCCGAGCTGGCCACTGGGGCTGAACTTTAGCAGCTAGATGTCATAATTTCCCATCTTTTGCTTGATTGATGTTTCCTTTTGAGCTCTAAAGAGAAAGTGTCTAGAGAGATCTTTCTCCATTTACTATCCAGTCTGCATTAGTGGGAAAGAACTGCAGGGGTTTTTCAGTGAAAAGATCCCGTGAAAAATAAAGCGTGGAGAATCTTCATGTGTTGGTATCTTTCCTCCTCGTTTGTAGAAAGGGAGCCTTGCATGGTTTGTGTGCTCAGAGCAGCTCTTGCATGTACCTTGCCCTTCTGTGTACATTCAGGTGAAAGTTCTGTGGCTGAAACACCACATGGTAATGCCTGAGCTGCTGCAGGTTCTGAAAGGGGCTGGGAATGATCCTCTGGGAATTAATTGGGAGCAATAGAATACCTACAGGAGAGTTTAAAAATTCATGGATAGGGCAGTGGTCATCTTTTATATTCTTCAGTATTATTTTCTGTAATTTTAGGCGATCCTAATATTTTCCATGGACTTCTGCTAGGTAACTCCTCATTCCTGATTCCGTATTGGATTCCAGAGGACTTTTCCGTTCTCCTAGCTCAGACCTTGGGCAAGAAATGTAACATCCTCAGGGCACTTTACATTAGAGCAGTGGATGCCACCGTTTTCAGCAGTATGTTCAGACACCTCTCTGCTACTCCTATTTTAAATAATTCCTTAATTTCGCATTGCAATAAAAACTTTCCATAGTCACAAGCTCTCACTGATCACTGCTCAATGGCACAGATCTCTGCGAATAAAGCAGGTGTTTGGGCACCCATATTAAAGCCAAACAAGGAAATGCAGATCTCTGCAGATCTCAAGTTGGTTGTTGAGGTTTTCATCCATGTCCGCCAGTGATGAAACAAGTGGAATAATATCGACAGGAAGCAGCAGGGGTATAAAAAAATGCTAATTCTAGCTTAAAGTATTTATGCAAGACCATTGAGCTTCAAGCAGTTTGGCTGGAGGCTTTGAATTCAGATCTCTGAGATAGAGTTAAAATCTAGAGTCTGAAGTGTTGGGTCATTAAAATGAGGAGGGGAAAAAAAGCCTCTTGTAACAGGTGAGCTGAAACAAGAACAAAGGGTCTATAAAATGAGCCAGGCGAAGCACTGAGGAGATAAGGAGTGATCTTCCTGTGCACTCACTGCCATAACTGAAAGGATAATTTTTTTTTTTTTTTTTTTTTTAATAGGTAGGGCAAGAAATGATACTAAACCCTCTTCCACAAGTACAGTGCTAATCATCTCTTCCTGGCCCTGGGAGAATCGTCTCCTGCCGTTCAGTAGGCTTGGCTTGAGACTTGAATTACTCTTGTAAATCCTTTTAATTTGTTCAAGAGTTTATAGCTCTGTCATAAACATTGCTCCCAAGCTGCTGTTCACTCAGTAAGATCCTTTACAATATTCCTTACAAAAGCTGCCAGTATTTTCTTCCTTTGTGAGGATTTGAGTATTTTCACCTGTTTGCACGGTGGAGCTGATGCATGCATCTGGAGCCAGCCCTGCTCTGTGCCACACCTGTATGCCATGGCTTGAGCCCTGATTGTACAAAGACGGGCTGAGTTTCCAGAGCCACTCTGTTCAGTGCTGCAGGTAAGAAAATGCCTGGTTTTAATTAAGAAATGCAGCCTTTGGGGCAAAAATACTTGGAAGTGTGTGAGCAGAGGGCTTTCCAAAGGTGCTTTCATAGATAAAATGCTGCCTTTTCTCTGTCTAATCCCGAGGAGAGGTTTTATCTCCCATTAGTTCCCACCTTGGAGAATCAGGTCCCATCAGAGCACGTGGCTGGTGACAAGGGCCTTGTGGGCACATGGCAGTGCTGGGTCTCGCAGCAGCCGGGAGGAAGAAGGGAGGAAATTCAGGGAGGCAGTTGCTGGGAGGGGAGGCAGTGCCAAAAAGCCGTTGAAACTTTATTGGCAGTGGAGCAGGATTGTTTGGGAAGGGGGATGGAAGGCTCTGTGTGATTCATAGGACTCGAAGGCAGTTGTCTGTTCATCTGGTCGCATTATCTGTGCCTTCATCTGGCCGTGAGAAGAGGTGTGCTGCAGGGTAGGGGGGCAGGCTGCGTGCCACCGTCCTTGAGCTATCTCATATCCCTCTCTGTGAGATCTTGTGACAATTCGTATTACCGTGAGTCATTGTTTCTTTAAAGCTCATTACTGGCAAGGGCTCGCAGCGAGACACCGAAGTGGCGTTGTGTTATCTATGCTTAACAGGGCTATTAATGTCTGTCACCACCGAAGTGTCATCCAGCAGAAATGTAATTCTGGGTTTCGGGTGCTGAGTCGCAGAGGTATGTTCAGCCTTTGTGTCCAGCCAGCCTGAAACTCAGCACTGTCAAGTGGTGTCTCAGCTTACCGTGTCGGTATTAAAAGGTTTTGGTTACACTCTAATACATCTGTGTAATCATGTCAGGGCTAGGAATGATTGAGGAATGTTCCTCAGAATTCTCAGGCCATATGAGCACCAAATCTTTGAGCAAGTAAATCCACCACGGTCATCTCTGCTGCTTCTTTGTTTGAAGTTTTATTCTGTAGTTCTGTATAACTGCAAAAATGAGTGTCACAGTGCCTGGAACTTCACAGGCCTCTCTTCCACCATGGGTATGGTGGGAGAGGAGGTTTGTTGATGAGGCATGATCTCATGGATACAGCCAAAACCACTCCTCAGTGCTTGCAGGAGCACAGCTTGTCCTTTGCCCAATTCCTAACTTTCTGTTTGCTCCTTTCCCCCAGCATTTCCCAGCACCCAGTCACTCTATAACAAATTACTCGTGGATTATTTTATTACAATTCTCCACCTGAATTAGGATTTTCTTAGGCTCCATCCATCAAGCATTTGATTCCTCTAGAGTACAGACAGAATAAAATTAGTCTGCCATTGCAGAAGAGGCAGTGACCGGCACATTTCTCTATAAACACGATCATTTTAATAGATCCACACACCTCCAGCCCTCCTGCCAAGGGTCCCACGAAGGGGACCATGGCACTTGAGAGGCACCAGCTTCCCAGAATGACCTCAGCAGAAGGTCCTGCTCGAAGCAAGGCACAGTTGGGCAGCTGCAGCTTGGGAAAGTTTCTGCATTCTTGCCTCTTTTTTAATAAACTATAAACTATTTTCACACCTCTGCCCAGACTTCTTTCACACTTCTGCCTACATATTTCTCTGCTTTTTACCATTGCCTCCGACACATGCCTCTGAAAACACCTTGGACTGGTCGTAATTCTAGAACATTGATACTTATCAACACAACATTTATTTTTCTTTGCAATCTTCTTTGAATCCAGAGCAAATTTTCTTTTATTTTTCTTTCTTTCTTTTTTTTCCTTAAAGGTCTGGTGAATGGCTAAAGACAATAAACTTGCCCAAATATTTGCTGTCAGAAAAGATATTTCTGGCATTGACTGCCTTTTCTCATGTTCACAAAACAGAAATAGGAAAAATAGAAAGTAGATAACACACATTAGTACAGCAGTAACCTTTACATTTACCCTCAACTTTTTTTTTTTTCTCTTATATAGGTATTTTGCCTTCTAAAGCAATTGAAGGTGGGAAAGCATGATAAGGCTTTTTTGTCACCAGTAATGTGATCTTTTTCTAGCAGAAACTTGGGGCCTTTTGCTAAACCCTTGAGGCAATTGTTCTGGTGGATTTAGAGGTTTTCTTGGTTTCATATAGGGTTAGGATATCGAAGTGCCATCTACAATAACTTCCTTGTTCTTCTGTAATTTTCCTTTGGCGTGTGTTTGATACCAGCAGGCTTGTCCATTCCCATCTGCTCTGTATTGGTTTTATGCAAATTCTCTCTCATCCCTCTACAAGTCCTTTCAAGTTAAAATATTGCTTCCTCATGCCCGCTTCTATTACTCGTAATTCCTGCACAGTGACCTGCTAGCCACCCATATATTGGGCACAAAAGGCATAATCTGTGTGAATCAGATATCTCTTATCTCATCCCTGTTTGCATTATACATTCCCCTCACAATACACTTTTTCCACAATGCTCATCCATTTAATGCCCAAATACCTGAGGTCTCTTATTTCTGTCCGACGTGCTCACTGCATTACTCATGGGGACTGATGAGCAGGGAGATAAAACAGACTTTCTGTAGGTGGTACAAGGATCTGTGTCCTGGCCAGAAAAGAAAATAGCTGATTGAGTCCCAGCTCTGTGATTTCACTGGGTTTCACAGGAAAACTCTCCCTCTCAGTACCCTTGCTTCCTGCAGCCCTCTTTTGAGTGTAAAGCCAGCCCATCACTGGCAGTGGGAGCAGGTGCCCTTTTCTGTATGAAGTCCTTTATTTTATCTCCTACAGAATTCCTAAAGTAGATTTTTAAAATTTTCTTTCTGTGGCAAGAATGTCTCCTAAAGCTTGCTTCAGATTTTGATAATATAACACTAAAAAAGCCTTGAAAAAGTTTAGATGGCCTTTAAAGGTTGTGTTAAAAACTGTGGTATCCTGGCCTGCACAGAGTTGAGCAACTGTGGAGACACCAAGGGGAGAGCAGGGTTTGCTGTCAGATTAATTTACTGAATGTTGCTGTTGGTCTCAGATCTGCAAAATCTGTTCTCTTATAAAGTTTGATGAACAAGAGCAAATGCCAAAGGTAGAAAAAACTTATTTTAATTATAAAGTTTTGTTAATCACTTCGTTGTATTTGTTACAAGATAGGAGAAAAAAATTATTCTGTGGCATAAAATGTGGATGATTTAAATGCCTGTAACATATCCAATAATTTCTTCCACTTAAATTTTCAGAGAAATGTACTTGTCATGTTTTGTTACGCTGCTTTTTTGTTGGACTGTTTTATAAATTTGATTGCTTCTAAGAACATTACTGTTGATGTCAAAAGAAAAGCCATGGGCAGTCTAGATTTGGTATCAAAACTACTAATGCTTAAATTAGCAGAAAAAGAAAAAGATAGGAATTTATTTAACTACTTTGGTGCCCAACAAAAGACAGTCTGCTACTATGTCAAATACACTGTGTGCTCTTTAGCACCCTGGCTGATCATAAATGCAGTTCTAGACTGCAAAGAAAGGCCAGCATACCTGGGAACCAAAAATACGCTGTTTATCATAGGGCCATTTCCAGAATTTTCCTTCCACTTTTCCTAATTTTCAGGAGATATGGATGTACACAGAAGCCTACCCCAGAAGTTATTCATGGGCATAGAGTTTCTGAGTGGCTCCGACTCTTTCTCTTGTAATGGTGTAAATTTGAAGCATTCTCACAGAGCAGAAATGCAAAAACTGTGATATTTAGCAAAATATCAGATGAAAATATGGTAAAGGTTCCTTCTGGCCTTAGTGTCTCTACCTTTAAGAGTTCCAGCACTGTAATATAGAAGTAAATAAGGCAAGGATGATTCTGACTCAATATTTTTTCCTGTCTGAATTCTGTAACATAGCTGCAGACTTGCCCTCGCTTCTCAGCTACCTCTGCGTAGATGGAGCATTCACTAAATATGCTCAAGATATATGGACTGCAATTAAAACAGCCTGTAAGAATGTAAGAGCCTAATGGTCTAATTTTTCAATTATGTCAATGTCTGTGGGAATTGAGGTTGTTGTGCTTATTATCTTCCAGAAGGCACCTTCCAGACAGAGGGGCCCGAGTCAGACAGGAATCTGGGTTTGCAGGAAGCACAGACTCAGCTCCACAAACAGCACTTTAATGTGAGTGCTGTAATGTGCCCTGTCCCACAGGGAAGGGCAGCATAGATAATGCTCACAGCACAGGCAAAATTCACCTCTGGTGCCTCCCAGCAGCCAGCTGCTAGATCAGAAGGTTTTGGCCCTTTTTTTCCAACAGAAGTTAGCATTATTATCCCGATTAACCAGCCTAAATTTGTGAGACTCCACGTAAGTGTAGAAAGGGACAGTGGTTTTGGATACAGCAGAAGGCAAGGCCCTAAGCCATGTTCAAGAGATTGCCCACTTTGCTACCCACCAGGCCCAAGCTGTTGGTCACCTGCAGTCCATCCCAGCTCTCTGTGGGTCCTCCCAGGGCTTCAGCTCCCCTGGAAACCTCCCTCCACCCACTGCAGGGTGTTAGCCCAGGGCAGCACCAGCGGTGTGGAAACCAGTCTGGTGCATGTTTTGGGCAGTGGGTAAAGCACGAGGTTCTCGTGTCAGTGTTTGCCACATGTGGTCCTTACACATCTCTGAGGGGCAGAATAGCACGGAGGGAGAAACTTTCGTCTTGTCCTCATACAGCCTGACTTTTCCAAGGCTGAGTGTTTCCACTGAAGCTGGTCATACAGGATTAGTGTCAAAGGGGTGTTCAGATGTTCAGGGCTGATAAAAAGTGGTTTGCCAGCATTCAGAGCCCTCGAGTCCATGTTCAAACCAAAAAAGAGACCAGCAACGTTAAAATAGTTGAGGTACAAAAAGAAAAAGGAAAAACCTCCTCAGTTATCTGTGATAACACTATTGTTTTCATTTTTTATTATCTTGCTTGCTGCAAGCCAATGAGAAACAACCACAGATCGTCAATAAGGTTTTTAATTGCAAAGATTTCCTGTGACGTGAGTGTTAATGAATGTCAAGGCAATAACACAAAAGACATTACTTGTTTAATGATTGATAGAACAAGAAAAGCACGAGGTCTTTTGCAGGATAAATGACTACTGTTCTGTGTTCCTTTACATTAGCTGTATCAACACTTAGATCACATGGCAGGAGATAATGGTCCAGGAGATAAAGTACAGAATCACAGTCTGTTATACAATAACAGACACAGTAATGATAATTAATGTGCATTTCTTTGGCAATTCTCGTAGTTGTCAGCGCTGAGCCATGGGGACCAGCACTGTTGACTGAAAGCAAGGGAGCAAGGGAGCAAGATGAGGCACTTGGTTGGTCCCAGAGTTTTTGGCTTTTGCTCTGCTCCAGAGATGTCAGACCTTAAATGTTTTTCTTGTCAGATGGTTTAAGTGGACATTCATGTATGTAGTGGATTTTGTGTGTTCTGATAGTAATGCACCTTAAATGCCCCGATCTATATAATTGGAAAAAAGGGTGTTAAAACACAGGGTGTGATGGGACACTCAAAAAAAACTCTAGAGCTTTGGCCAGGAAGGATCAACATCACGACATCTACCAGAGGCTCATCATTTTTTTCTTCACCAATAGACACATAAGATGGGGGCTTTCACAGAAAATGAAAAAAAGAGGAAAATTCTGGCCGAGGCCTCCTTCACAGTCAAAAGGAAACAGGGAGGATTGGACAAGATCCGGTTTGTCTGGGCAACATTTCACAGTGTGGGCAACAGGCCCTTGCATGATTTTGGGTACAAACTCCACGGAAAAGTTGTACAGCTTTGGTTTGGTTTATATGGTTTCTGACACACCGAGTTTCATGGGACAATACACACTTGGCAACTTCTGACCAGTTTGCACCACAAGGTTTCGAGAGCCCCTGGAGCTCTGCCGAGTGAGCAACTGTCTCCAAATATGTGTTAAACCCGAGAAAACCCTCATGGTGAAAATTAGTTCATGGTTTGGCAAAATGTTTGGGGAGTCAGAAAAATATTTGGACGGAACCTGGATGGTTTAATTATTGGCCTTGAACCACAAGTTAATGGAGCTGCACATGGCCCTTGGTTTCCGAATGTGGCACTGGATAATGTTTCTCTATTTTTGAGAGCTGTGTTGGTTTGCAGCTACCAGCGTTGGCTCGGAGCTGCTGCTTGAAAGCTGCACTGGTAAAATTGTACACGTTTCATCCAAAACAACAATGTTATCCAATTAATAATGTAGTTTACAATGTTTTAAAATATTCTCTTGAACTAGATCATCTGAGCTTACTCCAGGTTAAAAATTCCTGAAGTTATAAAAATCCTTTTGTTACTGTTGCAAGCAGGATCACGTCTGTCAGCTTTGAAGTAAATCGGGCAACTGGTTTTTGTCTGCTGAAAAGCCCACCAAAGCTGTGTTTGAGCTTTACTCAAGTAAAGTATGCACAGCCTTGTGCCATTTGTCTTCTTTTAGAAAAAGCAGCTTCCAAAGAGTCTGTCAATAACCAGTTTGACCTACGAGCCTGCGTTTCCAGGTGTCCCTGCCCCGGGCAATGTGGTGTGGGTCTGGAGAGGTGTCAGAGGCTCTTGGACAACCTGAAGGGGATATAGGGAGCCCTGAATGAGCTGGGTTCAGATTTTGCTCCTCTGGGATACAAGACCCTTTCCATTATCCTGCTAAGCTTGTTTTGGACAATGCTACACTGTTAAAGCTTTCCCAATCCTGGCTGTGCATCCTCCTCTCCATCTCCTGTGAGTTTTGAATTTTCAGAGCTCAGCCCCACTTTGGAAGTGACTGAACTGTGTCAGGAGCTGCTTGTGTTGAAGGCAGGAAGCAGAATAACAGCTTAAAGAGGTTTGGGGTGTTTTTTCAATCCTAGGCTTCTTTAGCTGTGATGCCAGGGAGGGCAGCAGAGCATGGAAATTGTGAGCTGGTGTCTCGCGGGGGCCCAGGCTGGGCTCTGTCCTACTTCGTGGTGCTCAGCCAGGCTTCCCCATCTCCTTGTTGACCTTCCAAGAGAGCCCCAGAGAGGCTGCTTGCATCAAGTGAGAGTCATTAACGTGAGCCCATCTGTGCATTTTGTTTAAACAAGTTAGTAGTCACTTAAAAAATTCGGGTAGCCTTTTTAAGCAGCTCTGCAGAGTCTACATGTGTGCAACAGCAAGTGTCTACCTGAGAGGTGTGCACTGAGAAACAGTTCGGAAAAAGGGCAATGTAAAATAAATTATTGAAAAAAAAAATTGGCTTTAAACTGTTCCATCAAAAATACTTTGATTTAGACTTTGTTTTCACTGTCCTGCTATGAAGTACTGCAGAGGTAACCCCTTAAAAACATGGGGGCAAAAAACCCCCCCCAAGGTTTAGGGGAATTATAGGGGGTTGTGTAGCCCTACATAAAGCCCTGCACTAGATATTCTGAACTTCACTTTTCCAGATTGCCTTCTAGTCAACTTAAACCCACCACGCTTTGATCTCCATCCTGCAGACCAAGTAGTTTCTATGTCTCTATTTCACTCACAGCCTTAGGATGGGTGGTTGGTGGGTAAGGGAACTTCTACCTGTCACTTCCAATTTTAGGATCAGGACCTGGATTCAGGAAATCACTTAAGCATGTGCCTGTCTTGCAGCAAAAGTTTCCTTGTGTGGTGGTGCCCTCCCAAATGATGTCCTCCTCTGCCTCCTCAAGTACCAAATGCTTGAAATTGGGCCAACCCAGGGAAGCTGCTTCTTCCATGGCACCGTGAGAGGTTCAGACCCCTGAGAGCCCAGAGACTCAACCTCATTGACTTCCCACTGCCCTTCCCAGGGGATAAAGGTTGGGAGAGCAGAGCACCCTCCAGGCGTTTCTGCTGCCCCCTCTCCGGAACAGCGCCTGCTGCTTTCCTTGTGGGAGCATGTTGAGGCATTAATGAAATGCACAAAGCAAAGAGGTTCATCCATATAAATGGGTGATTTAAATAATGAGGAAGGAGGAAGGATGTGGTTCAGTGTCAGTACTGATTAATTAGGGCATAAAATAAATAACCCTCCTAACAACATTGGCTGCTTCCACTATAACTTACTCTATTAGCGGGTGATGGAGTTAATACAAGTGACAGTGTAATTACAGGTTAGTTAACTGCCCTGTTATGATGTTGGCCTAATTTTAGGGGATGGGCCTATTCACATGCTCACATTTTCCTATTGCGAAGAAACCCACAGCAAAGGGCTGATAAAAGTTGGTTGCTAATCCTGCAGTTTCACCACTCGTCAGGCGCAGATTTTCTGCTCCCCCTCTTTGTGAAAGTCAACCACGCCAATGCCAAAAGCCTGGAATAATTCCCCCGTGTGCTTGTTTGATGTCACAGCTGAGGTCAGGGCTGGGTATTGTGCTCTTGCGAGTACGCACGGTTATCTAACGTGTGGCCACACAATGAAACGATGAACAGATGTGAACAGGGAGTTTTTAACATCTTAGCCCCTTTGTATGGAAGTTTTATTGAAATGTTTTGCCTGTTAACTCTGTGAGTGTCAGGCAAAAGCAAGAAAATATATATCAGGATTTACAGGGTTTTGGAGTGGATTTTTAAACCCAGCATTGCTGCACAGCAAATAACTGCTGAGGTAACAAGCCATTTACATTTAATACTTCCATGGCTGCTGGCCAATGCTTCCACAGCTTGCGGTATGGATCACAAATTTCTCACAGAAAGAGAACAAATACAAAGTTAGATCTCCTAAATTATAATGCATTACAACCCAAAATTCCCATTAACAGAAGCCTTCAAACATGACATCAAATCCTTAGTTTGTTTAATGGCTCTGTGAAAGTCCTGAAGCTATTCTGAAATATTTTTAGCTGTTGGTCAGTGCTTCTTATTTTTTTCCTATGGGATGCGAGGAAGAGGGATGAGGAAATCAGACAGTTTTCCCATGTCACGATGATGTGACTGTGGTGTTGGTATGACACTCTTAGAGCCTCTTCAAGTCAGCTGAAAATGAGATCTGTAAATGAGAGTTTGTACAGCCTTAACTACAGGTGATGCTGCCAAAGTCATATATAATACATTATTGTGTAAGGCTTGTATAAGGCCCAGTACTTAAATAATTTGTCTCCTTCCCAGGTTATTGTGATTTTTTTTTTCTAAGTATTTTTTTCTATGTTGTCTGAAATATATTGCAACCTCACAGCGCCTCAGTTACTCTACTTTTGAGTCACTTAATGCCTCCAAAATGCTCTAGGATTTGGGGTAAAAACATCCAAATGCTATACATTGTCATTACAAGAGCATCAAAGTTGGATTCTTCAGAATTCAAGGCAAATATCCACGTTTCAATTCCAGTGCAGGTTGTAACATTATCCTTTTTTTGCAGTAAGTCACTTTTTTATATGTTATAGCAAGTCACTTTGAATTCAAATATAAAATGAGGCCATCCATCATGTTAGCAATTTAATTACCTCGGTATATATTTTTTCAGGAAAAAAAAACAAACCCCAAACACAACAAACCACCTCTATTATTTGTTGTGTGTATATATCTTATTACAGATTCATTGCCTGAGGACAGGCAGGGTTGTCAGCAGGGCAGTCCTTGTGGTTAGAAATGCCAAGATGGGGAGCAGATAAGACATGAAGTCCTTGTGCCTCCTGTTTGGGTCCGCTCCGCTCCGTGTTTGCTTGGGGCCTTACCTGTTAGATTCCCTGTAATCTTTGTTGCAACAGTGAAATGATGCCTTGTAGAGCAATGAAGCGTGACAGGGATATTGAAAGGGGTCGAATGAGGTAGAAATGTGATATTTTCTGTCTTCTGCGGGCCCAGGAAATAGGAGTCCGGCTGCTGAGCTGGGGTTGGGCATTCACCGTCGCTTTCGTGGCAAGAAAGTTGTGAGATTTATTGTTTGGTGCTTACAGAAGAGACAAAGTAAGCAATGCCCGTGATTTATCTAATTGTTTAACCATCTGGTTTCACAGCGACTGAAGATTAGGCATTAAGGGAACTGGGCAACTACAAATGGCAAGGCAGGGTGGGGACAAGAGCCTTTATTTACTAAACTTTGCCTGGCAAAACTCTGGTGTTCTTCAGTGGCAGATACAAATTTCATTATTTACACTTTTTTCCTTTTTTAAAGGGTTGGATAATTTCATGGCCAATAGAATGTGGAGCAATAAAAGCTGATATAAAGAGAAGTGTAGTGAAATGACATGCTTTAGGGCATGAGTGGATTCAAGAGCTGGGGTGGAAAAGGAGATGCCACTGCCATGCCCACCTCTCACGGCACACAAACTTTTTTTATTTCTTTAGCTAGGAGAGAGATGGGACATCAGGTTCAAAAATATATGTGATATTAAGACTCTGGTCCCACTTAGGCAGCCCCAGGATGGGCTATTTTTGGCATTGAGCTGTTTTTCTCGTTTTTAACACTTTTTCCACAACAAAAACTGGTGGAAATAAAATCTTGCCACTGCAGAGAAATGACATTTTTCCTCTAGGAGCTTGAGTGGGAGCTGAGCTTATATCACATGTAAATAGGTGCACAGATAGGACTTGGCTGAGCTGGCCAAGTCATTGAGTAAATCCTCAAAGTTAATGATAAATAACTTCTTCTGTGAAAGAGGAGAGACTGAGAATTGCCAGTTATATCCCTTGAAGCAAACAAGCGCGAGCATCTTTTGTAGGCCTTGAAGGAAACAGGGAAAAAGCATATATGTGAGATGACTTAAGTGGAAGAAATAGAAGGATAATATTTAAAAAGGACACAACTCAATCACTTTAATTCTCTTGGGTAGAAATCCACTCTGTGGTATGGATGAGACCAGATACCCTCTCATTCTCCCCGTTGTCCAACATCCGTCTTCATTAGGAGTTTCGCCCTACTAGGGTCCAAAGATCTCAGACTTTTGATTAGTTTCAGCTGGGCTTGATTATCAAACCTGAAAAACAGTTATTTTGTCTGCACGTGTTACTTTTCCATAAGCAAAGGCACATCCTACAAATAAAGTCTTCGGGGAGGTTTAAAACTGGCCTGCAACAGCAAGAAGAGAGAAACAAGCTGGCTTGCTTTATAGGAAAGACTACACAGGTATCGACCCCAGAAAATTTGTCAAGTCAACACCTAATGATGGCTTAGCTGCCGGGCTTGGCCATGCCATATTTAGATCAGGCTCTGGTTTTTTACACCTTGGTTTTTCACATATGGAGCCCGAATGAGTGAGGAGAAACAGAAGCGCCGTGCGAGCGTTTCTCCCTGGGAGCCGGCGCAGCTCTGCTGAAGTTTGGCCATAAACTCTTTGGACTGCCAGGTCTCTGGGGAAGGCTGGGGTGAGTGTCCCCACATCTGCCATCAGTTGTTAAAAACCAATCCTCCAGGAGCTTGTAAAGAGCCACTGGTGAAGGGAGAAGACTCTTTCCAGAGGCAGGATGCTCGTCACAGGCAGCAGGCGAAGTGTAGAGCCCAGGGTGGGTGGGCAGAGTGGTCCCAGCAGTGGGATGGTCACTCTTAGTCCAGGGCGTTGGGAGCAGCTGATAAACAGCTGGTTCCTAAGCAGGAAGATGTGGCCTCGAGGTAAAACCAATGTCCAGCCTGGAGCTGTTGGTGATTCTCCTGCTTGGATAAAGGAGATTGCTTTCTATCAGAAAATATGGATTAAACCCAGGAGGTTTTAATGAGAATCTTGTCCTTGCATTGAGGGTTTCCTTTGGAAATGTGTCTCAGGGTTGGGTGTGGTGGTTATAGGCACAGAAAACGTGACCCCCTGGGTGGTGAGTGTGTCTGCAGTGTGCCAGACCCCAGCTGAGTTGGTGTTACCTTTTCATGAGCCAACTTCAGCCTGGTCAGGCGCTTGATCCAGAGCAGGGAGTTAAACCCAGCTCTTGCATATCCCAACACGTCCTGACCACCACTGTCTGAACACACCAACTCTCTCCTTGAGGTCTTGGTCTCATCAGGGAGAGAGATTAGAAATAATAGGAAATTCCAAAAATTGATTGACAAATAAAATGAGCACGGAAGTTTTTCCTTTTCAGCACGTGGCTTCACAGCCACCTGAGTCACTGAAGGCACGAAAAAACGAGGTGGTTTCATTCCCCTTCCAGGCTTTTTGGTTCATGAGAAACACAATGTGTAGCAGGTGCTATTTATCAGCTGTCTTCTGAAAGAGGGTGACTATGCAGATAGCAAGGAACATCTGGTGTCTTCACCCACACGGCACCTGATAGTGATATTTTTGCACTATAGGGAAAATCATTGAGAAATATTCCAACAGAGCACCAGTGATTTGTGTGATAGTGCCTGTATTTCCACACTTTTAATGGGAAAATTGAAGTAACTTATTTAAAAATTAACATTTGTTTTCAGTTTTCCCATTCTGTTTCTCCAGTGTCAGCATATTTCTTGTTTTGAGATATATATATATACATAAAATAGAATAATTTGTTTATGTTAAATACAACTTTGCAATACAACATTTTTTCTCTTAACATTTTTCAGGCTTTAAAATACAAATTAAAAGTGAATGGACTTAACCTAAGGAAGTTTAAATATTAAATGAAATGTTGACTTATCTGCTTAAGTGTCTCTGAGTCCAGGATTTTTTCCTGAGTATTTCTTTCAAGGGCAGCATTGGCCTTTTGGCTTTCAGTTCCAATTTAGAGGTTTTTTCCTGAAAATTGAAATTTCCCGTTTCCACGCACCTCTGGCAATTCTGTAAACTGGGATTTCCAGGGTGTGAAAGAGTTTCATAGGCAGCTGAAACACACAGAAGTATTGTGGTAGAGTTAAGAACCAAACCTAAGTTTATCTTAATCCCAGTCCAGTGACTGAGACAGAGGGATTTTAACATTTCTTCTCCTTGATATCACAGATAGTGCCGAGAGCTGGATGGGAGCTTTTACTGAGTGTAAGAATAGATGCCCGTGCACACTGAAAGGTGTTACTGATGTTGCTTTAATAAAATATAAATTCTGAGCCGTGCTCCCTGCCAGGCTGATGGGGTGGACTCTGTTAAGGTTTTCTGGGCCGTGCTGCAGGCGGGGAGGCTGGGCTGGGAAAGCCGCGCTGGCTGGATGCAATCCAGGGAGGAACTCCGCTCAGAGCACAGCCAGGGCTGGAGAACTCCTTCCACGTCCTTTAGAGTCAGAGCAGGCGGGACCTGGAGTGCTGCACTGAGCTAACAGGGAAATGCCGTTTTGGGGAGGTTCCCCAGCAGTTTTGGGGGCACTTGATCGGCACTTGAGGGGCCCTGGGTGCGGGGAGCTGCCTGCAGAGGCTCCTGGTCAGCAAAGCAGGTGAACCACTACAAGCAAACCTGCTGGGTAATGGGCACATTCCTCATCCCTCTGGAACTGTGCACCTCCTCAGTGTGTTTGAGGCAAATCCAGGATTTTCAGCTGCTTTCAAGGCTGCTTGGGTAAAATGCAATAGCCTGAGCTGTGCAGTCACATGGGATAGCTGCTTTGTCTTGTGAGTGTACTAATAAACCTGACTCAGCGCAAGCCAGCGTTTGAGTTGGCTATTTGTGTACCCCACAGTAGTTTTTAAGCTGGGCTGATTGTCAGCAACTGTGTCTGAATGGAATGCCCCAACATAAAAACTGGGTAATTTTGGTACTTGGGCAAAATATGTGGGTGCAGTTACAAACACTGTCATTTTTTTAGGTATAGCCCTTTGGAGTGCAGTGGAGAGGGAGGATCTATCGTTTGTTTTTCTTTTGGATGATGACAAAGAGAAAGAAACATGCTGCTTGTTTAAACCGACAACTCACAGGTTTACCATTTGAATCAGGCAAATTCATACAGTGTGTTTTTGAAACTAAGGAAGTATTAATCTTACCCCATTTACGCAGTGATCCAAAAACAAATGTAACTTTTGTAGCCAAAAATTAAGGCAGGCTTTTCCAACTCTGAGCTGTGACTCTGTTTCAGATTCAGTATCGGACAAATACAACATCCCATTATTTTGTACAGATTAAAAAGAAATAAAAGAAGAAAAAGAAAGTTAAAGGAGAAAGTAGCGTGTCTGTTTTTTCCTTTCTCGTGCAGAAAGCAGGGAAAGACACTGGGCTGAAATCTCATCAGAGAGAACGCCAGGTACCAGTGTTAACAAAACGACAACTATTTGATATTAAGGTTTTATAAAAATGACTTTAAAAAAGAGTTTGGGTTCAAAGCGGGGAGTTCTCTAATAGGTCTGAAGCAAACGTGTTCCTGATTACACCCCATTAAGAAGGTGGAATGCAGCGAGTGCTGCTTCCCCCGAGGAAGCCCCAGCGCACGCGATGTGGAGTCTGCAGCCAGCCCAGCAGACGGTGCCAGACCCACTGACCCTGGGAATTTTGCAGTATATTTTCAAAGATAATGTGTCTTTTGGGCTTCAGTGGCAGGGAGGGGAAGAGGGACTTCACACATTTTGAAGGGGTCTGGAATAAGATCAGTTAATTGTGTGCCTTGTTCTGGGATGCATTTGCTCATCTCTAATAACATATTAAGAACTCAGAAGCGTCTTAAGCGCTGCTATATTTTGGCATGCTCATTTGTTCCATGGCTGCTTTGTGCACATCCAAAGGAATGATCCTGTTCCAAGTGGTTTCTGGTGAGGCAGAGCTGTATGATTCCTCTGAATCATAACATGAGTCTGGTATGAGTCTTGTCATGATGTGTCCCTGTCTGTGGAATATGCGAAATTTCTTCATTATTTTTCATGAGACAACCCCATGGAAAATAAAGTTCGCGTGGCGAAACTGCAGAGGCAGAGTGAGGTGATATTCCAGGGACCATTGTGCATGCTGTGCCTGTTGGTCTGCATACCCAGGGACAGAAATGCATCACTGGCTGGTGATTAACCATCCCTGGAGGCGGCTGGGAAACCTGCATGTGCTGGCTGGGAGGTAGGACGAAGGCAAGGCAGGCTTGGGCATCTTATCAGAAATCACACCACTAATGCCATCAGCATTTCTGGGGAAGGCTGGGTTATAACTCAGCTTTATAACTGGGAATTTGTACCTACGCCAGCCATCCCAGGGGTGCGGGTTTTAAATGCACACACATTTCATTCTGCATGACAACACCTTGAAAACGTAGGTTAGTTAAGACAAACCGCCGTCAATTAAGTTTATTGGATGATGTCAGTGATGTAGGTGATATATATAAACATAATCATGGATTTAGAAAAAGGTCCACCCGTCTCTGGATCTGCAAACAGTTTGTCAATAATGGGAGAAAATTTACAGTGACAGTCAGTGTGATTTTGCATTATGCAAAATGGGCTTAATCATCAGTATGAGAAATCACTGCAGGAAGAGTAAGGATTTTGATTTGTGATTTTGTTCTTCGTTTTGAAAAAACACCGTCTGCCAATAGCAGAATTATTTTCACAGCCATTTCCTGCGGAGGTCCTCGAAAGAGAGCCGTGTACTGCCCTTCAGCTGGAGCTGGTGGTCCCTAGCAAGGTGCACACAGAAGCAGCCACGCCTGATCCACTGGACTTTAATTATAATCAGACACCAGGTAGTTTAATTTTCCCTAGTGCTATTTTTTGCCAGTGGTAGATGATGCTGCTAACAGCTGGCACTGAATTTTCATAGCATTTTATTTAATTGCAAGCTGTGAGCAGAGACAACAAAGAGTAAAGGAATGAAGACTTCAGACACTATCCCAAATTATGTGGATGTGCTGGCTTTGGTAATCCAGTTTTGAATTTCTGAAGGAAATAATTAAATTGTTATCTTTACGTTCTGAAAATTATTCTTCTTAGATCTCAGTGTGTAATTCCTTCTGCTTTGGACTACAAATGTACTTGTGACTTTTTCACCTCAGGTGTCTTCAGCTCAAATTAAAGCCAAAAAGATTGCACTGGAATTCTTGTCTTCCACAGGGACCAAGAAGGGAACTGAGTTTCAAAAGAATATGATTCAAACTCATATGAGGTTAAATAGATTTCAATGTGGCCAAAATATGTGTTATGTATTATAAGGGGTAAAAGTTTAATTAAGAACATTTGTAATTGTTAGAATATTTATATGGTTATTACTAACAGTTAAAATATTAAAAAGCAAGGGCAATGATCTTAGCCCCAATGCAGGACTGGCAGTGCAAGCCATTGGGTATCCTGAGGGATGTCCCATCCACCTGCACACTCAGAAATAAGGCACGTGATTTCCTCACACAATTGGAGTGTTGGAGTGCAGGATTTAGCCCTTCAGTTTTCTGTTCTCTCCTTCTGTTTTTCCCCTTGGCAGGGTCGGGGGAGGCAACCTCAGCGTGTTGGGGGTTGTCTAAGGGCTCAGGCATCGTACTGAGCTGTGCTCTCTAGGACTGATTTCGTATTTGATCAGTCTCTCAAGATGGGTTTCAAATCCAATACTGATGCTTTTTTTTTTCTCAGGATTGTAAGCTGACAATTCCTGGGAGCGACTCTTGTAAGGGCTTAACCTCCTATTTGCTTATACAAAGTAAACAGTTGCAATAACAACGTCAGTAATTTCCAAATCCCTGCTCCTTGGTTTATTAAGTTAATCCAAACTGAGCACTGCCCCATTCTCTGGCAGGTTAGTGATGCTGGATGTGTGTGCTGGGTTTTGAAGCTGTTTTTCATAAGCCTGACCATCTCCTCTTCAGTGTGTTACAATTCTTTTATATTTGTTTTAATGTCCTCTCCCTCAGCTTGACTTACACAAGTCTGTGCTCGGATCTGGCTAATGGTAATTGATCCAAATGAAATTAAATTGGAGAAAAGCCATTGCTTATGAAGAAAGATCTGTGTGACTTCAGCTGGACTGATGGGTTCTCAAATCCTCGATTTTTCTTACAACCACTTCTTCCGTAATGTCATCCCAATTTACCAAATCAGATCTTAAATTATCTCCTCTGCTTCTGATCCAACGACTTTTGGAGTTTATTTTTGTTTTTCCAGTTGTTTTGCTCCTTGCCTGGCAGTCATGTTCCAGCTATAGCCTTGTTCACGGGGCAAAGGTGCCTAATATTACATGTACTGCACACTTCTTCCATTGGGGCAGCTGTAATTTGCACTGCTAATGCTTATTTTTGCAGAAAGTAATTTGTATTCTTGCAGGGTTTTTTTCAATACTGGTGAAGAAAGGAGCTTCAGCATCTCAGATACGTGTTTTGACATATGTTTTCTTACAAAGTGATCAGTGGTTCAGAAATGGGTTATCCTCGTAGGTCAAGAGCTGTTGCTTTAACTAGTGCTCATGCCTTGTATTCATGAGAGGCTGTAATTGATTCCCATCTCTTTTATGGAACAGTTCTATTTTCTCCCTGAATAGATGCTTCTGGTTCTTTTAAAGGCAGCATTCATCTCAATCAGCTCACTTCTGCTTTTTCACTACTGTCACCCAAGGAGGAGCCCCACCAATCTCCTCCTCCCCTCTTCAAATCACAGCATTCAAATATTAATTTTCTTTTCTGGGTAGATCTCCAGACTCATGGAAGAACTTCTCCCCAAGAGCAAGAAAAATACCGAAAGTTTCGAGACAAAGATTAAATACTAAATATTGGTACCTGTGCTTTAAAGTGTCTTCGAAATGGGTGCAATTTCTGGGGAGGAAGCTGAAGATGAACTGAGCTGAAGGATTTCCAGAGGCTGTGCCTAATAGCCTGGACTTGTGCTGCAGCCTCAGAGCTTAACACTGTAAAAGTGCAGAATCAAAGGGCTAACAGAAAAAGTTAAGTGCAACTTGGGTAAAGTAAGAGGAGATCAATGCTTGTAACCTGCCATGAAGAGGGCATTCAGTCTCTTTGTTCTCCTGTTGCATTTTGGAAATCTATAGGTACTTGGTCTTCATGCCCACAGGATCCAGAGTGAATAAAGCTGAATGTGGGGAATAAAAATCCCCAGTTCACATCTAAGGTGTGTGGGTTTCCCTCATTGCAGCATCTCTAAGTACTGCAAATATAAATAGCTTGGCATAGGTTATTTATTTTTACTGTTTTCTACCAAAGAAGAAATTAAATGGTTCTTTGGCCACCTCTCTGCAGTCACTGACTTTTGGCACCTTCTTTGGAGCTTATGGGACAATTTGTTTCATAAAAATTTACTCAATGGGGATAGATACAGGCACAATGTGTCATTAAACCAAGCTGCTTTTAACAGAGAATGAGAATGTCTTAAGATTTCTACTTTGTCTCATCATGACGTGTAACTCCATAATGGAGAAGGCCAGGAGCAATAGGAATGAGAAACCAGAGCCCTGAAAAATATTTGCCAGGAAACCTGAAGTCCCATGGAAAGTGCTGCCTGTTGAAGGCAGCTGTCTAGGCTGAGGTTTGCAAACTTTTTGCACGAATCTTGGCTCGATTTCCAGTAAAACCTGGCCTGATTTATCATTTCAAATCAAAGCCAGGTGAGATTTCACGTGATTGCAGGTGAGATCCACTGGCCTCTCGAAGGTTTTGCTCCCTGAGCTGAGGCAATGGAAACCTCTGCCAGACAATGCTGATTTCTTTTTTTTTTTCCTGCAAATTGACGCTGGCACAGTTTATGCAAGGACAAGGTTTTGGTGTGGCTGGAGGGCAAATTTCACTAGAGCAATGTTGTGTGACAACCGACCTGATGTTCTCCCACACTGTGGGGCCTCAGCCCCAAAGCTGGTGGGATACCCAGGGCTTGTGTTATAGCCTAGAGTGATATAATCTCTGAAAGGGCCTTAAATCTGATATAACCGCAATTAAATTCTTCCATAGTGGGCATGCCATAATCCCATCATTATTGCCAGCATGGGTTAATAGCACTGTTCATATGGCACATAAACAGCAGAAAATGCATGCTCCAATGGATTTTCCTTTTCCCCCTTCATATTGGCCTGATAAAGTAATAGGCAATTAGGAATAGTTGGAAATTCCTTTGGAATTTACCATTTAATTAAGATACTCGTATTAAATAGCCCCAGGCCACCAGCATGTGCACCAAATCCTCAGGCTCTCACTGCCTCCCTTCCCGAGCTGCTCCCTTTCATTGGAGTTTGGCTGGAAGTTCGGGCACTGGAGGCCCTGAGCTCTGTTTTTAAGACATTTTTCAAAGGGTTTATGGCATTTTGTGGCACCGCTTTTAGTGCAGAGTTAAACAAGTTGGTCACACACTCCTGTGTTAGAACAAATCGATGCCCTATATCATGCTGTTTACTTTATCACCAGGGCGGAAGGGTGGAGCGGTGGGAATGGTTAGGGAGCAGAGGAGGAAGAGAGAGAGGTGTTGAAAACTCAGGTGAGTTGAATTTCCATTGAAAGTACTTCTTTGACCTGATGGGTCCAATATGATCTTCTGAATAGATTAATTCATGAAGGACCCAATTCCACCTCCATTTTGCTTACAGCTCTCACTGATGTCATTAAAACATACATTCCTAGGGACAGGCAGGATATATGGGCCAGGATTTAAAAATCCATAAGGATCATTAAAGAGCAGAGTTAAAATATTCATTTGCCCATGAATGGCACACAAAGACATTAAGCCTTTGATGCCTTTAGGCTTCTCAACAGAGGAACACGGATTAAAGTAGATTTCACAAATAAACAAATAAATAATCTCAGTAATGTCTCCACACTGGTGTGCTCTGACTCAGTTGAACTGTTCACCACTAGAAACACGAATCTCGAGAGAGGCTGATGTTCCAGCAGAAGCCGTGTTGGGGTAAACACTTTTTTGAAAGTTTAAGATTTATATAAGAAATGCAATCAATAAATGCCAGGCCATGGCAAAACCACTTCAGCTTTCCTGCAGTGGGACAGCTGCCATGGACTTCAAACCTCTCTGGCTGCTGGAAGTGAGAATCCACCTGTACCAGACTGTTTGCCCACGTTTTACGAGGTTGGCTGTCACAAACCTTCCACACACTTCAAAAGGTACAGCTTTACTTTGGTACTCTTTGTCCCAGAAAGGGATTACGAGCTGACTTTAGCAAGCTCATGCTATTTCTGGTGTGCCGTCTTAGAGTTGCTCACACACCATTGAGAGCTGGGTAATTGTTTTATGGGTTACTTAGCAAATCCAGACATATTTATTTAGCATAAATACGCCGATAAGTGAGACCTGCTGAGGTGGTACCAGAGTTCTGTGCATCTCCTCAGCTCAGTGCCTTACCACATAATCTCTGATAGAGTAAGAAGGATCTTTGACATCATGTTGTATGTTTAAACTAGCATCCTGCATCAGTCACTGAATTCCTTAAAATAATCAGTTGGGGTCAGATAACCGCTTTAATAAATGTTCTTGAAATGCCAGTTGGTCTGCAAACAGCACTAAATGATATGACAGAAAACGTGGCAGCTCAGTTGAGAGATGGTGTGTGTCTGTTCTCAGTATTTGCTTGGCAGATAATGCTGGAAAACTGGATGTACCTTTCGTAGACTTCGATAATTCATAAATCTATTGAGCAAGGTAAGTTCCATCATTAACCTTTAATCTTCTAGAAGCAAGTTGGCTGGAATCTATTTACTTTAACTAGCTTGTTCACTGATAATGTATGATTTTTAAATTTCCCTTTGTGCATTCCTTAGCTAAAGAAAAACACAGCTGTGTGTGAGACAAATTCTATTTATTTTCTCGTTAAGAAAAGTACAAGAAGATGGTATCATTTGAAAGCTAATAATAAAGAACTACTAAAGAACGCCCTTCATCTGTTTGCTCTGCCACTTTACGAAGGCTTTCCAAACAATCTTTTCAGCTGTATTAGTAAGGAAAGATATCTTAAAAGTCAAAGGAAGACAAAGTTAATGCATTTATAGAAGTACCATTTCAGATAACATTTTACCTGAGTGTTTAGATTAGTTAAATATTAGAAAGGTAGAGATAATAGAGTTGTTTGTATTCATAAATGTGGAAAGTTGCATTTTCGGGGCAGTGAAGTGTAAGGCATATCAAAGGTTTATCATCCTGGAATGTGTGGGGAGCTGTGTGCCCATCCACACCAGGAGGCTGCAGGGTGCTCCCTCCTACACTCGCTCACCAAAACCCACTGCAGAATGTGAATGCTTTGGTCNTGCCCATCCACACCAGGAGGCTGCGGTGGTCACCAAAACCCACTGCAGAACGTGAATGCTTTGGTTTATGTTTGTAAATCCCTTTCTCCTCAGTTTTCTAGTTAAATATTGGGAATTAGGAAAATTACTTGACCCCAGTTAACTGCCTGCCTGGACTTAGTGAAACAGTGCAAGCACTGAGGGAGATTCACTGATGCAGCAAGGAGAATGAGACCAGGCAAAAGTCAGGCGATTTTTGGGGCCTTCTGCACATCACATCTGTAGGACAACGCTTTCTCTGCTGTAAATAAGATATAAATTGAACATCTACAAAGAACCGTGGAAACAGCCAGCACACAAACACCCCTCTGGGCACACAGGCATTCACACACGTGTCACACACAGCCCTGCCAGTCCAGACACAGGGGTATGTGTACGGCAGGGGGGATGGAGGAGACGTGGCCTGCACCCACATGTGCACATTTGGGCACATCGTGCTCCTCTGGCATTGCCATCTCCCCACTGCTCATCCAGACCTGAGGACGAGCCCACAGCCTTGCAGAACTGACCAGTGGAAACTGCCCACGAGCAAACTTCTTGCACAGGGGTGCAGCAATCCTGCCAGCAATCCCAGCCACTCTTTTCCATCTCGTTACCATCCTCACAGTCAAATCTTCAAATATATGTGTTGAAATGATCTGACGATAATGGCCCTGGCTAAAATATGATGTTGTTTTGACTGAATGTGGTTTAAACTGCCATCTGCTGGCTTGTACTTTTCAGGGCCAGTATTAAAAACAATGTTCCCTCTTACAGTAACCCTCATTCATATGGAAATAAAGCAGGCTGAGTAATGCCTTCCCTCCTGCAATGCACAGCTGAAAATTGCACGGAGGAATACAAATGTTGCCTAGTGCAAAGGCAAATCCCAGTGCTTGTAGGTGGATTCCTCAGGCATGTTTTTGTTCAATTTACACCCAGAAGAGAAGTTTTGGTTGCAAATGCACGTGTGCAACTTCCCCCGAAGTAAATGAGATGTGCATACAGACTCACATACATGTGGTGAGTTCAGATAGTTGCTTACAGGTTTCTTTGCCTATAAAAGCAGCTTCCTGGAATATTACCTGGGACTTTTGCCAGAGCAGGAACCAAAGATGGCCTAACTCGTTCTATTCAAAGTTACATAATGAAGTTTTACTTTTTTCCCCCCGTTTCCTAGACTGTGAGAGAAAACACCAACTATTTGGCCTGAAATCTGGCAGCTACTTGCGAAGGAAGGGTTTAATACCTATATAGCTGCTTTGAATTATTTTCCCATTGGTTTTTATTTTAAAGCTTTTGAAACATCAGGATGTCGCTGTCACTTGTTGCTCAGAGGCATTGGCAGGATCCCTGGAGGACATGAGTAGTGATGGGGTGATGTGCAGGACCATGACGTGAGCTCCGGCTGACTGTCCCTGCCGGGAACGGAACAGGATGCTTGGCTGGAGGGTGGAGGGATCCAGTGACAGAGGATGTGTCTCTCTGCTCTCCAGAAATTAAAAAGAAAAAAAAAAAAAATCCATAAGCAGAGAAAGAAAAGGGGAAAATGTAGTGTTTCTCATGTTAAAAGCAACAGAACTTGTTCTGCAGGTTTAGGGAATATTGTGTATCCTTGAGAAAAATAGCTAGGAGAAGGATGAGCAATGGGCTAAGAGGCAGGATGGGCCAGATCTGCAAACACCTGCAAAGACCTCATTTGCAGAGTCCTCCACCAAGCCCCATAAACCATAAACCTTGCCATGTTTATTGTAGAATCATAAAAAGGTCTGAGTTGGAAGGGCCTTTAAGGATCATCTCGGTCCACCCCCCTTCCAGGGCAGGGACAGCTTTCACTAGAGGAGGTTGCTCAGAACTCCATCCAGCCTGGCCCTGAACACTTCCAGGGGTGGGGCATCCACACCTTCTCTGAATAATCTGTGCCAGGGCCTCACTGCCCTCACAGAGAAGAATTTTTTTCTGTTCCTGGTGGCAAAGTGAACTCGCAGCACTGTGGGGCCAGCACAGGTGCATCCGGCAGCCTGGGTGATGTTTGACCCCGCTCCCACCAGCACGGTGTTGTCCCACACCCCAACACACCAGCTCATGGCACGTGGGCACCTCCAAGGCCACAAGAAATCCCTTCCAGGTCCAGCACTGCTGGTTTCTCTTGTAGGCTGACACAGTTGGGACAATCCAGAAGGGGATTATAAACCACCTTTCACCTAGGGGATCTCAAGGTGCTTTGCAAACATTGAGTCACTAATTCCCCCAAGTGCCCCTTTGAAGCTGGCAGGTATTGGGGGAGCAGAAGAGGGAACAGAGGCAGCTGTGCAGCGGCCGGGGTGGAGGAATGCAGTGACGACATCGATGACATGACTAATTTATTTAGCAAACTGAGTTTAGCATGGTAATGAGGATGTATTTGCCATCGTCCCATCATTCATCAGATTTACAAGGCTCTTTAGGCAATGAGCGCTGCTGTGACTAAGTTTAGTTTGATTTGTTCAATTAATTCATCTAATTCATTTTGACTGAAGAAAACCCTGTAAGATTGTTTTGCAGATTAGAGGGACCCCAGTGCCATAAATGTGTGTGTCTATGTACCCATGTGCATCTATTTATCTATAGAGAGACACGTGGCTGGGGGTGTCTGTGACTATGAAGTGCATTAAGGTTTTATATTTTACTTTAAATCAAATTACTACATAAATTTCTTGCTTTTGGCACCATAAATATTAGTGTACATGGTCTAATCTTGACTGTTTCAAGTTAAAGTAAAGGTTTTTTGGTGGCATTCCTGTTCTTTATTTGGGTATAATTCACCATCCATAATGCTCAGCAAAGCAATGTGAAAACACTCAGGTTTTATGTCCCGTGAGGAGCAAATGACAATGCTGTTCCTGGTGCCAGAAACACCATGTGGCAGAGTTGTGGCATCACTGTGCAGCTGAGGCCAAAGGGACCTCTGGAGCCCACAGTCTCCAAAGATTGGGGTCTGCTGTGACAACCTTTCTCCAAGTATCTCCCTGAGGGTGAGGCAGGCTGTGTCTGCAGCCTTGTGCCCCGTGCTGGGCAGCCCAGAGGAGCATCCTGATCTCCTGTGGACTCTCCCAAGAGGCAACTGGAGGCAGGATGTGCCTCTGGCCTTGCTGGGCACTGAGAACATGAGACAGTAAAATCAGAGAGAGCACTGAAAGCAGCAGGGGGTGGGTGGTGAAGTCGTGCCCTTCCCACTGCACCTTTTGCACCGGTGCCCTTTTCCATCGCTTCTCTGCTTGTTCCTCTCTGGCACCACTGGTGTGTTGGGGAACATTGATTTCCCAGCATGGCTACAGCTCTCAGCAGCCTCTTTTCCTTCACTGAGTAGTTAAAATAGTAGTTTGGGTACAAAATGATTTGAAACACAAAGATTTTAAACATGATTTGGCATTTGGAGGCTGAATGCACACCTGTAGTTTCATGAGATATTTTAGCCAATAAGATGTTGCTTTTCTACTTCATGTTCAGCCCTGAATTTTCTCTTTTTCCCCCACTTCTATTCTTCTTTGCCCTTCTCCCTCACTTTTCATCTCAGCATATCCCTGAATACATAATCTGGTGCTCCGGAGCATCACGTGAACAAGCCTCTGATGTTGTGGAATCCAGAACCAATGAGTGGATTACACCAATCCATAAACGTAATTTTATTTCTAGTGTGACTAATATTGCTAATATTTGTCCTTTGTCTCTGGAACTTTAGAGTACTGCCTGGAGGAGAGCAGGGCTTGGTTGTACCAAGTTTAAACCAGGTGCCAGCACCAGCAGTCTGGGTTTGTGCCACTGCTGGGCACTGCTTGTGCAGTGAAAGCTGCTGCACACCTCAAGCAGAAATGAAAGCTCTGCTTCTTTGTTGCTGTACAAAATCTAGTGACCTTAGAGTTTACAATTTCTGTCATGTCTCTTTTCAAGTAAATTTTAAAAATTTGCATGTGAAATATTGAATCCATCCTCAGCAAAGGTGGGGGAAATGAAAGTAAAGTTCTGGTGAAAAAGCATCACCTTGACTTCTCTCTGATGCTGAATACTTAAATAGACACAAGAAGAAAAGTTTCCACTCGCAGTCTCACGTGCTGTTTTAAATCAATCCTGCACTTATATGCCTTTTGGGTTTGCCTTCTCAGCAACCAACCTCCATCTGCAGTGCTGAAACATTTCACCTGTTCCAAATCAGACAGGTATAACTGGGGAAAAGATTGCCAAAAACCTGTGCCAAGGCCTCTCTGCAGCCCATGGATTTACCTGACCACCGCCTGTGGCAGCAGTGCAGATGCATGATGCTGGTTTTATAGGCAAAGCTGTCCATGGGAATGCAAAAAGCACATTCTGTTTGGGCTGTCCCTCAGCACAGAGTGTCGGTAGCTCCTTTAACAGCAGATCTCTGCCTTGCCTGTGGCCTTTAGCCGAGTAAGCATATGGAGCCTGATAAAGAAATCAGTCTCCAAGCCATGCAGGATGCTCTAGAAGGCAGCCAGCAGCGAGGAGTTGGAGGTATAATTTTCACAGATTTAACCAAGAACAATGACACTATTTGCAACCAAGGGGCACAGCCAAAAATTATTTGCCAGAGTGCCAATGCGCATTCCCCAGAGGGTAATTGGAAAATGAGAACAGCCTGTCAAAGATTAGCCCAATTTCGAAAGCAAGCACAAGACAGTCTGATTTTATTTATGCGAAAGAGGCATCTAATTGCAACTCAGATTTGGGTTTCAGAGCCAGTTACTCGGAGCTTCCAAGTTGTATGTACACACTCGTTATCAGCATGAGGTTACAAAGCACGGCAAACTCCAGCCAAGGTGGGTTTAACTCGGCCAGAGCCCAGCACCAGCATCTCCCAGGCTGGTGTCTATCTCCCCCTGACATCAACACCAGCTTTACAGAAAGCAGCTGCTAATGCTCATAGGTTTGAGGGCTTCGGTAAAACCGGTTTTCATTACCATGTTTATTTTATGAGATACATAGTATATTCTGATGAGGGCTTCTGGTAGTAAATCTTCAGGTTTTGGTTTGGCTTGTTTCTTTGTCTGCTGAGATAAGGCTCCGGGAGAAAGCGTTGCCCTGGATCTTGCAGCGGGATGGGGAAAGGGGAGACAGCTCAGGGACAGGGGTCAGAGCAGGGGTTGGTCCTCAGCAGCATTTGCAACTCAAATGTGACCCCCCCTGAGATGTTAACAGGGATTTACATCTATAAACCCATATTGGCAGTGGAGTTGTGTGCTTAGGAGCCAAGTGAAAATTCAACCCTGCCTTGGAAATACTCCCGTGCCTGCTGTGAGTGTCGCACGTGCCTGTGGGTGACAGGAGCTCCCTGTGATGGGCATCTCTTGCCATCACATGGTTTTCAGTGGCTGGTGGCAACATATCACTTCCAGTAGCAGGCCAGCAGTGAAGGATGATGCTTTTATGACCTAGAGAACAAAAAAGTGTTGGTTTTGTGTTATTTGATACTCTCCTGTGCGTTTAGGATGACACTAGGCGAAGGGTGAATGTCCTGTGGGTGTCTGAAGGGGAACCCTCCCATTTACAGCTGATACACTTCGGTTTTTACCTGATGCCTGTCAGTGTGTGGCTGCACAGAGGGGTTGTACACCTGCTGACAGATGTGTTCTCACTAAGTCACTCTTCTGGCTTTCTTCTCAAACCCTTGTGGAAAGCAAAAAAGGGCTGACGGAATGGCCATGTCCCTTGCTATGAAGGGACTGATGCCATTATCAGCAGGGTGATAGCAGCAGTCATCCCTAACGCTCCAAGCCCTTCCTGACTCCCAAAATTTTGGGTGAAAAGCTGTTTTTTCTTCAGGACACTTCAGTTTTGTTGATGTTTTGTCACAGTGTGACTCACAAGCCCTCAGCAAAGGGAGCTGCTGGGGGTGCCAATCAGATGCTGCTTCCCACAAGCAATTAGGGAAGTTACTAAATCATGTCACAAGCCTCAAAAAATTTGTGAAGAGAAACTTGGGTAACCCTTGCTTCTTGTGAGAACACAGAAATGAGTCTCATTTCTACAGAAGTGGGAGACTCCATCATAAAAAGAAAATTAATGGAGGTATCTTCTTCCTCTGTATAAACCTTGGGTTCCTGCTTATCGTTATGCATGGACCAAAAACCTTGGAAAGATTGTAAATGTGGGTGACTGTCCTGGGCAGCAGTTTGTGAGGGAATGAAAGCCTTCCACCACAGTGACAGCCCTGGGAGGGCAGCAATGCCCAGACTTTTGGAAGGTGATAGTTTGGGCAGGATGCCCTTCCCCATTGCTGGAGATGGCCATGTCTAAGTGGTCTCTGTCTGGAAAGAGAGGGAAATATTAGAGAGGAAAAGCTGACTACAAACTGCTGTCTCTCACCTTACCTATTTTGTTGTTATTAAAGGCATCCAGGGTAGGATGTAATTCTGTCTCTCAAAAGCTCGTCCAGCAGTGGGAGTGTCACTCCCTTCACACCCTCTGACCACATCAAAGTCCAGTGCGAAGCAACGTGAGATTCCACCTTTGCAGGACAAATTTTGCAGTGTGACAGCATGAAAATGATTTTGCTCTTACTGCATGATCTGTTTCTGCTGTGGCATTTGTGCCCAAGCTGTGATGCCTTCAACTTGCCAAAGAGACTTCGCTCTGCCCCTTCCAGAGCAGCCATTCCTCGCAGCTCAGCCCACGAGGGGACAAACAATGTCCCAGTTCCCTAGCTGTGGGTGGTGGGAGCATCCACATGCTGGGCTGAGACAGCACTGCAGCCAGGCTGCTCCTTGCAAGGCTAAGCCTATCATGTCCATGAAACATCTCCCCCTGCCAGAGCCAGCTCAGGCACTGGAATCTATGTGCTTGTCACCGGAGCTTTTGCACATAACAATACGATGCATTGCAACTGCGTTATAAGAACCATAAAAAACCCCGGCACACATAACACGTTCACTTCATATAAATATTTCCAGAAAAATGTAGTGATTGAAGACTCAAATCATATCCCGGTGCAGTCTTGTTTATTCCATAACATTATTTTTATTGCAGGATGACTTATACATAACCTTGAATTTCAAGTTCGGTAGAACAGACAAAGTATTTGTTTAGAGGGCAGGACGATTAAAACCATTTTTTTCCCTGTTTGAATTGGATAAAATTGTAATATATCCTTTACGTCACAGTAGCACCCTAGTGGTTATCATATTGCACGAGTTACATGAGTTTTCAGTGAACATTATACAGTATATACTACTTTCAGTAAATAGACCAGTCATGCTCATAGTTACATGGAAAACTCCAGGAAATTTGTGATGACATTCCCTGCAGGTTAGTAATTCTACCCATTATTTATACTGGTTTGATTTGAGCTTTAAAATAATCTGGTGAAATTAGATAAGGCTCAACATTCTGCAAAACCTTTATTTCAGACAACTCCAGAAATAGTTTAGGCTAAATATTTGGGATTTACTGAATTCTAAGATCAAGCAAGTTCTCTTTATACCTTTGATACAACAGATTAAAAAAAAAATCACCCCAATCTATTTGAGTAACATAATTGCTGATTTTTATGTTGATTCTTTTTTTTTTTTTTACATCCTTCTGCATCATTAAAAACAACATGAGTTTAGAGTAGAATTTTTTTTTCCAAGTGGGTTGAGAAGTGAAGTTCTCAGGCACCAAATCCCTACTAATCCCTCACTGTGTGCTCTGTGCCTCGCCAGCATAACATACAGCAACATTTGTGCTACAGCCCATCCTCAGTGAGCCACCACCTGCCCCAAGCAACCATTACAAATGGTATTAAATAACCCCTGCTCCAGCATGACCAGGGACCACCCAGCATTCATGTGGCAACTTATCCTCAGGTTTTATTGCCCACACGGAGCTGCCAGCGCTCCCAGGGGACCCACCTGCAGCACCCACAGGCATCACCCAAAATTGCCCCAGGTCAGAGTTTGTGCACAGGATACAGGCACTTTCCATTATTCGGTGAACCCACCAGAGATTTTGCACGAGGCAACAGTTAAAGAACACTGTGCACTTAACACATGTCTGAGCATGTCCATCCTGATTTTGCAGAGCTCTTAAGTATCTGCTCAAATTGATGCATATACTTAAGCTTATCCCTGTAGAGTTAAGCATGAAAAGTATGTATTTAACCTTAAACATATGCTTAAATGCTTTGCTGAATGAAGACCATAAGGCCTAATCCAGTGATCATTTAAAGCAGTATCCCATTATTTCGGTGGCTGCCATGTGCGTCCGTTCACAGAATGGATACTGGAGACAGATGAAGGAAAAGGAGCAGATATATCAGTGTTTTGTTGATATGGACCCCTTTAAATGCAAAACTCTTACAGTTTGAAATATTCTTCTCAAGGCATTTTTAAATGGACAGGCAGTGTCAATTTATACCTTTTTTTCTATATTGCTAATATTCCTGCATTTTTTATCAATTTTTCTGGTGTTTTACTCTGCGTGGCCTGTGCATTCCTGATACACACAGCATCTCAGTTCTCTTAAATAAAACAGCCTGTCTCGCTGTGGAAGAAGCTATTTGTTAGCCCTGCAGATGTCTCATGGTGTGTGGTTTACTGACAACTCTGGCTGAAGCAGGTGACTTTCCAACTGGAAAAAAAGAGAAGAAAACCCTTATGGCCACTTCTGCCTCAGTGCAAAGCTGAGCTCCTCCACCTGCCTGGGGGCTGCAGTGAGCGCATGTGGGGATTTCAGTTTGCAAGGGCAGTCCTTGAGTCATATTTGCTGTGACCTGTGGATTTTTAAATGTATACATAGTTTTATCTTGCTGATGTCTGCCTTAGTCTTCCCCATCCCCAGGGCTGCTGCCCTGAGCCTGGGGAGCAGTCCCGTGCTCCAAGTGTCTCTGCACATCCCTGCCAGCCCCTTGTGCAACCCCAGACATGAGGAGCCCCTGCACATGGATCCCCTCATCAGCATCAGCATAAAGGCATTAAGAAAAGGCTCAGCTCCTGTCCAGCTGAAAACCCATCCATCCATCCATCCATCCATCCATCCCATATCTCAGGTAACACCAGTAGCAGATCCCAATGAAAATGTCTTAGGAATTAGGTGAGGTTGGCGTGACCCTTCCTTTGAAATACTGTTTTGGTTTCCAGTGATCCAAGACAGAGGTGACACCTTTCATTAGGGCCCTGGGTGGACTTTAGGTCCATTAACTTGCCTAATTGTGCCTCTTGGCTGATTTCTACTCGAGCTTCCCGTTGTGCCCCAGTGCACCCCAGGGCTACAATTCCTAATCCTGATGTATTTGCTGTGGGCAGTGCCAGGTCTGTCACTGTGCCACCACACACCAGCAACCAGGGCAGGGGCATTTATCCCCTTCTAAACCTCCTCTCCTCCTCCCATGTAGAGGGTAAAGCAGCCTCAAGGGACCTTGATCATCTTGTAAAAAAAAGTTGCTAATAGATGTGCCCCTTTCTCAAGTGCTTTGGCACTTACAGATAAAAGGAAGCTACTGTGGGTTGTTGTTTGTTTATTGAGGTGATTGGTCAATACTCAGCTACCAACACCCTGTGATTCACAGAACTTGGCTGCAAGAGGTAGAGTAAGGAAAAAAAAGAAGCTTTTTTTGTCTTTTTTTCCTCCTCTATAATTGTCACCAACAGCTGAGTCCCTAATTGAGGGAGGTTGGCAAAATCTCCCTGATGCATCCAAAATAGCCAGAGGGGGACCGTATTTATGTGTGTCTGTAATTTAAATAAATAAATAAATACATTCCTCAGCAATTTATAACTTATATGCTAATGCTATAGGAAATAGGACAAGAACGTACAGCTTTGTATAAGTAGAAGCTTCTGTTAATTTTCAAACCTCCCAGAGCCTTTCCTTTGCTTAAGAGAGATAAACCACGTTTTGTTTAGCTTGACAAAGTCGTTCACTCCCAGACTGGGAAGCTGTACGCCAGCTTTCAGCCTGAAGTGGCTTTTTGTGGCTGAGCTGGAAACCCTTTAAAAAAGGTTTGTAATGGAAATGCTGACAAACAGCACGAAAAGTGGCACTGAGCGAGCAGCGCTAGGATATTTCCAACTTTCTAGGAAGTTCATAGACAGCAAGTGGTGAGTTAGGCTGCCTGGAAATAGACTTTTAGCAATCCTGGTTCTCGTTTCCCTCCAGAGCATGAGCAGAATTTCAAGTTCAAAGGTAGGAGCTGTAGTAGGAGCTGTGGTCCTGCCCCGGCGTGGGGTCTGGCCCCATCCCCAGCCTGGTGCAGTCACTCCAAGACATGCCACCACTCCAGTTCACTCCCCAGACCTGTAAAATCAGGTTCATATTTCGGTTTCTCTCACACTACTACCTGTTGTAGCTTTTACACCAGTTCTCTAAAACCTTCCAGTGATGTTTAATTTACTGTTTTATTTCTCAGCAAGAAGCAGCTTTGTACTCTTAATTTCCCTTGACTGAATAGCGTCTTTTACGTTGGATATATTTTAGCCTGTGACATACATGTTAATTGTTTAACAAACAGATTACCACTGAGCACATAATTTTATAAACCAAAAGGAATCTCTTGGTGAATTATGGTGTAATCTACACAGACATGTCACTAAATACTTAGAGGGGAGGATACCAGGTTGCACAGGATGGGTATTGCAGGTTAGGATGTGCACAGTAGGATGCTTTTACTGCCACTGTAGTCAATATTAGGTCTCACAGGTTTTACTGGGAAGAGACATGAATTTTTAAAATCTCCCATTAAGATCCCAATCCTGCCACCCCTGCTCACATGTGAAATCCCACTGATATCAGGGAGTCTATTTGCCTGATTAAGGACTAATTCTGTGAATAAGGATTTGCAGGAAGTGGCCTTATCTCCTCTGCATACCACAGATCCTGCTCTCTAAAAGTGTTTGCTGTAAGCGCTTATCGTTTATGTAAGTGCCCTTCAATGGACATTTATATAATGGGGTAAATATTTAAAAAGTTGTGCAGTGCTTTAGCTATGCAGGGCTGAAGGACGTGAGTGCTCCTGGCTGGAGCATCAGGCACCTTCTCCCCAAGTGCCAGGAATTATAGAAGTGAAACCTGGGACTGCAGCAAGGTTTTGGAAACACCGTTCCGTGCAGCAGAGATCAAGATATTTGCGTTTTTTAAGTGGGATTCATTAGGACGTAAAATCCATCTCTGCTGAAAACTCAGGTAAAGCCAACTCAGGAAATAATGTTGTTGCTTCATAGTGAAAGGTTTGTTGTAACTTGGCCTTCTGGCGAGCTGTCAAGTGAAACTTCAGCCGTATAAATAATGGTGTTTCAAAAGGAAATGGAGAGGGTGAAATGTTTTGAGGAGATGGCAAACCCTGACTAGTGTGTCTTTCCCTGGAATATAGATATGCCATTACTTACGATCACTACTGGAAAAACACATGCAGTGGCTAAGAGGTTTGTTGTTTTTTTTTTTTTTTTAATTTGACTAAACTCTTTTGCATTGTTTGTTCATCAGCAGCAGAAACTACAGTTACCAAATTAATGAAAACCAAGTGATGCCTTTGAAGAATTTTTAAATGAACCTTAACCGCTGCCTACGGCAACTCGCTGAAAGTGAAGGAAAAAAAATAAATAAATAAAATAAAATTAAGGTGAACTAGCCACTGTTACTAAGAGTCAATTGACAGAAGGCATGGGTCATTAATTTTGTGTCCTTTGTTTTGTCAGTTTGTTTTCGTGAGGCCTGGTAGAGAAAGTAAAACCAGTCAAGCTGAAAATTGTCTGCTCTGTAGCTTATTTCCCCTCCCAGCATGCCCTGACCCAGGGGAGCGGCTGCGGGGCCGTGGCCCTCCTGCCCCTCCCGGCCCACATCCCCGTGGCGGGAGGGGTTTGTTAGCAGAATGTTAATTCTGCCCCAGCTCAGCTTTAATCATGTGCAGGTTCTGGACGTCGGGAGGAATGAAATGTCCTCCCGCACGCAGCAACTTCAGCGAGGGAAAAAGACCCCGCGGTGCTTTTGGCCTCGGAGTAAACTCTGACCGAAAGTCAGAAGGAAAAAAAAGCAGTGACCAAAGGCAAAAAGAAATGTATTGCTAGTTTTCAAACATCCTCACAATATTCCTCGGCCTTTTTCTCCTCTGCCTGTGCACCCAGGGTGTCCGTGTGGTTCTGGGATACTGAAGGTGAGGACCTTGGCTCCCCAGCACCTGGGTGGGATCTTTTCTCTCAGCACTACCCCAGAACACCCCTGTGAGGCCGAACTCTTTCATATTTACATAAATCCAGAATATTGTCACTGAATAATCACAGCTAGTCCTGTTTTACCCAGATAGGAATGTTTAACTCTGTGACTGTGGTGGGCCCAGAGGTCCTACAGCTGACACAGACCTCATCCCTGCACGGTCCATCCACAGACGAATGCCTCGCTCTGCGATAGCTTTCTCCTTAAAACACAAGAAGAGTTAGCGGCGTTCAAAGAAAGAAAATATTACACATTTGCAACCAAATCCCATAAAATTAGCAGTGAAAACACTTTTCTTTCTGTGCCAGAGATGCAGGAGGTGATAGGTAGACATCGGATACACGAGGCAGATGCTCGTTGTTTTGCTTTTCCACGCCAAGCGCACCCACGTGAGACCCAGCAGCCCTCCAGCGTGACCACTCATTTCCGTGGCCGCCCAACTGAACCCACATAATCCCTCCCCAAGATGTAAAAGATAAATGTGAACCTCTGGTACATGATTATGCCAAATTAACTTGTTCCTCCGTGCCTGTAAGGTTTAGGTGGATAATTGGATTCCTCTTCGTTTTTGGTTTGAAACAATCTTTTCCGTCATTAGGCTGGTTGCCAGAAGTGGGTGTTTGTGGCTGGGTGTTATTGCAAGGGCTGAGGGCCAGTGTGCTCATAAACAGAGAAGTGACATCATGTCTTTGGTATAATGAGACAGCTTAATGCAAAGCACTGCAGGAATTAGGGGACACGCTTCAAGAATGGAAATGAAACGTACGGAAAATGTACCGTTAGTGCTCTGTCAAAAAGACACTAGAAAAAATCCCCCACCTATTTGATTAAACACTCTTGGAACAAGTTGTATTAAGAAAAATTATTGCTTTAGCTCCATTATCTTAACGTTCATTGGAAATAAATTTCCATTAATTGAGTAGCCTTTAAACCAACAGCTAAAATTGATTTTGACACATGCCAAAACCTCACAGTTTTTGGCATTATCTCCCAGATGCTGGATGTGGGTAGGAATGTGCTAAAAAGGTCTTTCTTCCTGTTGAGAGATGGCTAACATTTTTTGTTGTTGTTGTATAATTTAGCATTGGTGTTGCTTAATATTTGTTTTTAAGAGAGCAAAGCAGTTTGCTGAATCACTTTCATGGTTCATTAAAGCAAAAGCTGCAGCTTCTGTTCTGACTGCCCAGATAACATTTTCAGATAAACACAATTTCCTGGAGTTTGTGCTTTCTTTTCGTGGTTTTTGTTTTGTTTTGTTTTGTTTTGTTTTCTCCTAGGTCAAGCCCAGAACCTTTACCTTATGAAACAGATTACACTTCCCAAATATTGTATGTTAAAGAGTGTGTTGTTGCTTGTTATCTATAAATCAGATGCAGAGTCCTAATGCCCAAGAATGTTCTGCTAACTCTAAAGAGAAACGTTCACTTTTATATAGGAAAAAAGTCTTGGCAGACAAGTTGGAAGTACCAGATGGAATAGGTTGTGCCACACGGATTATAAGATTCCCCACCCCCCTTCTTATTGATGTCTTAAATTGAACATGTTCCATCTGTCTGCTCTCAATAATGAATAGTAACTTTTTTTTCATTTTAAAGGTAACAAATTCCATATAGAATAAATTAATTCAAGCATGTAATGAAATGTGCTAGGAGTGTGCGTGTTGGAATTATGTGTAGAAATCTAATATAGTTTGTAAACTGCAGCAGGTAAGACTGGTGGCAGAATTGACAGCTACTCAGGGAAGGGCAGGTAAAAATTACAGTTAAAAATGATGCCAGGAGAAGTTTGCAGCAAGAACCTCCAGATCTCACAGGATGAGAAATTCAGTTGTGCCACCAGAGTTTATTCAATTTAATAGTGCTTGGATAAGGGGCTTTCAGTCATGTCAGGTCCTCTTCCAGCCTGAAGGGTCTGTGAGTAGGTAGAAATGTGGTGTTTTACCTGTGTCAAGGCTCCTTTGTGCTGCTGGAAGGAAACAGAACACAGTGTCCATTAGGCTCCAGTTCCCCCTGCATCTCCTGAAGACGTTGAACGCTGGCGCTGTTAGACCAAAAGCATTTTTAATTTCTCCTCACTGGAAAAAATCCAAAGGATATAAACTTAAAGCAAGCTCAAGTGCTTTGTAAGCTGAAGCAAAAACAAAGTAACCTTTTAATGCAGTGATGAGCTGTTGGGCTTCAGACTGATATGTTTGGTTTGAGATAAATCCCTGCTCCTGCTCGAGACTGCATTTTACTTTCTCTTCTCTACTCTGTAGTGGCTTGAGATAAAGGCACTGTGCCTTTTTTTTTTTTTGCACGTTTCTATAAATAGAGAATTATATACAGAGCTTTAAATACTAAAACAGTCACACTTTTCTGTTAAAAGTTGATTTTATTTTCATCTGAACACACAAATATATGTATTTTCGTTCTTGTATCAATGAATTTTAAAAGGTTGGCTCTTTAAACTTTTGGGAACAGTTGGTTTTGATTTTGGATGTAATAATCTTTTCTTTCTGTGACAGGGGTTTTTATCTGGAATTGGAAATTACTCTTTCTTTACTTACAGATAATTGATGCAGACCGAACTTGTTAAAGTCAAAACAAACAACTCAGTTCTTTATTACATGCTTATGTGCTTAGTCACCGACTTTATATTAGATTCTGCAAATGGTACAATTTATGCAGTGACATGTCGGAGACTTAATGTTGTAATTTTCCTGTTCCTAATGGAGAATTAAGAACCCGGAGAAGCTCGGAGGTTCACATGCGCAGAATCCCCACTGCTTGGGTGCAGAGGTCTCGCAAAAATTTAGTAAGTGAGAAGGAGAACAAAGATCCTTAGTCGGGGGGGGGAAAAAAATTGGATAGCCTGTGGCTGAGAAGCTGATTGGGACAGGTAGGCACAGTGGGGCGCGGGATAATGAGGCACATGGCAAATGTGATGCACAGATGTGAAGCCAACTGTAGCTTTGGTTCCAGGAGCCGCGCATGCCACAGCGCTGCGCCTCGGGGCTATGTCTACACCAGAACATTTGGAGCAGTAAACGACGGGCAACATTAGGTTCAAATTAATCTATTACTCCAGAGCTGTGAAATGTTGGTTGCTTGTTGCAGAATTACATTGCCTCTGGGTGAAATGTTTTAGGGAGATTTTAATGCGTGCTCATGGCTCGCAGAGCAGATTAAGAGGAGAAAGGGAAATTAGAAGGGTTAGGAGGGCTGTTGAGGTGCACATTTCTGGTTAAAGTATATGAAAAGGGTATTACATATTTCACAAACAGGCCTGCTCTCCTGTTGGCCACCTGCTGGGACTGAAATATCCTATGCCATAATGAAGGCAGGTTTGCAGAAGCCTTGTAAATAGTTTAGAAAGCAGATAAAGGCAACGTTGGCCTTTCCGGAAAATTTGGGAACACGGAACTTTTCTTCTGTCCCGCTCCAGGATCCCTAAAACCTTGACCAAGACAATGCCAAACTTCATCTCTTAGCTATTTACCACTTCAGTTTTGACCACAATGCTATATGACAGGTAGTCTCCTAAAGTTTCACAACACATTATTAGGATTAAGTAATCAGATCCAAGCTGTTTTCCCCTGACACCTAAGTGGTCCTGGCAGGCCCCTTTAAACAGATCCACGGTCCAAAAGGACATGTATTCCAAGTTGTAGCACAAGATATTCTAAATCCTCGTCAATTAAATAAACTTTATTAAATCGGCACAAACTGTTTGGAACTATCTATAAAGAATATATTCTTTTACTATATTGTTGCTTTTCTTATAAAAAAACACTTAATTGAAATGCCTAAGAGCTGCCTGGCACAAAAGTCAATAAAAAGCCTAGAATAGAGTTTATAGGGGTTGTCTATGTACATAATTAAATCCTTCAGGCACTTTAAAACTCTGCTAAATAAATGGTTATGCAAGAATGGCCTGCTGAGAGAAGAAATGCTTGTATCAGCTTTAAGCAGCTGCTCTTTGCTCGGCATTTCTGTGCTGGAATGAGAAAGCTATTAGAAGAGGGGACGACTGCAAGACCCATACAAATCATCTTTGTTACTGACACTTCAGGGAGTGCTTTATGGTGGCTGTCAAGCCCAATACGGAACTTGGGCCGTGCCTGCAAAAGTCAACCGGCGTTATTTGAAAAGGAGATGGTCATGACAAAACCAACATCTCTGCCCAAATAATGTCGGGGGCCAGGGATGGAGGGAGCTGAGGCAGGAGTTAATGCTGGCTGCAGCCAGGCACTGCCGGGCGAGCGTGCGGCTGAGTCCTGGGTCTGATGGAATAACAGAGGTTAATTGCTTGCAATGGTCTATTGCTGTAATAGGAGTAAAAGGGGAGGACTGTACTTAGATTTGATTTCACTGTCCTTTAGGGAATACAGATCGAGGGGGTGGGATTGTTATTAGGGGCAAAGGAAGTGGTGCTAAAAAAAGAAGAGTTTAATGAATGTAACCAATAGAAAAATTGTAGGTTTGTTTCTCCCTCTGGCCCTCAAAGTTATGATAAATGATAGCACAAGGAAAAGATAACCTACCATGAGAGTAGGATCACCAAGGCCAAATACTAAAACTCCCAGCTGACTGCCCCATACACTGCAGCCTCTGTTCGTGTTTATTTTTTCTGCTCACTCTTGGTTTCGTCAATCAGTATGATAGACGATAACTCCTGACTAGAGCAGCCTGTGTCCTGCTCTCTCACGGTGGGTAGCATGTTGTGGTTGGCGCCGTGCAGTCGGAGGATCACCCGCATCAGAAGCATCAGGGGATGAGGTAGGGAGCAGTCTTCCAGCAGCCCCGCTCCTGGGAGAATAGCAGGCAGCGGTGTTATCAGCATGCAGCCACGCTGCCAAGAAAATGACCACACATTAGTAGCTTTGTTTGGGTAGAGTCTAGGGGGGATGTCGCTCGCAAAAATTGAGACGCTCTCTTTCTGTTAAATCATCCCGGTTGTGAGTGTTAAAAGATAGCTTGTTCAAAAAGAAACCATACGCGGCTTGCCCGAGGCGAGGCTGCGGGAGCAGCTCGGAATTTGTAGCGCTGCAGTCTCGGGGCAGACACACACCCGTCTGTCTCCAGAAAGCAACAGGTTTTCCGCTTGCCTCTGCACCGAATCGTCCTCTGCCCTGCCCGAGGGCAGCCTCGCCTTCCCTCCCTGCCATGCCCTTCCCAACGCCTCGCCTCGCTTTTGCTTTGCCCCTGCCTTGCCTTTGCTGTGCCTTTCCAGGGAACCAGCGAAAAAGAAAATAGCCTTTGCTGGCCGCTGACATGTGAAGAGCTGCTTGTTAAGCCAACAGCTCATCAGATGGCTGGAATTTCCTGCGCCCCGATCCGCGGCTGGCTGGTGTTGTTTATCTCCTCTCTCAGCACCAATATTTGCCATGTGTGTTATCGTTGAAGGTTTTGCTCCTATTTCGCTAATAAAGGAAAAGAGAAAGTGTGTTTACTATTGCTGAAACCTCAGCTCTTTTGGGGGCTTTGGGTAGGGCCTCTGGGGCCATTTTATTTTGGAGCTGAGCACCCCCTGCCTCCCCTCAGTGGAGGAAGTAGCCAATGTGAAATTCTTTTGATATCTTGTGATGTAGCAGTGGTCAAACATTTCCTGTTCAGCATTTTTTCCAGTGTATTTGTGGTTCTTTTCCCCGGAACAAATGTTTCAGGTTTTTTACCAGGCACTTTGGGCAAGGCTGACAAAGGCATCCACCTTGGAGCGGGGCAGCTGATGCGACCACAGTCACTTGGAGCATCCAAATGGGCTTTTTAGGAAATAACCCCTGTGTGTACATTCCCACTCAGTGTAAATTTCTTAAATGAAACACATCTTTCCTCATTCTCACCGGTTTCTCCCTAATAGGTGCTGGTCTGTGTTGAGGTGAAATTTAACACTAGAATATTAGTTTTATTCCAGCTAATTATGTTACTGCTCATGAACCCTTGGATTTAGGGTTGGTCTGTTTCTAGTTATCCTGCCAAGTTTTTTACTTGACGGAGGGGGTCTGTTTCATAGTACTTGGCCTCCCAACCTTTGTAACCCCTGGTTTCCTCTCTTTTCTGAATCACAAGTTTATGTTCTCCCCTTCTGTGAAAAGATTGAAAGCTTGTTCAAGCACGAAGTGACCGAAAAGCAGTAGTAATTTTTAGTAGATCTTTTCTTAGCAAAACATTTTTGCTGAAAAATAAGGTAAATGCAGTTATGACTGCTGATAGAAAGGAATCCAACTATTAATAAAAAGCAGAGAGGGATTTTGAAACAGGGCTTCCACTGTTACAATGGAGACATTTTCTATTACTTTATTTAGTGCAACACCTGTGGCTGCTCACATTGCTCGTGGCTGAAACAGTCCAGGTCTATGTAGAAAAAAATATTGCGGTTTCATTAACTTATTTGTACTTTATGTCAGTGTTGTAGCGAGGACTGGGCTTGCAGGGACCAGGTTTGGGAGGGGGGAGGGGGCCAGGAGCAGAGCCAGTGAGCAGTGGATGAAAACAGGGATCCTGTGGAGGATGCATGGATGATCCCAAATCCCACGTGCCATGAGTGAGTGATCACTTGTGTGACCTATATCTGGAGCTCTAATCAGAGGGGAAGGTAGAGCTAAAAGCACAGCAGATAATAGAAAACTGTTAGCTATCTGTGTACTCAATTTGTACCAGGAAATATCCTTGAATGATTAAACTTCCCTGTCTGAATCACTTTGTGTTCCTGCTCGCTAAAAAAGAGATGCTCATTGTTTTCCAAGGCAGATATTGCTGCTTAAATTGAATCAGGAATATGCGATCTGAGTTTTGGCTGCTCCCCGCGTGCCCAGACCTCTGGCCTGCTCCTGCCACCTCTGATGCCTCAGGAAGTCATCTGCCTTCCTCTGCCACTGGTGTCCACCTCGCTCCTAAGGACAGTCAAGTCACTTCAGTGGGGTGTAAGCAAATGGATGTATTTGCTAAATTTCCTAGTTATGTTTGCCAATCAACATTCTCATTAGGTTTTAGTCACTGACTTGCCAATATTTATCCAGACTGTGGTTTTGTGCACTGTGTCGAAAAGCTGTAATTGTTCATTCTACATCAAATACTGCTGCAGAGGATCTGAATGGAGCGTCTTCTGAGTCAGGCTGTATGAGGTGTGTGGGAATGTTTGTGCAACACAAACTAATTCTTTCGTTTATATACTGGCAGTAAGAGGAATTTAGGTATCATAGCTGTTAGACTCTAATTGCTCTGAGCACAGGAGGGCCAGCCAGTGGTGCTTTATTTGGGTTTGGATGAAAGTGGATTTTGAGCATATTCAGGAAGTTTTAAAAAGGCAAACAGGACTCAGGTGCTTGCAGGCTTTAAATGGGCCTCATTGGACTGTCCTCTTGGTTTCCATAAAAGTTAACTACTGAGATTTATCTTGGAAATAGAATGATGTGTCTAACAAAATAATTTACTTTCTGCTTGATAAATATATAGACAGTAAAACACCACTGAGCTGGTCATTGAAATCAGGGGCAGGAAATGGGATTCCAGTCTTTTTGACACTGCAGTGAAAGAGCTTCTGAATCCAAAGCGTGGGAAAAAGTTGCTTCATCTCTTTATTACTGTTTCTGTAGGCAATATGATTTTTAACAAACAGGTTTAATCACAAGAAAACAACATAGCCTTACTTGAGATAAATTAAAGCATGTCAAAATTTATATATATCCAGTACTAAACTCAATTAATCGTCTTGACCGACATAATTCAGTGATACGCGCTTCTTTTAGCTCATATTTCAATATGAGTTTTATTAGCTTTTTATAGCCCTTCTCAATTTAAACCAGAATGTGCTGGGTCTTTCCCAGCCCTGGCTCCTCTGGGTCTAATTCTGTTTTTCTTCTTCAAGATCTGATTCTGCTCCCATTGTGTTCAACGACAAAACCCCCAGTAAAGTCAGGAAACCAGCAGCCTTTATTCCCACTGAGGCCGGTGGGAAGCAGAGCTGGGTAGGAATTGCCAGGTTCTTCTGTTTTCTTTAACTAAACAATCCAGGCTCCTCTGGTTCCCTCTCACAGACGGTCTGTCCAAGTAACCCTATTGTAAACCTGTTCCATGCTGGATTTTATTCTCCGCGGGTGACTCAGTCGCACGCGGTGTCCCTGCGAACGCTGCAGCGTGTCATGTAACACAGTGAATGATCCCTTGGCTTCATTCATAGACACATGCTTTGGTCCTTATCAAGGTGTGCCTCCTTGATACCGCACAGTCATCCCTAATCACCTCTCCACGAGCCTTTCTCAGTCCTGGAGGGTGAAGGATGAGTTTTGGTTTTGTAACAGATCACTTGCTATTTCTATTGCTAAATGTCAAACAGCTTACACCCTTTTTGTTTACACAGCCCTGCTCTCTGATAAAATCGCTAATGAAAGGATTTAACAAGCACAGAGGGAGAATTGCCCTATAGAAAATTCCATTAATAATCTTCCTTCAACCCATACCACTCGCCTTTTCCTTCCAACAACAACTCCTTGACATTTCCAGACTAGCTGGAAGATAACTGAAAATCATGTAACAGAAATCCTGGAATAAAAGTAAGTGTTGCCTAGTCTTCAGCATGGATTTGCAGATCCAAGTGTGCAGTAAGATTATAGTGCAAGATTTTATAAGTGAGAAGAGACCCACCAGGCCTGACAGTCTTCCTGAGGAAACCAAAAAGCCTAGAGGTTTCCCCAAAGGGGCTAATGAAGATGAGCCTGCATTACTGGAACTGCAGCATATATGCTTTATTGCTTTTTTACAAAGTGTTTTTATATAAATCACACAAAAAGTCTTCGCCTGCAAGTGAGGTGCACTTCTCTATTTCACATGACATGCAAAATTTCACCTTAAAATTCGAAATCTTTTACTGCAACTGAAGGAACACAAAGTTTTGACCGTTCTCTCTATCCAGTGGCTTTCTCTGCATAGTCGTTCTCCTCATGAATTTAAAATAGTTTGCTTCCAAAATGTAAAATCACAGTGAATTCAAGTGACAGTGTGCGCTGGTTCATTACGTTATGTGTCAGAGCAAATCAGAGTTCCCCCAGCTGGTTTTTGTTAGAGAGCTCCTCTGCGATGGCTTGGCAGATTGGCACTGCCCCTGTCTATCTCCCATGTCACTGTGCTTCCTACTCATGTACAATTACACTCTACGTGTGACCTGCTTTGGCCACTTGCTTGGCTTTAAGTCCCTGCAAATACCAAAGAGAAGCTACTTTGCTTTCAAGGCACCTGACACTGACACATCCTTAAATCTCTTTTAGATCCTTCTTCCAATCTCTGTCTTTGCCAAGAGGAGAAAGCGGACGAAACGCATAGTTTGGGGTTTGCTCTGGGTCAGCAGTGTTGTAAGTTGTGCCTGCAATATTCATGTTATACATTTGAGGATTGCTGAAAAGAATTGGAATGTGCCATGAAACAAATGACTGAACCATTAAAATACCTGCACACTTTGAGGTTACTTATGTATGAAGATGTATGTGCTGGAAGTTTCTCTAAACACCTCGTCCTTCTATAAAGCTGCCACTGACCCTGAAATTTCACCTTTACTGTTGCTTCATATAGGAGATTAATTTATGTTGCAGTAAGTTGATAACTTCATGCCGCTGTTTCTGCCATCCTCTGTGCACGCTGTGCTCTGGATTTGATACAGACAGAGCTGTTCTCAGCTGAGAGCACCATCTCAGCCAGCTGATTTACCAAGAGTTTCCTTATCAGGCACTGTCACACTGCACTGATGGCTGAACATCGCTTTGTGTTTGAAGCCTTTAGGATTAGCATCGGCAAGGAGGGGGAAAAGGGCTCGGGTGGGTTGTGGTGGGAATTCAACACCTACAGTGAGAGGCTTCTACTCAATCTGGTGATTTTATTTGGTAAGACCCTCCCAGGGCTTTGGAAGTCACCGTATTTTGCACAGGTTAGTGGATGAGGCTCATCCATAGCAGAGTTGGAGGCTGTGCAATCCCACATCCCTTCCACTGCCACGACACAGCACACAGGCACTGATACATGGCTGTGGCAGGGTAGGATGCACTTCCCACTGACGAGATGCCAGTCCTGGCTGGAACAAAGGGACATGTCCAGGGGTGAAGCGGGATGCTGGGCTCCTGCTCCCCAGCCCCTTGGGCTTCGTTCGGCGGCAGCGTCTCACGGAGGCTTTGTTTATTTGTTCCACGATTACGTGTATGAGCTCCCAGAATTTATGAGATCGGAGGTCAAGTGAAAGGTCACAGTTCACAGGTCAAGTGAGAGGCTAAAATTTGTGAAACCAAGGAAATGACAGGACAGTGCCAAGTGAAAGGTCAAAAGTCAAGTGAAAGGTTCAGCGTGGATGAAAGTGAGCAGTCTGAGCGCCGGCCGGACCACACACCCAAGTGGATCCATACTGACATCCTCAGCATCAAAATGCAGCCTAAGTGTAATTCCCTGGCATAAACCAGGGCAGGAGATGGGCTGAGCAGGCAGCACTCAGAGCAGGCTCCAGCGCTGGCTCTGTTGGTGCCATTTGAGGGTAATTGAGGTTGATTCCATCTTAGGGCTCAGATGGATATTGACAACAATGAATTTTGAGCTTTTCTCACAAAATTTTCATCAGGATGGGACAAGCCAGAATTAGATCCTTATTCTTGCCAGGAGTTGTAGATTTATTTCTCTAGAATGAGTCAGTGTTGGTTTGTCCTCCCCATTCCTTTCACTGTATTTACATGCAAAATCACTTTTGTATGTATGTAGACCAGATCAATCAAGATCACTGTTCCACATTTAAACCCTGTTGCATCAGAGAACAGTAATTTCCATTCGATTCTCATTTCAGCATGCTTCCCTAACACCAGCTTGAGTCAGCAGGGCACATATTCACTGCAAGCTCCTGGTTTGTCCATTAGGGATCTGTAATTGCATGTGTAAAAGGTGTCTTATCTGCTTTATTTTTTTTTGGTATAAAACAGAAAAAAAAATTAATGCTGGTCAAGACATCAGTTTATCTAAAACAATTTCTTTTAGCCTCAGTGCTGTTTTGAGATGACTTTTGTCCTGATGAGTAAAAATGAGTGAAGAAATCCTCATGAGCTGAGAAAAAGAAAAAAATACAAGGAAAAATGATGTCACCCTTCCTTTCTTCCAGTCGTCTCTTTCTTCAGAGAGACATCAAACGAAAGAGTGAAGCCTGTTTTTTAACGCAGGCCATTAACCAATTAGTGGAACACAGTTAATATTGGCACACCTTCTAATGGTGTGAAGGATCATTGCAGTAATTAAGCTCCAAATTTAAAAAGTTGAGAGGCCTCCTTTCCCTTCCTGAACTGCTGCCTGGCTTCATGTCCCCAGGGACAAGATTCCTGGAATTTGTCTTCCGTTTGTCTTCTGTTGAATTGTACCCCTGAGAAGGGGACTCATCTCCTGGCCAGAAAAAGAGAGGAAAACAACAGTTTGAACAGTAAGGGAATGCAAATCAGTGCTTTAGTTCCTCGAGTTGATAGTCCTCAAAATGCTTTATCTTGCCTGCACCAGTTGCATCCTTTCTAGATTAAATTTCAGCCTCCCAGTGCTTGTCCAGCTTTCCAGCCCCCTTCAGAAAAAGTGGGATGTGGAGTGAAACATTGTGTGCTTGATAAGGGAGATGTAGATCTTAATGCCAACACATGTCTACTCACAGGCTTCCTAGAGAATGGGCATTTATGCTGATTAATAGCAACTGCAGAGAGGTTGGATGACCTTTGAAAATCCCTTCCAACCCACACCATCCTATGATTCTATGAAAAAGAGGTTAAAAATTGCAAAAGGCCGCCAGCTGGTCTTTGATTTAAACCCAGCTCCGGAGAAGGATTTAGATTCTGCAGCGCTGGGGTCTCCAACATCTAATCATTAAGCATCTGGCTCCAGCAATAGCTTTCCAGTAGCTGAGCAGGAGTGATCTACTCCTTTCAGCAGTGTCCCGCAGCCTCCAGACCCTCCCAGGTGCCCCCACTTGGGGTCTGTGAAGCCAATGTGCTCTACCCATCTACATTCACCATCAGGGGCCAAAATGCCATGTGTGATATGTTAAACCCCCCTTCTCTGCCTCCAAATGTTGTAGGATTAAGTTGCTTTAAAACGCTTTGATTGTATTAATTTCACGTTTCTTCCATGGGGAACGCAGTTGTCTGCTGTCTGGAGCTCTCCCCCTCCGATGTTATGTATTCTTAGGAGTCTTGTCTTGTTGGGAATTACAGTGAATCACAACACTGTTCTCATTTGCTGCACATTTGTTATCTGCCTTGCACGGTTCCCAGCAGCGTGGGGACAATTTGTTGAGTGGCATGTTAATACCATTTATTTTTTTAAGCCTAACTAGGGGTATAAAATTCCTCGTCAAAATTCTGTCACCTTCTCTGGGCACTGGTAAATGAGTATCTCCTTACAACTGTTTTCTTTCTAGCAGAGGAGCCTAAGCTGGTGTGTACACGTAGGGGTGTTCAGTGGTCTCTGAGAAATGGGGCTGACAAAGAAACCTCTCAAGTCATTTAAGGCCAAATTCTTTCCACAGAAATCTGTGTGTATGGGACCCACTGAACTTGCACACGTATATCTGAGGGCAGATTTTGACCCTAGGTAAGCAAACAGCTACGGCCAAGGAGTTGTTTACTTTTCCTAAGTTTTTTGCCTTTCCTGGTTATTAATATTACTCTCATAAATTTTTTTGAGCTGCAGTTTCAAAACTCAAGACTCCGGGCCCCAGAGGATGAAATACAGCAGCCCAATAACACACAACCAGAGTCAGGCTCTAAAAGTCAGGAGTTTTTGAAAGACATGAACAATATTTAGAGAGCTGGTTAATATTAATTCCTTTGGGAACTATAAGTCTGGCCATTAATAGGCTTAGAGTGATAAAAATGGCAGTATGGTGTGCACGTATAGATGATACTGTCAAAAAGAGGCAATTAGTAGCACAGAAAGCACATGCACATATGGTGAGCAGGTTGAAATGAGAAATACTGCCAGCAATGTGATAACAGAGCTAACGGCAAAAGAAGAACTTAACAGTAGCACAATTGGTTCCTCAGCTAAAGAGAGTGAAGATTTTTTCATCCAAACAGATTTTCTTTCTCATTCTCTCTGGCTGTTGCTAAGGTCCCAAATCAAGATATCAGACAAATGCTTCTTGTCTACCTTCCTACGTATATTTGACTGAGACTAGAAAATGTGATTGTTTGCCTGAGGATCTCGCAGAAATTGGGGTTGAAAGCCATGATCTGAGTCTCTCTGGAGTCAGCAGAAATACTGGAAATGACATCTCAATCTGAAGCATCCCCCCCACTCAGGTCTAACTTGTCAGGTGTTTTAAATTGGCCAAATATTATGTTCCCTACCTGACTCTTCTAATCTTGGCAGAGGAGTATTTGAGCCCAGACTCGCAGACTGACGGGCTCTGAGATAATGATTTCAGCGTGTGCCCAGCAGGTACTCAAGGACCGGAGGATGCTGTGCACAGAGCCTGCTCTGATGTTACAGATAATCGACTGACTTATCTCCCAAGTGCATCCAATGCCTCGTACAGCTTCATCTTTATCTCATTATGCTCTTTTAGGGTTAAAAACGAGGAGTTTACAGGGCAGCTAAAATGCTCCCTGTATCCTTGGGCGGGGACAGTTATCATAAACACAGCCCCGCCAGCCTTTGAGCTGAGTGAGAGCTTTTGCATTTCGGCTTTGGAAAGGTACACACCTGTCACTCTAAAATGGAGCAGACGGGTTATAATCTTATCTGCTCGCCCTAGATTTGTTGTCAGAAGGAAGTGAGGTAAGGGCAAGTGGTAAATGCAGTGAGGTTTATCTGTGCTGCAGGCTACGCTTTTCTCTCAGTGCACTGACCAAAGAAATTGGTGAAGGGGAACATTTTGACTTCCCCTGAACAATTGTCTTCTCAATTCTTATCTTATGTTGTTGAATAAGTAATTGATATTGTAGGAGCGAAAGTCCTCGAAAACAAACTAGCCCATTTCACAGTTTCTCGTTATTTGAAACACTATTTTGATTACTTTTCTTATTCTCACTACTATGCTTTGGCCTGTTCACGCTACTGACTGCTGCTGAAAACCTCAGCATTTGTGAAATATTTTGGCTAGACCAGTGCCTAAGATAGTGCCATTCTCTTCCTTTGTACAAACCTCATGAGAAAAACCCGTGCACCCCATTCCAGTGCTGGTAAATAATGACTTTGTTTAGTATGAACTGCTGCTCTGTCCTGTTGCATTGCTCTTTCTCTTCTTCCTACTAATTATTCAGAGTTTATTGCACAGATAGTAGAATTTGAATGGTATTGATATAATATAAAGGCTCCATAGCAGCTCCTGCTCTTGCTGCTCTGCCTCTGGAATTGTCTGATCATGCATGTGGTATGTGAGAACTACTCCTGCTCTCCTTAAGAGTTTGTCTTCTAAAAATTGCACATAACTTTAGAGATCTAGGCCTGATTATAGGGTCAGCAAAGGAAAGGGTAATCACTCAAGCTTCAGTGGGCCTAATCACTCCCTGTGGAGTGATAATTGTTGTCCTTCACCACACTTAAAGTGCAGGCAGTGTCTGCTCTGTCACATAGCTTTACTTGCTTCCTGCCCTCTATTAGAATATTAAATCCTCCAACTGGCAAAGCATTTTGACTCTCTAGGTTAAAAAAAAATTGAGAAAAATGCTGTCCATTGGAGCAGAGCACTGAGATATTCACACAATAAAACCTGACACCTTATATATCACACACTGAGAGAAGCATCAGGAAAGTTTCCAGCATGAAAACTACTGAAAGCTATGTCAAATATGGGCATTTATCATTTGTATATAGCAAACAGGAAATTATTTGGCCCATCTCATCCCAGATGGAATGTGGAAGACAAATCCAGTACAACAGAGCATAATTATTTACAACTCAGCAAATGAAAACCTGCACACCACTACTGAAAGCAGGCCAGGAAATAGCTAAAATATCAAAATGATCTGAAAAGGAACAGAAGGTGCCAAAAGGTTGAGAGCTTGTTAAAAATTGACCTGTACTCAAGGGCTTCGTAAAAAAATCGAGAAAGGATTGGAATAAGTTTGGGAGAGTTAGAGGAAAATATAAACCCGTTTCCCATCTTGGCAATTGGAAAAGACTGGATTAAGTTGGAATTTGTATTTTTTTTTATCTACTGGAAATATTAGATATCCCATTAGTATGTTTTATTCCTAATTTCTGTCACACAAAAATGGTAGCAGTACCCCACAGGATGGGAACACTTGCGCGTTGGAGGTGATGATGCTCATATCCCAAGAATCTGCTGTCTCTTAGTTTTGGGGATAATCTAAGGGTCACTGGAGTCAAAAGGAGTCTTTCAGAGGGATTTGGATCAAACTTTTTTATTCTATGTTTACGTAATTACAGAGCTCTCATGGCGGGAGCAGTTCAATAACGGGCGAGCACAGGCCAAGGTGCACAGATCTTTTCTACTGCCTATTTAGAGAAGATCTATCCGTCTCCAGTCCCAGCTCCACTTTTGGCATTTTGCTCCATCCTACAATATTTAGGTTGTCTGATTTCTCCAGACTGCAGAATCAGTCCCCCAGCACTTAAACCTGGCTCCCAAGAAAACGCTGATTGTGGTTTGCTCATACCACGCTTTGGAAAGGGAGAAAATAGCAAAATTGAGCTGGTGTATTACAAAAATGTCAATTATGCTTTCCAAGAATCTCACAGCTGAGGTGAAGTCTTGTCATGGCAAGATGGGAAAAGTATCACCTCACTAGGATATAAATAAGGTTGCTGATATGAGCAGATGTGGAGTAATCCTGGAGATTTTCATGCTTGAGTTAGGAACTGAAAGCCTATGAAAAGGTTCAGGGTGGGATTCACTTTTGGAAATAAGGCAATGAGAACTGTTAGGAAACGCACCTTTAAAGTTTTAAAAATGAATGCCTAAAGTTGGGCCCCTATGCCTGTATTCAGAATTCTGAATAAGTTTGTTCTGATTTAAAAGAATGTCGGCACTGGGGATCGACATGTCCAGTTAAGAGCCCTTCCCACTACATTTTAATGAAAAACCAAAACTTAGAAGCTAGATGATGTCTTTCACAAAGAGGCGTCCTTAAAAGAAAGACTTACTCAGCAAAGCAACTGCTGGAGCTGCAAAATGACCTTAGGAATCCACATACTGCAAGTAAATATTTATTGCCGTTAAATCGTTGGCCCTGAAAGCGAGCGTTCGTATTCTGGCGAAACCGTGTGGAAACTGAGTTCATGCACATGTTGTCAGCCATGGGCCCTGCACCACATCATCAATCTGAGATAAGTATTTGGGAGGAAGAGGCTGGGTGTGCGGGGAGGCTGTGTGCTCGGCCCTGCGGCGTGAAGGGGAAGACCATGTAATAACAGAGAAATAGAGTGGGTGTTGTGAAAAACAAGCCACTGAGCCCCAGCAGCAGGGAAATGTGTAGTGAAGTTTCTCTTCTTTTTCTACCCGCCATGAAAGAACTGCTGCAATAAAGATAATTTTTTTTCCTTGTACAAATATCTATTTTCATGGCACCCACTGTCACACTTCAATGAGCACGTCCTCTGATGGGCCAGAGCAACATCTCCTAAAACTTCAGTTATTTCCTCACCACCTTTCCCTTTGTTATTCACACATTTATGAGATATCCTGTTAGTTCTGTCATTGATTGAAAAGCTTCATATGTGTATTATACGTGTCTTTAAAAGTGTAAGAGAGGTTTTGGAGTAATTTCATCCGACTGTGGGACTGCTGATTGCCACCTCTTAATGAGCAGCTGGAAGAACTGATACCACTGACAAAATCAGTGAGTGCAAGATTTAAAAAATAGAAAAAAAAAAAAAAGAAAGGTAGGGAAGAATTGGACTAAGATCACCTTGAACTTTTGGAGTTTCTTTATAATTTCTAGGAGTTTGACTCGAAGTCAATTAAATCAGAGGCTGCAGTTTTTTCAAAGCCAAAAATGTATCCCTGAAGTATTAAATTTACCTTTGTTCTGACTTAAAGCAACTTGTTATGTTATCTAGGAAAAAAAGAGCCATTTTGGTAGAAGATTATGTAGAGCATGCATTTACTGTTTAGGGGGTTTTAAAGATGGTGGCTTTGAGCTGCAGTTTGAGGAAAATGGAAGAGAACAGTCTTGCATTTCCCCATATGTAACATTAGTAGAATATTTAGGAATTGAAACTTATGTTTCGTGGAAGTGTTAGGGCTGAAGCCAAGTCAAGCACTCCAATCAGAATCAAGATCTGTGCACTTGGGAAGAACTTCTTGTGTGCAGCTCAAACCTCTTTGATGTTCCTGGTGGACTCAACTGAATGAATGAGGGTTACAATATTAAATGAAAAGCTGAGTTTGCCTGCACTACTACTGCTGCTTTTTCATTTCTGGCTGGTGTTATGACCATGTACTAATTTCCATGTGTATCTGTTCTCTATCATTAGTAAGTCTTTCTGGTGTTTTAATACCCATTTCCCACGAATTCCTCATCAAAATGAGTATTTTAAAAACTGTATTTTCTTGACCAAAAATCATTATTATTTGCTCATACAAAACCTATTAAGGATTCCTTACATGACAGACCACTGCTAGGGGAAGAAATGGATTTTTTCCTGAGCTACCACAGCTGAAGTATTTGTACAATTGTTCCTAATCTGTTGGTGTGTGATCTGCCATTTGCTGCGGCTCTTTCCTCCATCAGCCTGAATTATTAACACTGCCTGTTGGCCAAGGCAAACACTATTCTAAACATCTCTGGAGGCCTAATTCAGGCTTTTCTAAAGTGTCCATTTTGGAGTTGAGACTTTTAAATAGTTTAATCTAACACAAAATAAAAGGAGTGAAAGGGCCTGCCCTCATTTCGGTGAGAACTGAGTCTGGCCCTAACCCCATACAATAATTATTTCCTAGTTTTTCTTAATAAGGGCCTTGCTGATTGCCCCCCCATGATCAATATTTGCTGCAAGGAAGGAGTTCAGGGCATGAAAGTTGCAATCTGAGCTGATGTATTCATTGCCATTGTGATTGGTTAGGGATAAAAGCTGGTGGAATACAAAACCCTTTTGAGTCTTAACTGCAGTGCTGAACGCTATAATTATTTTAAAAAATACATATCCTGACTCTGCTTAGAAGCCTGTTTGCTATAATTCACCCCTGTGTTAATAGCCTCCTAACATATATGAATGTATGCTAAAATGGGTTTTAAACTACTAGATTTATGGCTTGGCAGACTGGTAAATGCACAATTATAGTTCATAATAGGTAGGTATCTGCTGTCCATTGATTTTTCTCTTGTTCTATTTCCTTCCAGAGTGATGTCATTAGACATTACGGGGATGACTAATATTCCCAAGGAATGACATTCACGTGCCAGAATGCCACATGTCGGTGTTCCCGTACGGGCTCTGGCACCTTCCGCCATAAGATGACAAAAACACCCTAAGAACTCCTGCTGCAGCAAAGCCTCAGCCTCGCCAGATCTGGGGTGGGTTGGCAGCACAGAGGCAGTTCAGCTAGGGGGAAAAAAAACAAGAGATGAAACCACAAATGCTGTTTAGGAGCTCTGGATATCTTTCTAATCAGATCGCTGGGAGTGCGTTTGGACTTGTATCTATTCATTCTGCGGTGACGGAAGTAAAGGAACTATCCAGTGAGCTATCTGGTTTTCCCAGAATTGTTTGTACTGCTGACCTTTGTATCTACTCATTTATCCTAATTGTTTTTAGCTGTTTGAGGAAGAATCTCAGATGAGAAAAGCAACTCAGTGTGTATCAGAGATCCTATCTGCTGCAACTTTTGTTTTAATTTAAAGCAGACCCAGCATCATTTTGTGCGTCGGTTGCGTAGTACCAAAAGCAGGAATTTGTTGTGGGATTTTTTAATAAAATCACAGGCCCGAGACAGAGGTCCCTGGACACAGGGAGTGTGAGCTGGGGGTGGGGTTGCTTAGTCTCCTCTTGCCCAAACGCATTTCCTGATGTTCCCTGGCTGGGACAGCTTTTGATGTGGTACTTTGTTGTGGGAGAGTGGGGAGCACCATTTCAGGGAGGTGGCCAAGCTGGCTCCGTCAGCTTCGCCTGAGTCCAAGATAGGGGAAATGCACTGCCAGACTGTTATAGCGGGAAATCTGGCTCTTGATATCCATAAAACTCCCTCTCCAAGTGGAATTTCCCAGATTAAATGAGAATATTGAGTTTTCTCCCTGTGCCTTGTATGAAATTGAAGTTGGGCATGCTTTACTTCTTCCGGGGGATGTATTAAATCTGTAATAGCCACGTTTTTCTCCCTCCTTCCATCCAATCCCCATCTCTTGGAAGGGAGTGGGAGGCTTGTGACATATACAAAGTGTTTGCTGATGGCTACTAGAAAAGAATCTGGGTTATCCAATAAACAGGCCCCAAACTTTCAACTCATAGGGAGCTTAGGTTCAAACAGTAGCTCCGACTACTGCACGGCGGTTATGGAGCGAAATAGCAGAGTGATATGCAAAAGCTCACACTAAGTATATCACTTTGCTTCAGAATTCCTGCATTTGCTGCTAATGCAAGGAATAGCCTTTGAACTCTAATCTGGTGTCTCCGGAGTAGTTCATAACCGAAGGCACTTCTTTCATCGTAACAGGGTGACAGTGATCCAGACTTGCAGAGCATTTGGTACAGTCCCAAAGCAAGATAATAAAGCAGATAATGCTGTAGGCTTTGCATTTCTGAGCATACCAGCCCTTCGCAGAGACGTTGCAGGGATCCTGCCTTGCAACCTCCTTCGGGCACAAAGAACTGTTGGTGTCATTGTCTTGCATGAAGAAATTTGAATATCATTGTCTTGTAAACAAGGAAAAACGAAACACGGCATTTTTCCCCTCGGTTTGTGCACTAAGGCACCAGCACAACTACCTCTTCAGCTTTTCCTGAAGGCAGAGCAGGACCAGAGAGCAAAGTGTATGCTTTTACTCTGCTGCAAAGCCATTGCCTGTAAGGAATAATTTACCTGTTTGAGCTACCAGGTTATCCTGGGGTTATTGTCACCAGGGGTAGTAATTAAGTAAGATATTTATCTTAACCACCTAGGATCTAGGCAAGCTGTATGTTCCTAATACTTACTTGAACTCACCTTGAAGAATCATAAAATACTATTGCACAACCTGTTTATTCTTTCCGTAAGAAATACAGTTCCATCTCCACTTGTAAACCGTTTGTTTGCCTTGGTTCAGGTAGAAGAGGTCTCATCTTTCTCTTGGCCAGGGCTGGGCTGTCCACTGGAGCCTTTGGCTTCCAGTGCCCCGGGTCTGTAGAGCTGCTGAGAAGCTGCTCAGCTGCACCCTGGGGTGACCCTGTGCTCACTCAAAATAGGAAAATACTGAGATGTTAGAGTTCTACTAGATACCTCAGTTCAGTTTTATACACCACCAGCAGTTTTTCCTCATCCCTTTAAAGGGGTGCATCCTTTCTGCTTTCATTAAAAAAATATTGCGACCTCACTGTTTAGTTGGGTAAGACAAAATTCCTCCATAATAATATTAATTTTTTATTCAGTTTTTATGGTCCCTCAACTTGATTATGAAGACAATAATGTAATTTGAAAAAACCTTCCTTTTTTATTTCAGCTTCAGCAGTGCTACTAAACATGAGTGTAGATAAATGACCACAGGAAAACTTCACAAAATTACTGTTTACACATAATCTGACAATGAGCCATAATTTGATTGCTAAAAAAATCATTTTGTGTACCTCTGCCCCTATTCTGCTGGATAATGAAAATTTATATCTATGTTTCAGACATCTGGGGAGGATGTGACAGCTTTGGGGCTGAATGAAAGATTATGCCACAGTGACCCCTGTCAGCATTTCCTCACGGACTGGTTACCCGAAACCCAGCAGCATTTAGGCTACTTCTTTTTCCTTTTACTCTTCCTTTTCTCATATCTTTTTCTTTTTTTTCCTTTTTTTTTTTTAAGTTTTATTTTTCTCCTTACCTTTATTTTTCTCTTTCATTTCTCTTTCTTCTCTTACTTTTTCTCCTTATCTTTATTTTTCTTTTTTCTCATTCCCCGTTTTTTCCTTTTTTTTATTAGTTTACTTTTTTTTTCTTTTTTCTTTTCTTTTTTTTTTTTTTTTTCACCAGAGCAGTCATTTTATTTTGGAAGGTTAATGACACTGTAAATCTAATAGGCCATTTTAGTGCCATCATGTGGGTATTAAAAGTCATGTGACTGGTCAGCATCCTGTATGGAGTGTTTTGGGGTTGTCTTGCATAGAAATGGCAAAGCTCTTACACGTCTGTGAGAGCTTGGCATGTTTTCAATTACTTTCTAGGACAGATCTGCTTTGAAATTAATTTGAAGTCTTTGCCTATGGTTGTGTTTGCCACCTCTCTCAGATTTTCCTTAGTAAACGCTTATGTATCAAATTCACCTTTGATTCTCTCTAGAGATAATCTGTTCTGTTTAATTTATTTATGCCTCTGGTCTAAGAACAAACATTTCTTTGTGTTTGAGGTGCACAAATGGACCAGAAAAGGAGGATTTTCCGAAAGTCAGTGTATTCCTCTGCCCGTCTTGGCACAGGCTCCTTGTGCTCTGTTTTCTGTCCCCAGATCAATGCACATCCCATGTGTCACTACAGGAACACCCCTTGAAGACCCCAGTGCTTCCCAGTTGCACTGGTGGAGATGTTCGAGGTCTTATGGGTTGTACATGGGCTCTGAAGGGAGGAAGGAAATCACCCAGGTGGGAAACAGGCAGAAAAACGGCAGGTAGAGGGTACTGAGTGTATCCTGTGGAGAGAGAGTTCTGAAGATGCTGTTGGGATCAGCTGTGAGTCTTCATTTGGTGCAGATAAGTGTAGACCCAGGTTTGCTCTCGTGTGCACAAAATACATCCAGATGTTTCCGAGAACTGACAGATTTTAATGAGGCATTTGGATTCCAAGGTTCACCTTCAATACTTGTGTTTCCCTCTTGCCAGTGACAAAATATAGAGACTATAGAGGTTTTAGAGGTGTTGTGTTCGTTTGATTCACAGACCTGTTCAAAAGTGGGGGCTTTTCTTCATAAATGTCCGTTTCGTTAAATCGCTTTGTCTGCCACGAAAGATTTCCACTGAGCCCCACCAAAATTTGTTTACTTTGGGAGGAGATTCTCCTAAAGCATAAGGATGATATAGAGTTCAAAAATGTGAATGATGTGGTAACAAAGAGAACTCCCTCATGCCTCGTACACTTGGATATTTCAAAGAGCAGTGACTGTATCGCTTCCCATGGATGCGGCTCCAGGAAATGAATAATGCTCAGGAATGGTCGGAGATGAGCCTGCAAAGATTCACCCACCTCCTTTCCCTCCTTTGCTTCTCCCCTTCCACCTTGCATTCATTATTCTAAAATGTGTTTTCCTATGGGAAAGAGGAGTTTGGAGCCTGGGGAGTGGGATGGTTTCCGAGGCCCTATGAGCATTCCCACTGTTACTTCGTTCTCTGTTGTTTCCTGCTCCCTTTAAGTGGGTGGGTGCACAATGGTTGCACTGCAGATCCAAAGGAGGGTTAACTCCAGATCTCAAATATTCCTGACCCAGGGACTTCTGCCTCACTTTTTCCTAAGGGACCTACCTAACCTATTTGGGAATTTATTCAGCAGACCTCCTGCTTGGAAGAGACAATTTGTCTGTGACATGCCAAATCTTTTCTCAGTCTCTTGCAACCTCCTGTGACCCCAAAGGGAGACAGGCCCAGGCTGGTTCCACCAGCTGGGTGAGTTCATCCATCAGGGAAGCCAGAATGAATGTCCTGCTGCCCACACAGCTCAAGGTGCCTCCTGAAAGGCTGGCTTTAAGTTCAGCTAACATCAATGAATGGCAAAGGTCCTCATCCCGCGCTTATCAGGTCTCCAGCGGAGTGTCCCATGGCTCCCAGGGGACCGTGCAGACGGATTTCCTTTCCAGAAAAAACAAAGAACGGAGACATGGGATATGTCCTGTGTCTCCCTGATATACTGCAGGATCACCCACATCAGACACAGCCAAATGGCTCCTCAGCAAGACACACACTCCAAAATAAGAGACCTGATGGTCTCGGGTTTTGTGGAAGAAGGGACAACACTGCCTTTGCGGACAGCCTCTGGGGTGGCTCTGCCTCAGCATCACTGTAACAATGCCACCTCTTCTGTTTGCTCTCCTCACTTCCCCTGAGCAGCCCTTGGCATCTGCTTTTCATGTTCACTCCTTATCACTTGCCTGGAGGCTGTTGCTTCTACCTCCAGAAGGTCCCAAAATTACAGTGTTTGCACTGGAAATGAACACCCAGGTCATGGTGCTCTTTTGCTTCAAACCTGCCCCCTATGTACCTTGATCCTGCCCACACGTGGTCCTGAAGCGACACATATTGCATTGTTGTGGTGGGTCTGCAGTGCAAACACTGCAAATGCTCCAGCCTTTTTTGTGGTATAATGTTTAAACCTTGATCTGATGTTTCTTCTATCAAGTACACAATATCTGCACTTTTCCAGCAGTGAGAGCAAAGGTATCTCTTCACTTAAGCTTCCTGAAATCTTTTTCGCGGACAGAAGTTCTCAGGGAAAGGACAAGTGTCAGCAGTAATAGCTACCTCCCCACATACCACACCTGTGACCTGAAAAAATTAGCAATATCTGTCATAAAACCAGTGTATTTGAATGCTTATTTGTCGTTTTCTTTCAAAGCTTTTATTTCTGCAATCTCTGTCAGAATGAATATCCCTCACTTTCACATTCACAGCCTGTGGTACCAAATTTCATCTTAGTATGACTTAAAATATTCACACTATCAGGTCCATAAGCATTACATCCACATTTTTTTGGGAGGAAAAAATATCCAAGTTATAAACCATAGAAAAATAGGGCTTGTAATGAAAATGCTGACAGCACATTAACTGTCACTGGGCACTGCTATAAACAAGTGTTATGTTCATGTGCAGGAGAGAAAATCCATGCAGGGCTGGGCTTTACCAACTTTAGTGACCAGCAGTGCACAATTACACAACGTATTTATTTGTTTTTCATGAAAAGGCACAGCACTGCAGTACTGCATGGCAATATGTTGCTAATTACATAGTGCTCCACTGGAATGGTCACTGGCTCTCTGGATGCCTCAATTTCCAGATTGGAATTCAGAAAGCCATCTGAAAATGAGAGAAAACAAGCAAAAAAAAAAAGCATTTAATTGCTCTCCTAAACTGCAGAACAATTAATTGTTCTGTAAGCAGCGATCCATTCCCCACTTTCATTTCTAAATCAGCTCTGACAATTTGTTTTGCACCGGGAACCTGGCATATTAGGCAGTACTGAATGTTTTAACTGTGCCTGTAAATTTGAATCTGTCATTTTAAACTTTTCTCATTGCTAATTTTATGATTAAGAAGGGAGTTTCTGCTCCTTTGCCAAGTGCTTGAGCCTAAGAATTCCTGGGGTGCTCTGAGGGCTCTTGAAGTCAGCCCCTGCCAAGGCCAGGCCCGCTAACCCCGTAAACATCTCTCAGTTTTTTGGGACACCTCCTCATGCGTCCACCCTCCTGTGGTGGCCAGCAGAAGGTGGAGTTGGTGTTGGGCTGAGAGCAGATGTGAGGTTCCCCCAGCCCTGCAGCTGGTTTCACAGCTGGGGCTCTGTGGGACATTTCCAGTGCAGCCAGTACCATCTCCTGGCTGCATATTTCAGGGCAAACAACTCCTGCTGGGAAAGGTGGTGGTTGCCTTTGTGTGCGAGCCTGGCCTGGAGAGCAAAACCATTTACAAACAGGTCATTTCCATTTTGGATTGTCAGAGCTGGCAGGAGGAGGAAGAATTTTAGGGAATCAAACAGCCACTCAGAGGAAAAGCTCATATTAAACAACACAAGGTGCACGGGGCAGTTGAGTAATTCTGTATTTACATGAACATTGCAGCAAATGCCCTGTAATAACAACTCTTTTTTTTTTTTTTTTTTTCCTGAGCTCTTTAGGTTTTGTGTTATGAGAAAGTATGAAACATAAATCACACGGAGCTACTTCTGGCCTTAAGCCTTCAGGATGCATTTGTTTGAAATCAAGAGCCAAATTCCCTGGATCGGAGTAAACTGTTAGGTGCCAACTGGGGCGAAATGCCAGCCTTTGAACTCCTGCACATTATGGCTGATGTGATCCATATGCAGGACTTGAGTCGTGCTCCAAAGTGGTTTCTTTTAATTGATTTAGCAAATTAACAATATTAGGCCTTCTGTAGGATAGAAAGTACATTACTCACCGTGCCCTTATATTACCCTGAAAGGAAATCTATTGTTCTTTTGTAATGAAATGGTATCACAAGGAGGAAAAAAAGGTAGCAGTAGCAGGTAAAAGGAATCACATTCAGCTGTCAAGCATGTTTAATGAGGAATTTTAATTATGAGGCTGGAAATCAATGGGCATAACTTTAGCAACGAAGTCTTAAAGGGAAACTAAATTGCTTTCTCTCTTGCAAAGTTTACTGAAGCAGCTTGAGCGGCTGCCAACCATCATTGTTCTGAGAAAAGGAACTTGAGGAAATTGCAAGTCACACTGTAGCGTTTATTGTAGGCATATTCAACAACAAAAAAAAGGAGGATTTCCATGGATTCATGCTTAATGGGTTCTTCCTAACTGATTCATCTCTGCCTTATGATTCTTTAGAACCCTTGGTTTCATGTGTAAAACCTGTTCTTAGGAGAGCACTGAGGAAAGGTTGCACTGAAAACTGATCATTTACGATTCATAGGCGATAAAGATGATCTTATTTGTTCCCTGTTCCCAGAGAACATGGGCTGTGAGGAACAGCATGGCATAAATACTACATGCAGTGAGAACTTACACCTGCAAACCCAGAGCTAACATAAACAAATGGTACTCAGGTCTCTGCAGTGTTTCCTAACCAGGAGCTGTGGTGCTGCTTTCAGGATGTTCCTGTGAAGTCCTTGTGGTGTTTCCAGTGCAACTGAAACTTCTGTAGTTTTGTAACTGCACTGTGTTTTGCTTAAGCTAAATCCAGTGGCTACTGGAAAATGGACCCCAACATGCATCTCAACATGACACGTGAGGCTGGGCTCAACCTCACAGAATGAAAACAAGCTCAACCCTGTCTCCAGCTCTTTCTGGAGAAACTATAGGGCAGAATTAAGCCAAAATGCTTTAGAGTACCACAAGAGGTGGTTTTGGAAAGCCATGTTTCCGTCTCTGTTTTAGCCATACCTTGGTTTCTCATTAAGCTCTGAGAGCCGCAGTTTCTCAGCACTGAGGCCTTGCTCCTGTAGCTGGTTGCTTCTCCTGCTTTTTGGGGGTGCTGCATTTCTCCCCTCTGTGGTTTGAATCAAGGCACATCTCTGAGTGCCCCACTGTCCCTCGGAGCCCTCCCACCACGTGGACACCCAGCGTTTCAGTGCCCGTGCTTGGGAATTAATGCTCTGAATTAACATTTGGATGTTGCAGCAAAGGGTGTTCAACAAACCCTTAATGCAGGTAGGGGTGAAGTACTTTTGAAACCAATCTAGTTGCCATTCCATAGGAAATCCAAGTCATAGATCACAGTTATTGGTATTTTAAAAGTGGCAGTGCTTGTTAAAGGCTGGCTATTCCCTAGAATATAGAGGTATTTGGGGCTGCGGTGGAGACACATTGGCAGCAGAGTGGAAGCTCTGAGCTCACCTGCCAATGCTCTGCCTGGCTTAACTGCTATCAGTCGCTCACTTTCATGAGTCTGAAATTCATGTAGCCCCAAAAGAAAGATAAATAAGAACAAGTCACTTTTCACCCTCCAGACACAGGCCAAGGAAATTATTTCAAATAAAATATATCATCTCAAGCAGGGGCAGATGAAATAGTTTTCTACTAAAGTTGTTCTCCCAGTTGACAGAACAAATTACCGAGTCTCCTCCACTGGATATCTTAGGTACATTTTCTAAAATTATAATTACATTCAACTCTTTGGCAAAAATACTGAATTCTGTGTGTGTGGTACTTAGTGATGCCTAAAAATCTTCATAGTGAAAGATAAAAGTAGCATGCGAGCTTCAGAAGAGTATTTTGGTCTGTTCCCTGAGGAATAAGAGGTGTTTCTTCCCTCTCATCATTACTGAAAACATCACTTCCAGCAGTCCCCTGATGAGCAAATTTCTCAAATGAATTGGCTGGTTTAGCCTTGCTGTCCATAGCAGGGGACTAATTTTATTAAGGCCCACAGCATAACATGCAATTCAAACAACAGAATGATTCCTGGGCAGTTCAAAGCTTTCCTCTACCCCTTTTACTTTAAGGCAATTTAGGGTCATGTGTTTATGGTGCACGTATTTGGCTTCCTCTATCTCTTTTGGGAACCACTCATCTTGACTGCCAGTATATTTTTGATAAAATTGAGGTAGAGATGAATCAGACTATATTCCACAAGAAATCTCACCCACTGTATCTATAAATTCTCCCTCTCATCTCCTGTGAGTGTTGAATGAGCCTTCAGGTGTCCGGTGCTATTTCTCTTATGGTGCTCCAAGAGGCCACATGAGATTGAGCGGGGGCTGCAAAGCCCAGGAAATTTTACTATGGTCAAAAATAAAGTAAATCCTGCTCACCTCTCCCGTGCCTTCACCCTTCAAAGGCAAGTGTGTTTTTTCATCACTGATGCATTTTATACTCCCGTATTTATAGTGAATATAGGCATTCATGTCGCTTCAAAGAAAAGATCTTTCCTTTGAAAATGTTGAGATAGGTCATTTTCAAGTATATGTGGGGTTTTTTTTGGTCATATTGGGCAGCAAACCATTGATGTGTACATAGCAGACATCCAAACCATACTCAAACATCAATATGTGGAGGAGCTGGGGACCAAGTGAGGAAAGGAAAAGAGAAATCCTGATGGAGGTGTATGAGTAGAATTGTTTTTTAAACATATTTTCAGTTGCTGAAGGAATGTTTGTTGCTAAATATTCACATGCCAAGCGATGTGTAAGTCTGTAAGCTCATTTTAATGTCAGCTGTGGGGCCTGTTACTACATTTTTCCTGGATCATTCCAGTCTTCTGTGCACAGCCGGGGCCTGCTGTGGAAATACCATGGTCAGTATGGTGCATGTACACAGCCAAATACCAAGTCATAGGGTTAAGGACTGGTTCTCCTAAGGATTTAGTCACTTTCTTGTCTTTTCACAGCATTTCTCAACCTCTCTGTTGCTTGTACTCCCAGAGAAATATACATTTTGTATGTATAGACCTTTATTTTCCAGGGTATTCACTTGTTGATGAGTCTATTCTGTGTCTGTTCTGCCCTTCTTGACAATTCTGCTGAAATCCACAAAATCCATTCCAGCCCATGCCATCGACCAAAATCCTCATCAATTTTTCAATGAATTTCTAATGCTATCAGAGGGTTAATATATGAGATGATCCCAGTGTTGTGTCAGAGGAAAACCTTTTGAGCAGGGGATGGATGTACAGTGCGGCGCGGCGTATAAATCATTTTCAAATTAGTATTCTGCACATCTGGAGAAGAGTACATTTGTGTGCCTGCATAAATTGCCTGCGAACACATTTCAAAACCCTACGCTTAATCTTAGCAATGAACATTTCAAAAAGTAAATTAATATCTTCAAGGCGAAGAAATACAGTATATTAAGCAGAAGCCCACTGGAAACTGTATAGTTAAGAATCTGTCAGCCTTTCCATTATAGGCTCTGTTTTTTGAGGGGTTTATAACTCAGTTATAAAATTTCACACTGGGCTAAAGGTTGGCACGTATCGCCTCAGTTTGGCAGGGTGACATTTTATTAGCTCTGAAGGAGTTTTGGATTCCGCATCAATGGGATATTATTTTAAACCACAGAAATGAAGTTTAAATAACTTGGGCTATGGTTGAGTTGTAGGAAGGTGAGACGAGCAGGATGGAAGCCCGAAGTGATGCTGTTGACTCGCAGAGAGGTGACACCAGAGGTGCCAGGGCTGAGGTCGGGATCGCGCGTCAGCCCCAGCACCAAATTTCTTTCCTTTTGTCCCTTCCCCTTAATGCACCTTTAATTCACATCTTTATGGTAAAATGTATATTGTGCTGAGGTTACAGGTCTGGTTGGTGGTTTATAAATTAGGTTAATTAACATCACAATAGTACTTTCCGAGTGCGGGAGTATGTTTGTGGGCGGATATGTGTGTGTGCAGACAAGAGCGCTCCTTGGAAACAGAAACAGGATTAAAGTGTCTGCGGGAATTGTAAATTTATTGTGTAAATAGCTTTATGATTTGTTGTGTGTTTGGATTAATGCAATATATATCCATTTTAAACATTGATCTTTAAGCAAGTATGTAATAAATCTGAATATTCCTTCAAATTACTGTTTACACAGGCTGTGCTATAGATTAAAAGAGACAGTTGCCTTTATAAATTTAGTTGTAGGGTACACGGGTGTGTATAAATACTTCTGTTTCCAATTATACCAAACAATGATGATAAACTGTTGTGAGTTGTCCGGACAATTGTACACAGCCTGAGTCACGAGGAGGGATGATGCCGGGCAGTGACCGATGCACACATGGCTCAGGGGGTGGGGGGGAGCCATTGTTTAGGCCAGGAAATGTCTAAACAGGCACCTAGAATAAATTCTATGAATGTATTGAAATGAAGATACAGCTCCTTCCCAGCTGTAATGCTTCTAAAAGGGGAAACTCTGTCAACTCACCGAAATATGGAAACATGGTTGTTTGTTTTTTGTTTACAGCAATTTTAATGGTTTGTAGAAGGTGTTCCGGAAAATGAATTAGGTACCCTTGGCATTGGGTTGCTTTTGGTTTTCCATATCTGAGGCTGCTGGTGGTGCTGGTTTTCAGGCTCTGTATTATTGATCAGACTTAATATGACAGTGGTACCAAACACTGCGGCTTTAAACATGGTGTTAAGACAAGCCAGAGTTCATAGGCATGGAAGCACATTTAAGGAAATAAATACATGGGCTTAGTTTTAATTTTGGTCTTCAAAGAGAAATTCGGTGGCCACCAGAAGCTCTCTGAAGAGACAGCTGGCCCTCAGATAGTGGCCAGGGTGGTCTGTGCCCAAAGGGCAGGTCTTTTCCCAGGCAGGTTCTTCCATTCCTGATTCACTGGTCGGCTGTACCACAGCTGAGGGATATGGCTGCCTGGCTTGTCCTGGTTTGGATCAATATGTTTAGAGTGGTACAGCTGAGGGAACCACTTGGTCTTGCTGCAGGTGTCCTGCGGTGACATCTTAAGTGCACAAAATCACCTTCCAAACAATCCGCAAAAAATCCAGAGCCCTAAAAAAGGTTCCTTCTTCATATCTTCAAGATATGTCAGGGAACAGTTTTGTGTTCTTTAAAAAAAATTGTTTTCTGAAGTGTCTATGTTTTTCCACAACTCAGGGAAAGTGTGGTTGGGTTCTCTTACTCCAAATCCATGCCTTGTACGAACGCTGGAGAAGAGCTGCCCCATCTGGGAGCACCTGGGGAGGGGATGTTCTTGTCAAACTGATGGGTTACATTGATGAGAGCTGGCCAGACCTTAAATTAATCAAATTATGCAGTTTTAAAACTCAGGAAGGAGTGGCCACAATTTGGCCCCTTTCCTTCTTTTTCTCTCTTTGTTATCCCTCCTCTTTCACATTATTATTTCTAAGAGCAACAACAACAAAAAAGTGATCATGATAAATTATAGGAAGCTGGCAGCAGTGGTAATTAACAGGTAATTATCAATAAACAATTTAACCACAAGAACTTGGATCCCACCTACCACTTGTCAACAATAAAGTCACGGAGGCTCCACAGGCCGCTGGACAAACAGTCCGCGGGGAGCAGGGCTGGCGCTGTTAGTGCAAATAAACAACCCTGTGCCGGGAGGCTAAACAAAAGCACAGCACAGAGTGACCGCAGGGAAGAAGGGAAGAAAAGCCTCCCTCGGCAGAAAGAAACAACAAAAAACCCAACAGTAGTTACAGTTTGAAGAGCCAACCTCGAACCACTCGCTGTTTATTGCAGCCCCAAATAAGTATCCCATAAACAGCAGCCAAAGCCCAGTGTTTGGTGTCTTAAAAAAAATCTCTTTGAAAGCGGGGAAAGAAAAGGCATTTTGGGGGAGGTAAGAGCTGGAGGGAGAGAAAACATTGCTATGTCAACTGGTTGGCTACAACAGATGCCTGTTTGTGCTGTGTCCAAATCCAATCTCTGTTTTTGTAATACTGAGGCAAGAGGAGATGTGTGGGGCAACCAGGTGTGTGCCAAAAGGGTCCCTCAGGTGTGCATGTAGATGTGCTCAGCCAAATGTCCTTCCATCCTCTTCCTTGGGAATCAGGAGATGTTTTTTAGGTGACTTCCAATGGGACAAACCCATCCCCTTCTTCATGAGCATGTCACTTTTTTCTCTTTTTTAAACTTAAATATGACCACTGGGATCTTGGAGTGATGACAGCCCTTGCTCACACCGCTGTATTCGCTAATGATCTTCACCCTGCATTCCTACATTGGGACTAACGCCAACTTTCTGTTGAAAGGAGTCAGATAAGGACATCAGAATAAATTAAGAATATATTGAACATGGAGTAAGTTTTTTGTGAGTGAGTATAACACCACAATCTAATGGAATGAAATTTAAGCACTTGGGTTTGGGGGTTTTACAAATTGATATCAGAATCTTTGGTAGAAATGCATTCCTTACCTGTTAATTTTTATGTTAAGCACTTGATATGAGCCAATCTTTAAATTTGCACTCAGTAAGCCATATCCTGGCATTCTCCTGGAATTCATGTATTTAGAGAGTGATGATGGGTTAATGTGGAGCCTTTGTGCTGTTCCACTCCAAGAAAGCCCCCAGTCTGTCCTGACAATCACATCTCATCTGTGCTGACAAGCGCCCTATCAGCCCCTCCATACCTACCCCACAGACCTGCTGCCCAACCACTTCTGAGCCTGCCTTAGATGCTGCAAGGTGTCTGCCTGGTTTTCCTTTAGATTGTCCAGTGCCTGCTGTTTTTTCCTCAGGTTCTTCAGTTGCCGCTGCATTTTCTGAGATTTTCTTAGATTTTCTTAATTCCGATTTTTTCGGAGAATCCTAGATCTTCTAACAAACCCTCATGCTGTGTCCCCCGGTAACTTAAAAGTAATTAAGCAAAAAGTAACGATTTCGGACATCTATCATTTAATTTGAAATTACATATGGATTTAATGGAGGGGGAGGAAATAGTGCTTTGAGAGATTAGTTCTTAAATTTTGATTTAAGAACTGAGTTATTAGCTGAAATAATATGAAGCGGGGCTGCTTTTTTGACCTTTCTAGAGTCTAGCCTAGTCAATTATTACAGCAGAGCAGGGAACCAGAGAACAGCTTTGAATCAGTCAGACCCAAACTGATTTAAGTTTGCATGGGGTCGAATAAGACATTAGTTAAAAATAACTAATGTATTCTTTGACCTCCATAATGAGAAAGGACATTTACAGGTTTTTCACTATACATCTGATCTTGTTTATTTCCTTTTGTGATTTAAAGATGGACTGGACATTCTTGTAGAGGTCTAGATATTACAATTATTATTTTTTTACGTTTCCTGCTCCAGGTATTCTTTCAGTTGTGCATTTTGTCCATCAGTTTATATCATGGTTATATTTTGAGACAAAATTGAATAAGGAAGACAACCTCCGATCGCAGTGCTGGAAGGAGCAGGATCACTAGGGCTCCCACCTCCTTGCAACCTGCCTTAAGAGAAAAATCCAGGTTAGTGCTGATAAATCTGATTTATCATTGTTTTCCAGATGGAATTAGGCAGGAACTAGGGCTAGGAGGCTCCTTCCCTCTGAGACCTTAAATATCTTGCCCTTCTCCTGTCTCTGAGCAACTCTGTGTTGAGGTGAGAGGGTAACCTAACTCACAACCCTGCATGGTGGGGAGGCAGCTGAGGGCAGATCAGTTCCATGTCCAGCAGGGAGAGAAATTTTTTGCAGAATATTGGTTAAAAAGGGAAAAAATAAAGCAGAAAAAAGAGCAAGGGGTGTGCGGAGAAAGGAAAAGGAAACAAGAGGGAAAGAAAGGGGAAAGGAGTACTGATGGCAAAGCAAAGTCAACCCTACAGAAAGTTTTATGCTAGTTGAAAAGGTCACAAGTTTGGTTATGTTTTCACGCTTCAGCTCTTCCTGAGGACAAGAAGAGAAAACAAAATTCGTTCCCATTTTTTAATGTAGATATCTCTCATTTCTGCACTAAAATAATTCTCACCTTGCTGCCAGACGATGCTGCTCTGGTTTGGCCCTTCGGTGTGCAGAGGCTTGGTAGCCCTGATTTATGCATCTGCCTTTTTGTGTTGTATAACCCTAGAAGACGCCTTTATAACTGGTTCTTTCGGTGATGTAAAGGAAACATTAGTATGTCAAGTTTGCAGAGAGTTTAAAATAGGCCATCTGGCTGCTCGGAGAGCACAGCTTGAAATGGTCACTTCCATTTTCGGCTGAGCAGCGCTGCCGTCAGTAGGAGCATTGATTAAATTGACCACAGTCCAAGGCTGGTAGAGAGCATAACACAAAGTGACTTCTCCCCAGAGCAAGCAGAAGATTTGTGATGTACACAGGGATAGAGTATGATCTTTTCTCCCCCTCTGTACTGCAGTGTTTACTTTAAAATACCATTTTTTCATAACAAAAGAAGCCTCAGCTTTTACATTAAATTTGCTCAACCTCAATTTAGGTTATATTTCATTGCTTGCACCCAGCTTCACACATAAATGTTTAGCAATATAGATAGCCCGTGTCCTCCTAAGCTTTCAGTAATACAGTTTTCAGGAATAAAGGCTGCTCATATGAGTAAGGTTTTGTGAGATTAAAAAATACCATGGAATCATGGAAGGTTTTGGGTTGGAAAGGGCCTTAAACATCATCTAGTCCTGATGAGCAAGGACACCTTCCACTAGACCAGGTTGCTCAGAGCCCCATCCAACCTGGCCCCGAACAATTCCAGGCTTAGTTTCACTGAGGAGAATGTTCCCACACTTATTTCTATTTAATCAAAAGGCTTCCATATTATTTTCTTTCCTCATCTCCAGTGAATCCTTTCAGAGGGATGTATCCCAGCCAATGGAAGTGAAAGCGTAAGGAATTTATCTGCAAGGCCTGTTGGTCCCACTGCCTCTGTGCAGCACCTAGAGCAGCAAGACCCCAAACCAGCAAGGTTTTAGACCCCTCAGGTCCCCTTGAAAATCCTTGAGGAATGTAGGGTTTTTACAACACTAAAAAGTAAAATCAGAAAGATGTTGTGAAGAAAAAAATATTGTCAGTGTAGCAATATGCAAGGAAGGGCGGGGGGAACTGCATGGGGTAAATGCCCTTCCATGTGCTTCAGGAGCATCCCTGTGGATGGAGGACAGCCACCAAGAGCAGGAGATATCTGGGATCCTTTCTTTTGGGGTAAAACAATGGTCCCAGGGCTTCCTCCAGCCCCGCAGCAAAACAAAACTGCTGAGTGAGAAGGGATAGTGGCAGCCCTGGCTAACAAGTATGTCTTCATGATTTCCCCACACTTTGCACCTGAAATACTATTTATTACCTCTAGTTATCCCCCAAATCCAACTAAATCGCTGTGTTTCTTCCTGGTCCCTCTTTGCACGTTGGTTCTGGTTTGGGTTTTATTTTTTTTCAGTTATGTTTGCAAGGCTCTCTCACAGCCTGAAAACCAGGGGGTGTTTTGGAAGCACAACACCTTAGCACTTATTGTGGATGGATCAGTAATCTTTTATAATCAGAAATAGGTATAATTGTGTGTCTCTGGCAAAGGAGCTTAACTGTCAAAGGATTAAGCCACATCCTGATCAATGCAAGTGCCTTCCTAGAAAACAGGCAGGGAAAGATTTCCTGTAGTTAGCAGCAATGAGGGAGAAGAACTTTAAAAACAACTTTCTATTTGATAACTACAGAAATCTAGCTAAGTCTTAGGGATTTAGCCAGGGAACATATTGGTTCCAGCAGACTATGGTAAAGTTAATTAAGGATGATTAATGGAGCATTTTCCTTCCAATGATATCTGTGACAGAACAAAGCTGTCTGAGGCTTGTCAAGCAGAATTTGAGTTGAATGAGTATTTATGTGATCAAATCTGAAGGGCTGCCTCTTGACAGAGCAAGGATTCATCAATCAATTGCGCTGGCTTGCAGTGGTGGGAAATTGGTCTATCAGCATAGCTCTGCTCCCATCCCCCATTTTTTCATTCAATCATCCCTCAGGCTACAATGCATCTTTAGCTTTTACCTCTGACCACCTTAAGGGCTATCAGAGAAAAGTAAAAGCAAGAGCTAAAACATCTATTATAGTGGTTATTTCTCAGCTGTACTCATACAATTGATTTCTTTTAAGCAAAGGCCCGGGCACTGTAAAGCGATACAAGCCTGTTCAATGAATTAATTGGTTTTAATAGAAGTTTAGCTTGGAGCCTGAAGAATATATAGTGCTCTCTAGCTAGAAAGTCTCCTATTAGGGAAACCACCTGCACAAAAGGCCCCAGTCCTCTCTTAATCCCACTGCCCTCATCATAATCACTTCATTTAAAAAGGCAAGATCCTTAATTTAAAAGGAAGGGGCACCACGTGTGCTCCAGTTTCTGCGCATTTCGTCATGTGTCAGTTCCTGGGAGGGGTACACTGGCTGCCTGCACTTGGCTATGGGTTGCCCTTGCAGCCTTTGGATGCCTGGGACGTAAGTCATGCCAGGATTTGGGCAGAGGAATGATGCCATTTTGGATTTACCAATATCTTTGTTTAAGGAATGCCTCAGTTGCTTTCACTGCTGTAGGGATTAAATGGAACTAATCACAAAGGATGTAAAATGGTGCATGTCTCACGGAAAACTCAGAGAAAGATAAGTCTTAGCCCTCCTCTGAAAAAAATCAGGGTAGGTATCCTATTTATGACAGGAGGCACAGGTTTAGTTTTATTTTCTAATGCAGTTCAGAGACAGTTTTTTGTTTAACTGCTGAGTGCTCAAGCTTTGTTCTTCTGGGCACTCACCAAGCAAAATACAGTAGTGGTATTTAAAACCAAATCACCAAATTGTCATCTCTATCATCAACCCCATAAAATGCCATCATTAGACATCTAACCTACATTAGCCACCTACTGTTCAGTAATTTAAATTGACCATCAGTTCAAAAAGAGCAGTGTCTCCTGGGGGCAATTCACCCATTTTCTAGACATCCAGGGGAGGATGATGAGGGTTGCATTCAAGAAGTCTGATCTCTCTCTAAGGGGAACTTGGGCTTCATACCCACCTTCGAAATGTGTAAAGCTTCCAGTAAAAATAAAATCCCTGAGAGTGGATTACTTTCTTTGGTGTAGTTGTAAGCTCTGTGGCACATATCCCTCATCGGATTTACACACTAATCTTCCTTCTTAAGTTACTGGTAGAAATTAGGTTTCTAGGACTTTTATGAATTGGAAAATTGAAGTGTTGCCTGGTAATAATTTTGAGGTTTGGTACCTGCCTCAGCTAGGCCAGCTATAAGTAAGGGAGGTTAAAGACAAGATTTCACTTCTTCCACCAGGCTTGTGCACTTTGCACAAAGAAGCACAGAGGAGAGCCCCAGTGTGACTTGACCTACAGAAAAACGGCTCAGTCATGAGTTGTCTTTACTTTTTATACAGGTTTCCATCCAAGACTATTCCTCTGAGAACCAATATCTTCCCCGTGTATACAAATTTTTTATAAATCCAAAGAGGTCTCTAAATGCAAATACGTCCTTTAGACCTTATTAGTTGTCCCAATATGATTATTGTTGAGAGCATTTCTTTCCATCAGTAGAGAATACTATTTCATATGTGCAAGCAAGCTTGGAAACCAAATGTCTAAATATTTAACCAATGTTATTTCAAAGAATTTCGTTATTTATCTTCTTTATGATTTATACTATCACATTCTCTGTCTGCAGTTGTGGTTTATCATAAGCAACCCATCTGCTGTAACAGCCAAATTGGAACATTCATATAAGATGCGTTCTGATATCATAAACATGACAAAAGATAGATTACATTTAGTCTTTCTCCATGTTTAACCAGTTTAATTTGTTTCCTATGCAGAAGAGGCTCTAAATTTACTTAATATATGTTAGCACTTAGGAACACAGTTAGGAACATGACTAGGGTCTTAACCTATTCGTAAATAAATGGGAAGCTTCCTGTCTGAGTAAAAGAAAGAGAGAGAATTTATGTCAAACAATCAGGAATTTAATACATGGTGCTCTATTAGGATGTCCAGTTTGTGTACATACTCTTAAGGCATGATTACGAATAACTTCACTTCTTATAAACAATGTGACTGAAGAAATTACTCACAGATACAACAAAAAGGGAAAGAAAGGTAGGAAGTTTTAGCTGCAGCCAATAAAGGAATTACTTTCCCTGAAAAGGTTAAAAACTCAGGCATTTATTTTTGTTGCCATAATATTTGTCTTTGCAGGTTTAGCTTTCTTAAGAATCCTAAAGAAGATGCTGCGTCGGGAAAGATTTTAGTGACCTGGGTTCAAAGTCATATCATAGATCCAACATTTTCTCCGACAGCTTTGGTTTTAAAGTAACCCTAATGCTGGACCAAATCTGTGAAGTGACTGTCCGTATTTATATCACTCTAGAGAGAGCTTTTAGTGATTACAGGGTTGATCCAGCAAGTTGTTGAATGCCTTCAACTTCTGTCGGCTTCAGTGGAAGCCAAGGGTGCTCAGTGCAAGGGCGAGAGTGCTCAGCACCCTCAGGACCTGTCCCAATGGGGTTTTTCACATTGAAAGGTCAAGTAGAGGGCTTTGCATTTCAAGCTATAGAGTCATTCATTTTTCTCTCTTAAGGTAAAAACCTCGTGATTGGAGAGTGTGTGATTAACTGTTAAGGAAACAATGTCCATAATGATATATAAAGGCGTTGCTTTCAAAAGTTGCGGTTGGATTTCTTTGGAGGTGTTAAATATATGGTGGTCCAACACCATGCAATTCATGAATGCTAAGAATAAATATAAGCTTATTTCTGTGATGGTGATTTACTATGGAGCAATTTTGAGCAAATATATTCACATTATAGGATATGAATACAAATCAAACATAACTGAGCTGGTCTTTATGAGAATGAAGTGTCAGTACATTTGAAAATATGTGTAACGCCAAACTTTAATCATTTTACCAGCACGTTAATATTCCAATTGATTATTCTGTGTTCCTCCTGAATGTTTAAGGTTTTACTACTGATTTGGCTGCTGCAAGCATTGTACACTTTCCAGGGCTATCTGGCACTCAGACTCTCCCAGCTTGAGATACTACCGGTCTGATTCAGTTTGATAAAAGAGCTTACCCTGCTGCAAAGTCCTTGCCTCCAAAGAACATTAACACAATAGAGTATAGAGAAAGAGGGAAATAATGGTGGATCTAACAAGTTACATGTGTGCCTTAGCAGCATCAGTTTGGCTTTCATCGCACCTCTTCTCTGCTCATGTGATTTTCCTGGAATGCAGATGCCAAGGTGGAGACTCATCCTCATGTCTGTACATGAAGTATTTTATACAATCTTGGCACCAGGAAAAGTAATAGGTAACTCTGGGGTTCTTACTGCAGAGGCATTACACTTGCTCGGGTAGGAAGGTGGGCTTGCTCGTATTACTGAGTTTGTTACTCTCCTATGTGTACAAAATTTAAGGAATTTTTTTTTCAGTTTTTACGCAAACGTTTTTGGGGCTTCCTCACAAAGACAGAAAAAGCCAGGAGACCTAGGTGGGGAATAAAGGGCACAGAGAAGGTTTTTGCTTTAGGGTCTTTCAGTCCAAGAAACACTAATGGATGCATATAAGAGAGGAGGAAACCAAGACTTGTCATCCTGACAGCAGCTGTAGCATACCAGGAGATTAATCCTTATGAATTCAAAGAGGAATTTGAAGGAGAGTTGGGAGGAAACTGGTGAAATAGTTTTGGGGTTGTTTGTAGGGAAAGCCTCCTCTGTCTGGAGGGCAGGGCTGGAGAAAATGCAGCATTTCAAGGGTTGCCTCTGTGGTCTGTAATCGGAAGGGGAGTTGATATTGTGTCCCTACACACATGGGGATGGCACACACTAAAGTGCCCCAGAAGTGAAGTTTTTGCTTGTGGGGATGCATAGGAGAATGAGGTGGTAGAAATGCTCATAGATAGAAGAGAGACATTGCAGGGAAAGTAGTGGAATGAGGAAAGAGCAGCAATATTTGTCTGTGATCTTGGGTGTTCTGGTCAAAATACAACTACTGAGGCTTTTAAAAAATTCTGTATAGCCAAAAACCATTGTCTCAGTAATTAAAATTATGGTGATGGTGCTAAAAACAGCTACCTCCTACTTTTAAAAGATGGACAGATCAACAGAAATGAAGCAGAAAGAAAGAAGGAACTATCTGAGAAGGCAGGAGTAAATCATGACCACAAACCCCTGGCTGTCTGGTGCTCTTTCTCCCAGCCTTGCCCTGCTTCCCTGGCTGATAACACAGCCCACCATACACCCGGGCATTGTTCTGACACTGAAAGATGAAGCGGATTTTTACGAGCTGTAACCCTCCACCACGCTTTCCCTCGCAACACCTACTGCCTCACTCTGGTCCCTTGATCCCACTTTCCTTCCCCTAAAACCAGTGTGTTTATTGGGACCAGTGCAATGGAAATTCCACTTACTGTTTATATCTTAGGTTTCTCTTCCCTTCCTATATTTCCCCGGGAACTGGGGCAGTATGGATTCTTGCTCCACACCCATGGCTTTGTCTTTGCCTTTTTTTTCTGAATAATTTTCCCCAACTGCATTTCCACGGAGCAGCTGTTTGTGTTTAAAAACCACCTGCACAAGTAGTTCTGTTTTCAGTGGAAGAAAATTTTGCTTGTAAAAGGAAAAAGCCCTAAGGTGTTGGAGTTTGCTGGGAGTTTTAATTCGATGCGTATTTTTTCCTACTGATTGATGAATGTTCGAAGTGCAACTTTAGCCCTTGATAACTAATGAAACTGGGTGGTACTAACAGTCACCATCTGGCACAGTGATGTGTAGTTAAACTGAGCCCCTGTGAGGAAGGAGATTGGGTTTTGACTCAGAGGTAAAATCCTAGATCCCTAATTTTAGCAGAGGAGAGAGTGAGAGATGGTGAAAGAGAAGCAGCATCTTCATAGAGAGCGAAATTGCTGTGCAAAAGACTGAACTCTTGCATGGTTGGGCAAGGACTAAGAAAATGTGATGCATGCAGAACACAAGATCTCCTAGGAAAGGAGGATGGGCACCAGGGGAAAATCTCAGCTTCGTTTAAAGCTCGTGGGAATTTTGGGGACTTTTTCTGAAGGGCTCCTGAAATATAATGGGGAGCGATAACATTATTTCCCAGCCGTGGCTAATCTCAAGGAGTCGAGGCTTATATTACACTCATGTATTGTGCTGGGTGTTTGTGAAGCCATCAAGTGCAGCCAGAAGTGGTCCTGAGCCCAGCCCAGCCCCGGGAAAGCCCTGTTTGCTCTCTCCAGGGGCCCTCCTTGGCCTTTCTCCTGCTGCTCCTAATGCCCTCCCACCTCTCACTCCTCTTCAATTCTCCTTGTTACGGCATGATTTTACTTTAATTTCTTTCCAAGCGGTATTAATTCTTTAATTTCCAAAGAGCTAGCTGGACTGAGTACCCGAATCCTCTCCATTTTCCCAAAAAGCTCCTGTGTGCTTGGTGCTCACTCTGCTTGGCAGCGTGTGATGCTCACAGGAGAAGAAACCACATCAGGCCAACAGTAAATGGCAGCAAATTCTGGCTTTCAGCCCTAGTTGAGGCCATTAGATGATGATTTCTTGCTGCAAAGCTGGCACCAAAGTTCTGCTGACCAGGGCTATAGTAGAAGGTCATTTATGTGTCCCATCCCAGATCATGGAAACAGTAGCAATGAGTGTGGTAGCAAGCTAAGAGATAAATTGTACCAAGGTGTGAAGAGTTTACACCATTATTAACAGATAAATAGATATATATTTTTTCAGATGTTTTTAGGACTTAACGAGTATACTTGTTCATTCTGCCATCAATCCCATCCAAACTGAAGAAATTGCCAGAAGCCAGCCTAGCAGTGTGTCCCAGGAAAAAGACTTCTAAAGCATAAAAAATTGATTCCTACCTCCACTGCCTCCCAGTCTTTCCTTCTCCCTACCTTCAGCTTTATTGCCCATAGGTAGCAGTGACTGTGTCCTCCAGCTGGGGTTTGGGTGGGATGGTGGAGCCTTCTTCATGCCAGCCAGACTCCTTTGCAGTAAACTGGAGAAATTGGAGCAATCTTGGCACACCATGGCTTGTAAAGGCCTTGTAAATGGCTCGTGCAAAAAAATTTCCAAATGGAAACAGCACTGTGCCTTAAGTTTAAAGTAGCTTTGATAGGAAAGAGCGGTAAATATAAGCCTTTCCACCTCTGTGGGTATATTGTAAATGCCAGACAGTGGAAAACCAGTAAAGAAAAAAGCAAAGACAGCACTTGGGAAGTTAGACTCACTGGCTTTTTGGCCTGTGTATGAGCTGAATCCAGCAGGCATTTCAGACACAACTGGTTTTAGCATAAAGGCCTCTGCTGGGTTTTGTTTGGGAAACCACTTGGTGGTGTGCACTGGTGGAAGATGCTCTTGCCATACAAATCCCATGGGAATCACCAGGGACTGGCAGCCCTGGTGTTTTAGGAGGGCTGTCTTTGCACAAAAGCAAAGCATCGTTTTCTCACTCAATGCATCTTCTCAGGCCTTAGAAACTGGGGAAGAGTTTGGTGGAAAGCATCCTGCTGGGTCCTGGTCACTGTAACAAGATGGAAAACTCCACAAACTATTTAGGCATGAGGATTGCACATTTGGGATCTGCGAGAGGGAAGGGAAATCAAGGCAGATGAGCTGCTCTTTCAGCAGAGGTTTGATCTGATTCAGGGGCAGTGTCAGGACCGTGTCCATTGGGAGACTTGGCCTCTTCTCTCCCTCATCTCTAAAGGCAGTTTGCACCAGGCCAAGTGAGATTTGGAGCCATAAGGGCCCAAACTCATGTGAGCAGGATTAGAAGGGCATCTGGAGCAGGGCAAGGAGGTGGCAGGCCAGGAGTTTTGCTAAATGGCCAAAGGAGGTGGGGTGTGGATGGGTCCATAAGGGAAGGTGCTGCCGTGTTCCCCCTCTGCTCCTCAGGTGCAGCTCATCCTTGTACAGGTGCTTGTCCCACCACAGGAGAAGCCAAATTGAACAGAGCAACTCTCAAAACACAAACCATAAAAAAGTCAATAGTCTCCTGCCAGATTATCTTCCTAAAGAGGCTTCCCAGGGTTTGAGATAAGCAATGAGCTGGCCCGATGAAGAAGCCAGGAGAGTTCCCCTTGCTTCTCTTGACTCTGAGGGGCAGGATTCTGAGGACCTCTCAAAGAACCTGAACAGGTCCCAGGTCATTCCCAGGGGGTGGTGAGTCTGCAGGTAAGGAAGAAATGTGCTGCAAATAAGGAAAGCCTCTCTCACCTGAGGAGATAAAAAGTTATACACTCCATGTGGTAGCTCAGAGAAGAACAAAAATACATGGAAAACAAAGGTCCTGATCCTGAGATCGGATGGCCAAACAACAAAGGGATACCCGGCAGAGGAGCTCTGACGGTGATCACTGTCCTCAGGGGAGGTGGAATCGGTTTCCTGACATGGACACTGTTGTACTTGTCTAAAATCACAGAGCTGTAAAACCAGAGCTCAATGTTTGCAGGGTAAAGAAGTGACTTCACTGGGAAGGGTTCCTTAACAGAGATGAAAGAAAAGTGGGCAAATCCATCATTGCTCCTTGCTCAGCCTTCGCGTAGGTTATCTTTCAATCAGTATTCTGCTAATCTCAGAGCATCAGAGCTTTGTTTGGGTAGATGCTGGTGCCTAAACACATCTGAATAGAATTTCAAACATTATATTCATTTATAAATGTCACTGTTCACAATCATGTAGCCAAGAGAAGCAGTTCTGCAAAAGCTGCACGACTAAAACTTAAACAGGTTGCAAGAAACCACAGCAGTGTGGCTGGTTTGCTAAAGGAGCATTATTTGCTGAAGAAATCACCATGTAATGCTTAATAACAACAGCTGAGAGTGTGGTTGCACGCATTTCATGAAAGAAGTGGAGAAAGCGCTCTGGAAAACATTTTCATTGCTATTTTGGAGCACAAATTCAGTTTGTGAGTGCTTGCAAAATATCTGTTGTCATCTGCTCATGCAGAACTTCTCCGCGACACCTCTGCAGGCAGGTGCTCTAAGTGTATATATAAATTCATCTTCGTAGTGGCCACTGGTGCCACAACAAATGTCATTCCAAACAAACTCTCTGCTACAGGCTGTGTTGGAAATCATCATTTAACACATCATTTAGAGCACATCAGAGTGAATCTCACGCAACCTGACCGTAATAATTCCCTTCTCAAATTAACTCTTTTTTTCACATTTTGACATTAAGAATAGAGGAAAAGTCCTTTAAACATGTGGCTACTTTGGTATGGTACTGAGCACTGGGAAATGAGGGTTTATAGTGCAATGGCTAATTATTATTTGTCATGGGAATTCCACAAAGTAAATCACAGTGTGTATACAAAAATCACACATATAGCCTTTATCCTTCCTCATTTAATAAGATTCATAATCCTCTCTGCTCTCCCAGCCTGTGCAGGAGAAATCCATAAGATAAGATCTCAAACCATTTGCCAACTTTCCCCCTGTGGTCAGTGAGGATGCATAACTTTCTTTTGATTAACACAATTAAATTCAGTGGGTCCTTTCAGCTGATTGAACTCATGCATTGCAAGTGGCTGTGCAGCTCCACGCAGCCATTCAGGCGTTGCACGTAGAGCTGGTGTATTTTTGGAAGGGCTCATGCCTTACCAGGAAAGTAGAGAGAAGCTTCTGAGAGACAACTCTCCCACCCTTCATCTTGATTTATAGTGCACATTATGATTTTGAATGGTATTTTCCATCAGGTAGGATGAGCTGTGACTGTCCTTTGTTTCCAGTCCATGCATTCAAGCTGGCTGTTTTCTATCTTGTCTTGGGCTCTTGCCCACCCCACACAGCTCTCTAAGGTGTAAAACAAGAGAGAAATTACTCTTTATAGCACCTACCATCCATCTAACCTACATTTTCAGTCTTACTTTGGAGTCAATGCTGCTTTACATATAAATCAGTGCTCTGGGTTCAGTGTGTTCCTGTTCCAGCACTTCTGAAAGGGTGTGAACAGTTACATATTTATTCAGACTTGTGCCTTACAAAGTACATGGCTGCAGAGACAAATTCTTCTGGGTTGTTTGTTTTACGGTGCTGTTAAATAGGGTGACTCTGGCAAATGCCAGCTGATGAATTCAACTGTAAAATTATGGTAACGTGACAAAAGAAAGAGCAGAAGAAACAACAAAATTCAGGATGCTGAGCCAAGAGAACAGATCTGCTATCATCCTTCAGCCTGTGCTTGTCCATGGCATTTTTATAATTTTATAGACCCATTTTCCAACCCCACCTTTCCCTGTGACTTTCCCATTGTATGCAGTGGGAGTTCTGAGCAAATATCTGTTTTATAACATGTTTATCACAAAGCAGTGTGGGCTGTACACCAAGTAATGTTCCTTCTCTGAAGGCTAAACAAACACTTGAATTGTTGCCCTCTCTGTCCTAAAGGCAATCAGGGTTCTTCTATTGCCCTCAGTGGAGTTAAAATTTCATGATGGGAATATCTCATGCCTCTGCTCTTCACTTTGGGCATGTTTCTGGTGACTTTACAGCAGATCTCTCTGTATGATCCTGGTTGTTGTCTTTGATCAAGCTGGCATCTTCAATATTAGCACGTCCCCAGCTGTGTAAGCAGTGTCATCCCCCCTTCCCACAGTGCTCCTGGGGGTCACTGGCACGGGGGCCAATTGTCATTCTGAGCCTCTTTGTGCCACTGCTATGAGTGCCTCACATGGTGCTTTGGGACAGGTGAACAAGGCTGGTACCAGACCAGTTCTGCAGCCTCCTGGGGGCTGCCCAGGAACAGCTAAATATATTTTTCCTAGTACATGACTTCACCACACCAGCAGTGAGATACCATCTTGCCCTTTGTGTTCAGGCTGGATGACATTTTCTCCTTTCCCAAGCGGCCCTGGCCCGGCTGGCAGGGAGGAGTGGCACAGCCCTCAGACACTGCCCGGCAGCTTGCCCAGATCTCCCTGATAAGGGGCAGGGAGCTGGGAAACACCAGGCTGGGTTTCTGTTTCAGTGCTCAAGCTGGTCTTGATGCCGTGTTCTGGATTTGAGCTTGGAGGGGGGAATATTTTTGAGAACTCCTCATGGAACAGCACTTGGCTTTGCTTTTCTTCCTCGGGAGCATTGGGTAACAGGCATTCATGTCAATACTCATTTTTATTTGTTTTGCTCATTATTAAATGTGAGCAAACATTCGGGTCTGTGGATGTGAGTGGATGTATCCATGTGCTGTGCTTATCCCTCCATACACACACAGAGGCTGCTGCTATAATTAGTTCTGCTTGGGAAGAGTGGCAGGAGGAAGGGTGAGCAGCTGGGTGCTGACATGACCTTCCCAGCCCTGCATTCAGTAAGGGTCTGAGGTCACTGATGTCCTTCTGAATGCACCTCGTATCACCAGCTGATTTGCAAAGGGGTTAATTTGAAAAGAACCTGACTTTGGGTATTGGCAAGGTTTTCATTTTAGAGTCTTCACCCCAAGGTCTGCAGCAAGGTCAGTCTAACAGCTGGATTCACACCTGCATAGACTGGGTCTTCTCAACAGCAGGTTGGGCCTCCCATGTGCAACCTGGATGTGAAGTTCCTATCATCTGAGGGTTCCATTGGTTGCTCGAATACTACATTTGCACAGAAAAATATCACAGAATTTAGAATACACATGGAGTTAGCTTCTTAAACTCACAAATTTTGCAAGGTCAAACATTTATTGAGTGTAACTCCAAGCTCCCCAAAGGCTCACCATATCTGGCACAATATTTTCGTAGGTGTTGATAATTAATAGAATTTAAAAAATCAGATGCTATCCAAAGCAGTGATATACATTAGAAAAGAAGGGGCAGATAATTCCCCAGGGCATGAATTATTATTAATCATTAATTCTTAACAAACGCATGTGACAGAGGTATGACTGGCACCAGCACAGAGGCACCATTAAAAAGGAAGAGAATCATTTTAGAGCTGGACCAAATAATTTATTTTGGGGGAAGCCTTAAGCAGAATCTACCCATTTGTGGCATTTAAAGAGTTTAGTTCACGTATTTACTTTGGATTTTCATGTTCACTTTTATCCCCTTTTGTACTTCCTTGGACAAAATCCAAACAGGCAGAGTAACTACAGAAAAGCTGTTCTCACCATAGGGAAATAATGTATTATGCTAATTCCAATTAAAGGAAATATCTTAAACTGCAAATATAGCCTTCAAGAGAGAAATGAAAAGTGTGGAAATTAACATTCTTGCCAGATTTCCAGCTCAGTTCTGCATGCCCAGGGGGTTTGGGTCAGGCTCAGATAAGCATCCAAAATTTGGGGATGTTTATCCAAACGTTATTTCTGAACCTTCTAAGTTCACTCCTGACTAATCATAATGGAGTTAGTGGTAGCAGGATATGAATGTACAACATTTAGCTTAGAAATTGGCAGCTCCTCATCCTTTCACAGCTAGGAGCTTTTGACCAAATATCAACTCTGCTAACCAAAACAAAATAAAATAATGCCTTGACTTGATCTCTGGCCATACCACCTTGTGCTACAGGCCTGGAAGACCTTCCAAGCAGGGCTGGGACAAGGCAGGCTTGGCTGGAGGACCTCCATGGAAAATATTGATGTTACTGGAAGCATCCCCTATGATTCAGGAGGTGACACTTTCCCCAGGTCGGTGTTGAACCCACATAATGGTTACATGTACAGAGTTGTCCTTTCAGATTTGGGAAGTTTCAGAGGACTGGTGGGTCATTAAAGATCTTTTCTGAAAGGCTCATACATTAACTCTATGATCACCTGAAGTGCCAATGCAATCACCAACCCCATTACATGACCAATGAGTTCCCGGTGGGATGTGGTTCTCCTGCTTCCCTGTTCCACCCCTGGGCTGTTTGCCCATTCAGTCACGAGTGACATGAGCTCCCTATAGAGATTACTCTTAGAAGTGTTTGGAGTTTTTTTTCCAGTGAAATGAGAGGAACATGGCTGAGGATCATGAATTAGCTCCTGAAGAAGTGGGGCTTTTTTCTCTGTTTTTGCCATCACACCCTTGGTCTTAAACACAGGGGAGGGGAGCTGCATCTTGCTGCCCTGCTATAGGCATCTCCCCAATTATTGTACCCTTTACCATAATTAGAAAACCATAATATCAGCTACAGAGATGCAGTAGATCTATCCTACATCCACCATACCTCAAAACACCAAAAGCCTACTCCCAAGTCACTCACCCATCTCTTTTCCCCATGCATTTTATTTTAGTCAAAGGGTGTCACTCTAAGTAGCCGTATTTGAATACTGAAATTCATGCCAGGAATGAATCCATCCAAGTGCAAATTCTTCCCTAGTGAAAAAGCACCAAAATGCTCAGTGAAGTTATATCAAGAATGAATTTAACCACAAGAACTTGGATTGCAGATACATAGCCCCTAAAATCCCTTCTGATTTGCTTAGACTTACCTCTGAATTACAGAGTAAACCTGCAGGGTTGTAGTAGAAGACATCCCATTGAAAGTTCTAGTTTAAAGAAAAAAAACCTGTCATTGAGAGAAATAGCAGACGTCATAAAAACATCGTAAGAAACATTCAAAATATATTTGAACATAGTCTTTAAACTAATGGATTTTTTAAAAGTTCAATGATTACTCCGTCAAGATATGCTATGAAATACATTTTATGAAACATGGCTGGTATTCTTTCTATTTCCCATGCATCTTCCTCCTGAAACCACTGGAAATAATCCCTCACTTTCTACCAGACCCTCTATTAACAAGTAGCATAGATGTTCTACTGTGGAAGATTTTGACAGTTTAAACTAAGCACCTGTTTCCATCTAATGTAGGTTTGGCAGGATGCTGTGTTTGGTGTAGCTCATGCCACTCAGATGTCAATTTTTTCTTCATTAGGCCAATAAATTAGTGAACTACACCATGCTGTAAAACTCGCATCAATCTCCCATCACATTCACTCCTTTTTTTTGTGTTTGTGGTTGCCTTCTCCTTCCAAGGTAAATGAGCGACTCGAATTTGAAGTGGGTGCTTGGGTTAGAAAGTGGATTTTTTGTGTGTGTTTGTGCTATAACATCAATGATCACAGCAGCTGCACCAGGAGCATTTTAGCATCCAGCAGGATGAAAGTTTGTGGGGGGATCACTGCCCAATAAATTCAGTACTTAGCGCTATCGATGTCATCAAGATGTAACCAAGGATATTTAGAAGGAACAGAGAAAATGTCAATAATCTGAGTTGCCTGGTGCTTGTAGAAATTGTTCTTGTGAGTCATCATTGTAGCTGGTTTTGGTTTTAGAAAAAGCAGAAACGGCAGACAAACTGTTCCAAATGGTCATGAAGACGTGATGGGCTTCTGTAATTTCAGGGAAAAAAATCGGAAAATCATGTAACATATGACTGTTGATAGCTGCAAGAGGAACAAATGCTTTCCATCTCAAAACACTTCGTACCATCAGTGTTTCAACAGCTCCTATTTAGACATTAAAAAGAAGACATTTTTTATTATGATTTCTGCCTTGGGCTCTGATCAGCAATGTAGAAAAAAGCAAGCAGGAGCGTATGGTTGCTTATCCTTCCTTCTTGTTTCCTTTTACTCTTAAGTTCCTGAAAGGTCGTAAAATAGAGAAATAAAAAAGCCACTGAAGTGTAGTTTTGTTAACTTTATCTTCCGAACATTAAACATTGTTTCAGATTTCTTATGGTACATAAAATGTTTTGCCTTGCTGTATCATGTGTACAGAACTTCAAATAGTAAATGCGACAGCTCAGAAAACGTAATGGATGTGTAATAACAGCTCTTTAGATCTCCTGTTTTTAGCATAGCATCTCTTTGTTCCCAAAGGTGCTTTTAACATGATATCTAAAGCTATTAATGAAGTCATTTATTTTTGCATGGTGATAGGTCCTATTTTGTAATTAGCCCATGTTTCTGTCTTGCTGGAGTGTGTGAGCCCTCCTGAAATGTTTAGTCTTCATCAATCCTTTTTGTTTCCCTTCCAAAGGCATCCACCCTAGTAACTCCCATTTCACGGATGCAGTACATCCCAGCTCCCCTCAGCACCTTCTACAAAAACATTTGGAAATCCTTGCATTGGAATGGAGCTCAGTTCTTTTTGTTGGGCATTTTCGACATAAAGAAGTTTTTCCTGTTTGCCTTAAATTCATTCACCACATGAATTTCAGCGGATGGTTTTTAACCACCTCTGCCCCACATCCTGTCACCGCTGGCCACTGTGGTGCTGCAAAAGGGCTGCCAGCAGCAGGCACACTACTGGAGACCTGGGTTGCCCCATTGAGCTGCAGTTTGGGCAGACCTGAGTTGCTAAACCATGATTTAGTCTGTTTGGGGCATCTCGTGTGTCCAGACATAATTTGTTGTGATGCAAACCAGTGTGAGCGCAGTGGGAACGGCGGCAGCGGCGCTGACACTCGTTAATCTGCTGTCATTTGCATATATGCAATGCAGTGAGGTTAACAGGATTTCCCTGACACCCTGTCAGTGGCAGCAGTGGGGTTGGTTTCCTCCAGCGTGTCGAGCGGGTCGCTGTTAATCAGTCACCATTGGGCTTTTCATGCCAGCTCCTCTGTTCAATCTGCTGCTGTGTCCACGGGAGCAGCCGTAGAGGGGAGGGGGTTCAGGTGGCAGCATGGGTCCAAAAAATCTCCACGGTAAAAAGAAAAAAGTTTAATATTCAGTGCAAAGTTTTATCCCACTCATGTCTTCATAAGCCAGCACAGAGGGAAGCTCGAAGGCACGACCACTGGGTAAGAAACACGCGGCTACACTCTGCCCCTTGGGGCAGCAAAGCCTCCAGGGAAAGCTGGGGACTGGCTCCACATCTAACAGGGGAAGTTGGGCTATGGCATTAGCAAAGGAGGTTTATGAACTTTATCCTCATGCATTTACAACCCTGGGCACTCTGTGGCAGCTCTTTGCATACAAAATTCCTTGGAATGAGACCAAGTGCATGCCCACTGACACTGGTGCAGGGGCAAAAGTGGTGGCTGTGGTACGAGCCTCCTTGAGTGGCCTGGAAGCGTCAGGAAGCTTGGAAGCAAAGGTATGGAGAAAAGCTTGATAAATAAGATGACGTGAAACTGAATCACTGCATAGAGATGAATCAAAATTATAAAATCAATAGGTATCGATCTGTATATATCACACAAATAACTGTGCCTGAAGAGGTGCCCAGATTTAACATGCTGATTATATGGCAGTCAGTGGAAATAACTTGAGATCTAAAGAGCTATTACATTTTAGTTGTTCAGTGCTGCAGCTGAAGCTGATAACATCTTAGTTGAAGTCTTTTTAATTTTTTTTTCCTGCCTAAAGTTCTTGGTAGCAAGTATATTTAATCAACAAACCAGAACCGAAGAACAGATTTTTTGCTTATAAAATACTCTTGAGCCATCTAAAGTTGGAGTCCAAACACTACAAATTCTTCTAAAAATATACACCTTTCGTTATAAGTTCCATTTGCTTTTACTACTGGCCTCTCTTACGCAAGCCAAGGTCACTGCACTTCAGATGTGTCTGCTGGACACTTGGCTACTGACTGGAGTTGCAACGAATCACCTGGAACAACGTCATCCATGGTCACCAAACTCTGTGGCTAGCTGGAAATCAGGGCAACAAGGTCTTCGTTATATCCTATTGATATAAACC
>VZRR01009897.1:0-10098 GCA_013398015.1 Oreocharis arfaki | reverse complement strand
CGGCGTCCTCTTCCCCCCCGGCCCCTCCAGGGGGCTCAGGCGCCCGGGCCCTCCCCTCGCGGCGGCCGGTCCGGGCCCGCGCTCACCCGTTTTTGAGATCCACCTCGAGGATCTTGCCGTAGCCCTTGAAGAAGCGCTCCACGTCGCGCTCGCGGGCCTGGTAGCTGAGGCGGCCGATGTAGACCCGCGGCATCGCGGGGCCGGGGCTGGGCCCGGGGGGCGTGAGGGGCCCGGGGGCCGCGCGGCCGCCTGACGTCACGGCGGCGCGCGGGCAGCGACGCGGGGCAACGTCACTGCGGGCCACGCCCCCCGCACGGGCCGGCTCTTAAAGGGGCCACGCCGGGCTGTGGGCCCCACCTCCTCCGTAGGTTGAGGTCCCGTTGCCCATGGAGAGGATGGATCGCTCCCCGCTTTCCCACGTGCAGGGCACTTCTGAGGGTGCCGAGGTGCCTCCGGGGTCCCCTCTATGGCAGGGGTTCATGGAGTCCAAATGCTGGCTCCTGATGGGACTCCGAAGGCAGGCACTCGGGGTGCTCAGGCGTCCCCCATGGCATTCCCCATCCGTGGCCAGACTCGGCTGTTCCTCATTCCCGCTGACGAGCAACAACATCCCTCTTGCAGAACCCTAAATGCCGGTTTTGGGGAATTATTTCTATCCTTTCAGTTGACACGTCAGATGCCTAAATCGCACCAAATCCCAGCAGAGGCTCCTGGAACATTCCAGCGTTAGCAGCCACCCCCCTAAAAAACCTCACAATCACCTCCAAAACCATTAATATTGTGTAGGTGCAACACCAGCAGCTGGATTTCCAACCACGATCCTGCTCATTTGACAAGGAGAATTAAATTTATTTATTTATTCCTTCGTGCCCTGGTGTAGGAGTGAGAGGTCGGAACATTTTGTGAAAGAGTTCTCTAAAGCTTGTTGGGTTTTATTGCTGAGCCCAATAAACAAAGGGAGATAAAAGCCTTGCATTAATTTTTCTGGTTTATGTCATGCTTAATAGTGCTTGTAACGATCTCAAAGTTATTTTCTTGCTTTTTTCCCCCACTTTATCCATCGATCGGGAAGCACTGAGGCACAGGATGGGGCTCTGCCTCCAAAGCTGGCAGGGGGAAGAGAACTGCAAAATATTGAGGGATTTATTGGGGTGGAGGAGCAGAAGGGAGTTTATCCTGGGGCACACCTGCTCTGTGCTAGGGGAGGTCTCGGTGTGAGGGGCTTTAGGGGGGATGAAATGGCTTTGACACATCCATTTAGTTGCCAGCACAGCTGTGGGGTTTAATTTCAGAGAGTTTTGCTCTTCCAAACGCACACGCAGTTGTGCAGTGCTCCCTCCAACCCTGAGCAACATTCCTGCCCTGCTCTTCTCCTCTCCTGCTCTTGGGACCCAGGAAATCCCCCAAATGAAGGTACAGCTTCCGGGGCCGTCCCTCACACCCTCCCTGTGCACGGGAATGATGCTGCCAGCTCCCACTGAGGAACGACCTCCCTGGACCCCCCAGGCCTTTGGTAGATGCNGCCCCCGCCCACCCCCCCCCCCCCCAGCTCATCCAGGACTCCGGGATGAATCCCAGCAGAGCCTTCAGCTGACACAGCCAGTCCCTCACAACTCCTCTGTCCACACACAATTCCACAGCCGCAGTCCTCCCACTCGGACTGTGCTGGGAACTGGGCACAAGGTGGGAGAACCCCAGTGAGGTCCCTGAGTTGGGCTCTGAAGGTTCTGAGGCAAAGAAAGTTCGAGGAACCCAACCCAAGGGAGGTTATTTCCCCTGCAAGATGTGTGTGGGGAACATTTTCCCCACAGCTCATCCTAGGGAGCAGCATGGAGAGCCTGCTGGGATCCGAGCGCATCACCTGAGAGCAGGGACAGCCACAGCAGAAGCAGCCCTGTGGACACCACACACCTGGGTTATTCCACAGGAATTCCAGACAGGCATTTCTGCATGGGGAAGAAGGTGCTCAAGTGAAAATCCCCAGGTCTGGGGCACTTGGATGCCCAATGCTGTCCCCTTCCCCATCTCTCCCTGGGCACTGCTCCCAGGGGCACCGGGACCCAGCACTGCCCCGGAAGGACATTCCACATGGGAATACAGCTGGGATCAGCTCTGGGCTCAAACAGCTCTCTGGGAAATCAGGGGTTTGGGGTTATTTCTGCATCTCCCACTTGCTGCTGCCAGGAGACAGGTGCCACGCTGTGATGTCACGGTGGTGGAACACAGGCTGGAGACCTTCCCAGGCAGCTGGAGCCACAAACTCCATCCTGCTGACTGCCAGGACCAGGAACCCAGTTGGAGGCAGCCAAGCTGTGGAAAAATAAGTCAAAATGGAGCTGTCATCACAGGAGACATCCTGTGCTTCTGACCTGGAGGATCCACCAGCTTGGTGGGTGGCTTCGGCTTCTCCCGGCCATCCCAGAGATGATATGGGACCATCTTGGGATGCTGCCGCTGGACCCCCCACAGACAAAAACACCCTTGAAGGTTGGCCTGATGAATCCTGGGACCCCAACATGAAATTCTGCTCCTTGGAGATCTCTGCTAGCACCAAACCTTCGGCTGACTCCTTCCTGGAAAAGCTCTGGGAGATCCTGACCAGCCAGAGCTTCGAGTCGATCTGGTGGGGCAACGATGGGAACTGTGTCGTGATCGGAGAAAAGCTCTTCAGGAAGGAAGTGCTGGGCAGGAGAGGGCCCCAGAAGATCTTTGAAACTGAGTCCATGAGAGGCTTCCTTCTCCAGCTCATGTTCCATGGATTCCGCAGGATGGAAGAGGATTCTCCCCTGCTGACCTCCATGGAGGAGCTCCGAGCAGTAGCAGCAGCTGGGTCTGCGCTGGGAAAGGTACGTCAGCTGCTCCCGACTTAGAGATTCCTTGGGATGCTCGGGGGAGGTTCAAGTTCATCTAAAATGAGCCTTGACAAGGCTGGAGATGGGACGGGAGCAAACAGCCTGGTTTTGTCTTGGGATCAGTTACTCTGGACATGCTGAAGGGCCTGAAAACTAGCGGGCTTTGGGTTTCTCCAGCAGTTTTCTGGCTTTTGAAAACTCTACACTTCTCTGCTCCCAAATGCTCAAAACATGAGGGTGGTTGTGACTTAACAAAGCTCTGTCCTAACACTTCACTCAGCCAAAGCCTGAGGTGTGAAATGTCCCCTGAGAATCCTTTGAACTTTCTCGTATTTGTCCTTTCTTGAGCCAGCTCCTGGGTCTCTTCCTCCTCCTTGCAGCAAACAACTCCTTCCCTTTGCCTTTTGCAGCTGCTGTTCTACTCCAACCCCTTTTTCACGAGGGATGACCCGCCCTGTGTCCAGAGGGATATGCAGGGCACTGGGGAAAGCACAAACCCCCTGGCTGTGTGCCCCCCGGGCATGGGGGTCCAGGCACAGCTCCAGAGGAAAAGGCGGGATGCTGGGCCGGCGGCAGGAGCGGAGGAGGAGGAGGATGAGGACACCCAGACATCCACGAGCAGCAGCTCCACGGCGCCCCAGCCGCGGGCAGTCACAGCCCCGCGGGCAGGCACAGGCCCCCGGCCGGGCACTGCCGGGCCCTCCCCACACAAACGGCCCTGCAGACGCGGCCCGGCCCGCACGCAGCAGGCAGCTCCCGCTCCGGCCGCGGCTCCTCGGCCCCGCGCCGCCCCTCCCGCCCCGCACAGGCCCCTCGCGCTCCGGGGACCGCCCGCGCTCCGCCCTGGGCAGCCGAGTCCAGTCCCTGTGCGGGTGCCCGGGGCTGCGCTGCCCCTGCCCTGCCCTCCAGGGCCAGCGCTCGGCCACGCTCCGGCCCCCGGCCACTGCCCCACCTGCACCTGCACGGCCAACGCTGCCGGACCGCGGCCGGACTGGGAAGAGCAGGGACCATAGGGAGCTGTGGGGTCATAGAGGTAGAAAAACAGCACGGGAGGAAGCAAGAACACACTGTTGGTTGTTCTCAATAATAAATCTTTTCACATTGCTCTGCAGTGTCACAGTCACTGTCCCACACCTGGGCAGGAGGGCCTTCAGGGACACTGAGGGCTGGCTCCAGCCTCGGATGGCCAAAGGCTCCGGCCCTTGCAGTGCCCTCGGCAAAACCCAGCCAGGGGTGACCCAGGGCTCCTCCAAGAGCTGCAGTAGCACCCAGGGCCACTCCAGCCACAGCACCCCCTCATCATTTGGGGCAGTCCGTGCTCCTTCGTCCCCCTGCTCGGAGCAGGCCTGGAGGCAGCGAGGCTGCAGGGAGATGACTTGGGCTTCCCTGCCCATCCCACATTCCAGCTGGGATAACTACAGCCCTGCCAGCCCCAAAAGCACACGTGAGGGAGAACTGCTGCTCTTTTCACACCCTGAGCTGAGTGAGCCATCATCTGGGCTCCCAAACTCCCGCCAGCCACAGCGAGATGCAGCCTCCCTCCAGCAGCGCTTCCACACAAAGCTGCAGAGGCTTTTAAAGCTTTCAGTGGGTACTCAAAATGTGAAACCCAAAGGAAAAAAGAAATTCAATTGATCTGGAGGATTTTTTCCCCCCTCAATTCCGTGGACAAGCAGGTAGAGCAGGACAGGGTGCCAGGAGCTGCAGGTCAGAGGAGGAGGATCTGCTTGGAGGACACAAAGGGCTTCATGGAGGCCTCCAGCGCTGCCCTGTAGTCCTGGAGCGGGACCTCGGTGCAGGCCGGCGCCGTGAGCTGGCCCCTGCGGATGAGCTGGCACAGGGCGTCAATCATCCTGGTCATGCTCCCCTGGTCTGCATGGGAAGGAGGGAGCTCTCACTGTGCTGTGCCAGGGCCATCCACCACCCCTGGAAACATCCGCCCGAAGCCATGCAGGGTCCCTGGGTGTGACGTGCCCCCAGCTCAGGCACATGGGATGAGGGAAGAGCCCCTGGCATGGTCCCTGCCTAAGCCCAGCACTGGTGTCTCAGCACCCTGGGACAAGCAGAGAGGCTCCGTGAGTGGGAGCGAGGATGGTGCTGGGTGGGGTTTGGCCTTGCTCCCACCCCCTGCACAGGGACAGACCCTCAGCCCCCCTGGCTCAGGTCCCTCAGCCCCCCCCGGCTCACCATGCATGTGGTCCTTGCGCCACTGCGTCATCCAGAACCCGCGGAGCCGCACGTCCCGGAAGATGAAGGCACTCTGTGGAGAGGGAATGTGCACACCCGTGTGTCCTATTGGGCACCCAGTGACACCCGTGTGTCCTCTTGTGCAAATGACACCTGTATGTCCTCCTGGTACCCTGTGACACTCCTGTATCCCCTTGTGTGCCCAGTGACTCCCATGTCCCTCACACATCCGGTGACACGTGTGTGTCCCCTCCCAGGTGACACTGGTGGAAAGTGGCAGAGGCGACTCCGAGGGGTGGGGTCAGGGCAGGTTTGGTGCTCAGCACCTGCCAGGGCCATTTCCCCACCGGAATTCTCCAGCAGCCCAAACCCTCCATATAAAAAGCCAAGAGCCCAGCAGGGGGACGCAGCTTGTCCTGTAATGGATCCCATCAGGCAAATAAGAAAGGTTGGAGGGTCTCAATCTGCAGCTGGGGAGAGCCAGGTGCCCAGAGCACTGAGGGGATGGGGACACACAGTGGAGCACAGGGGATGAAGGAGGGGCATCCCCAGTACTCACCACAGGCACCATCACAGGCTGCTTCGCCATGCCCCCATAGGTGACCATAGTCCCCTTGGGCCTGGAGTAGGAAAGGGGTATTGGGTTATGTGGTCCCAAAAGTACAGCTCTGACCTTGCCACCTCCCCCTCTGCTGTCCCCAACCCCCCTGGGGCTGTCCTCACACCCAGGGCTCCCCAGTTACCCTTCAGATCCCACTTTCCAGGCTCTCCTCTTACTTCCACGCACTGTTAGCTGAATTTGCAGCTTAGCACACCCGTTACACCTGCCCAGGACCTGGGGGACCTTCACAACTGGACCCCAGCTGACCCAGCCACCAGCAGTGTGAGACTTTAAATCACTCTTGTTATCCAAAACCACTTTTCCACTCATCTTCCCTCTCCAAAAGCTCAACAGACTCCAGAGCAGGACCCTCTCTTGCCAGTTTCTGTCCCCAAGCTTGTGCCCAGGCCGCCACGCAGCCAAACTTACTGCAGGTGCCGCAGCATGTCCGTGGTGCTTTTGCCTCCGATGCAGTTCAGGGCGAGCCGGGGCCTCGGGATGCTCTGCAAGGGTTTATGACAAAAGTTCCCAAATGTTATGGCTCCTTTAGGGGATGGGACCGTGGTTCTTGACAAAGCATCTGCATTAACCCCAACATTTACCTGAGGGCTGCTGAGTGTAGTAGAGCTAAAATCTATCAGAACCAAGGAACAGCTGGGGTTGGAAGGGACTCATTCCAATCCCTGCCATGTGCAGGGAGGCACCTTCAGCTAGACCAGGCTGCTGCAAGCCTGATCCAATTGGACCTAAAATCTGTGATCCTGCCCTTGTGGCAGCAGCAAAATCCCCCCACTCTTGGGGCTAAATCCTGATCTAGAGACAAATTTGTCCTTCCTACCATCCCTACACTTTCCCCCAGTGCTGAACAGCAGCAAGAGCCTTGGATCCCTCCAGTGGGATCAGCGTTGAGGTACCTTAAATATATCTTTCATCTCTGGCTTTCTCAGCATCTCCTCCGTGATGATGTGGTCAGCGCCCAGGGCCATCAGCCTCTCTACCAGCTTTGGGAGATCAGGTCTGGGGAGGGAAAAAGGAGACAAAAAAAGAGGACTCGATGAGCCAGGAAGTGGAGTGTCACCTTTTCCTTCCTCCTGCTCCAGTGTCACATGGGGACAACAGGGCAGACGCTGGAGGACAACCTGGAGGAGCAAACAGGAGAAAATCCTGGGTTGGATGGGCAGGATGAGCAGATCCAGCTCCCAAACTCGCTCCTCCCCAGGGGACCCACCTGCCCCTCACCACGTTGATGGTCTTGATGCCAGAGGCCCTGGCGATCTGGATGACGGCCTGGCCCACGCTGCTGTTGGCGGCGTTCTGGATGACGGAGTCACCTGGAGGTGAAGAAACCCAGATTCCCACTGCAGAGGCAGCCAGGAGATCCACGTGGAATTGCGCTCTCATGGCAGGGCCGTACCGGGCGCCAGGCTCTCGAAGTCGGCCAGCATACGGAACGCCGTGCAGGGGTTGATGCTCAGAGTGGCAGCACAGAGCAGCGGGATGTCGCTGGGCACCTTCAGCAGCATCTCCGCAGGGAACACCCCCCGCGTCCGCCACGTCCCTGGGCACGGCAGCACGGCGGGCACGGCCATGGCAGGGGGGGAAGCAAAGGAAAACCATCAGTTCACACCGCAGCCTCAGCGCTGGCAGCATCGCCGTGCCAGGAACCAGGTGCACCCCGGGGAGGGAATTATGGAATGTGTGCCCATATGGGTACAAAATACTCCAAGGGGTAAGGAATGGATTCCTCGCTGCCTGCCAAGATTTATCACCCAGCAAAGCCTGATCATTTCCCAGAGGGATAATGGGACTGGGGCTCCCTGGGCGTGTGTGCAGATATAATGGAAATACTCTCCATCTTATGGATGAGCCCATATATTCCAAGCCAATTTAGTCAGCTTTACTCCCTCTAGACTTACATCTAATTTAACCCTCTATCATCTATTTACAGGGTTTTTATGCTTAAAAATATCCCATTTGCCTCTTAACTCCATCGTTTTCCTTCTCTCATTTAGCAAAAAGCCTTTAAAGAAGAAATAGGCAAAGAACAAGCTGTGACACTAAACCAGAACCAGCAAATATCAGGCCATTGGCGTTTTGGAGGAGCATGGGAGACATTTGTTGGGAAATAAATTCCCACACTTTCCCAGCAGAGCATTATTAAAGAGAAAACTACAGCGAGAGGCCACCATGACCTTGCCTGGGTGAAATGTTTTATCCCAGGTCTTTAGGGAAGCTCTGAGCTGATGGGACAAAATGTGGTTGTTTCCAGAGAAACACAGATTGCTGCAATGCTTTACCATGGCACAGACACCCCATAAAGGATCTGTGCTACAGAAAAGAAGATTATCGCTACATTTAAGTTTGCCAGAAGCAATGGCATTGCCACTGCTCCTTTTCCTATTCACTCACTGGGGCTGGGGAGCAGGAACTGAGCTTGCTTTAAAAGAAATACATTAAAAGTAAAATTTAAAAAAAAATTAAAAATAAAAATAGGTGGTGAAAATAAACCAAGATATAAACAGGTGAGAAATAACTCCTTCAATTATCCCAACAGTCTCATTACGTTTATGATTGGTCTCATACAGCACTAAATGGGTTCCAACTCCTGCTTCCCTTGCCCAGCATCCCCTAACAGAGCTTTGTTCCCTGTTTTGAGTCCCATCCCATCAGGTGTAATTGCTGTAAGTGGAGGGGCTCAAGGCTCTACCCACACCCTGCAAAGATGGTGCTTTGGAGCGCTCTGCTTTTGCTCTGGGACTCCCAAAATCCCCACAGCAGCTCACACAGGAGCACAATCACAGGTTTGATCTCTGGGCAAGCCTGGGCACCTCCCAGGGGCTCCAGCATCCAAAAATCCCCTGGGAAGATGCTTTGCAGGTGGTGAGCGAGGACTGAGCAGTGCTAAGGATGCCGGGGACAAACTCACCGAGCCCGGCGTCCACAGGGATGACCCAGTCCCCGGGCTTCAGAGCCGTCACACGGCGCCCGACCTCCAGCACCTCCCCGACGCCTTCGTTCCCTCCCACGGCCGGCAGCGGCGGCAGGAGGGCGTAGGTCCCTGTAGGGAGGCTGGAGGTGAGACCCCGTCATACCCCGACATCCCCATGCCAGGAGCCATCTCCAAACCCTCCGACACAGCAGCTGGGCTTTGATGATCCTCGTGGGTCTCTTCCAGCTCGGAGCATCCTGCAAGAATTCATGTGCCAAGCACTAATCCAACACATTACCTTGGATCGTGTTGATGTCGGCGGGATTGATGGGGGCTGCCAACATCTTGACAAGGACGTCGGAGTCCCCCAGCTTGGGCACTTCCAGGTCCTTCAGCCTAAACAGGGAGACACAAAGGAAAAGGGCTTCAAGACCAGTTTGGTGATGTCTTCTGTGCCCTGGCTGAAGCTGGAGGGTGCCTGTATCACCTACTCACCACAGCCCCGGATGCCCCATCCCATTAAAAAAACAGATTCATGTTAGACAGATGGACAGATTTTTGGAGGAGGCTGCTAAAAGCCAACCATCCAACACAATCCCGTGTCACCAAGCCCAGTGATGCTCACTTGGGCTTTGATGATCCGCAGGTCGTGTAAAAAAGCTGCAGTTTTGGCCGGGGATTTTGTGTCTCATCCTGCCCCACTCGAGCGTTACGGGAATCTGGGATATTTTTTGAAATCTGTGAAAAAGGAGAAGTCACGAAGCATGAGGCAAGACCAGCCTTGCACAAGCAATGGGGTGACAGCAGCAAATCTCAGGAAATGGCAGTGGTGACAAAGCACCATTGCACAACTGAACGATCATTTGGAAAAGCAACAGTCCTTCTCCAAAAAATCAGGGGGTTGGTGTCTGGATGCACCTGGATAATGTATCAGCATGACCTGAGCTGGTTCCAGAGGGCAGCAAGACCTCAAAATCTCCTCCTTTGAAGAAAAAGGCCTAAAATCCACCAAACTACAACTTTCTCCTTGCTAGGCTTTGATGCTGAGCATCAGCGGCTGTCCTAAAAAATGCTTGTGATACTGCTTTGGTCCCTAAATTGCGACCTCAAAGAGACTCCATGTCCCATTGGGATGCAACCCAGGATGAAGTTGGGGTGCAGCGATGCTGGGGCTCGGACCTTCCTGTCGTACCCCAAATTAAGCAAGAATGGGCATTTTGGGAAAAACACGTGGTTTAAGGCAAACTGAAGGAGCAGCAGCAGGAGGGTGGGGGATGTGGAGGCATCACCCCCCAGCATCCGCCTGTGAGACCATGGCACCAGGAGAGCATTGGCGCATCCCAGGGTCCTCCCGTCCCCCTGTGTGTTCAGGGGTCCCACAGGGAGCTACACCTGGGGCGGGCAAGTCCTGACCCCCCTGCACTGCACCCCCAAAGCAGCCCTGCAGCACCCCAAAATCTCACCTGCACCCCCACGCCACTCCGCACTCTGTGCCAGCCCCCACCCCAGATCTTTGCCCCCACTGTGGC